>WFKH01011926.1:51317309-51329801 GCA_016163765.1 Magallana hongkongensis | reverse complement strand
TCGGTTAATCTGATAATTTTTCTCTGACAAATTGACTATCAGTATACCTCTTTCCCCCTCACAGCTATAGAGATAAGGCATCACTGCATACTTGCACAGCAGCCTGCTGCCCCAGGCTTATCTCCACAGATAAGCAGCAGCACTGATAGCCCTGTTTACTCAGAGATTTTCAGGAATCAACAAAGAATTACACTGCACTCATAAATTTTATTGTTATATGATCATTTCTTCTCAGAAGTATATAAAACTATATATTTTCTTTTTTATGAGAGTCTCACCTTTACAGTTGTGTTTAAAAAAATCCATAACATAATTCAATAAAAAGATATTGTTCACCAAATGTCAGTCAAGAAAAAAAATGTCACTTATTACTATCATAATTTTGAAAAATAAAGTGTTTATTGTCCACTACGGTATGTAAAATGACAGCAATCTTTGTACAAATGAACATTGCACACATTAGATCAAAATAATCCATCGGGGTTGCCGTTTGTACATCAAAATCGGCAGAAAACAAGGCCCCAGTCTCTTGGTTATAACTGCTCAACATGACGATGCGCAGCGTGTCTGAATTCGGTGTCGTTTTCGAGCTCTGAATCGCTTTCTTCTCCACTTTCTTCATCACTGCTTGGTTCTTCAGGTATTGATTTATCAGATTCAACATCTGAAAATCCTTCAAACTTGCTGGAATCATCATCGGAATCGAAATAATCTCGCTATATCTTCATTGCTCGGAAGCGCCGCCATTTTGAATATCAACTTTCGTTTCTCATACCCTACATGGAAAAAACCCGTTTTATTTTTAGTACCACGTGCCTTTATGGCAATCCATGTTTGCTATTTTTGTTGGCCAATAATTTATCTACGTTTTGGTATATACCCCAATACTATCGACGTCATAGCCTCGTTTTCATACACTCTTAAAATAGAGAGACGTCAACAAGCGCTTGCGAGGAAAACATGGTCACGCGTCCATAGACGCTACTGCGGAGATTTGAGTCGGGCGTCGAGAAGCGCTTGCGCGGTAATCCTGACTGGGCGTCCACAGACGCTTGTTAGTGGGAAAGAGTTAATTAGAGCGAGTTTGATCACAAACAACGATCGCTGTAGTTCGACTAAAATGAGATCGAACTCACTTTAGTCCGACTAAAATGAAACCGTGGTCCAACCAACGGAGAGACTCTGGTCAGGTAGTTTAAAGATGGCGGCGGAAAGCGAAACCTACAAATTTTGCTTTTTTTCATCAGCACAACATGCAATCTGTTAAATTTTAGCGCGCACATATATGATTTAATGTGTTAACAAGGTATTGTCCTTCCTTTTTCATGAACAATAAAATTATGTGTAGCAATTAACATCTTTGAATTCTCATTTTTTTAACCAGACATCGACCAATGTGCGTTCGAACACAGACATGCGCACCATAAGTTTTCCTTACTACCGTGGTTAAACTAGTTAATGATCGAACTCGCCCTATGTCAGCCAGCGGGCTGACTAATCAGAATTTTGTTATACCGAGCCCGTAAGAAAATTCCGAGCCCGATCAATTAAGCCGGTATAACGGTATTGAAAAAATGTATCGCGATACGATATTTTTCGTCCACATACCGCAATACACCGGAATACCGGTATTATTGCGCAGCCCTAGGTCTCTGTACCAAAAAGTGCTGTGACAGCCTTGACTGTACATACTGATGACTTGTACATTATAGTTGTGGTCCTCTGATCGAATAACATGAGTCTCATGTAAATACACATGAGTACACACTCATTTAACACTTGTAAAGTTAATAAAGACAACACCTGAAATCATCAAATATGATGGTGTACTCATATTTGTAAAATAAAAAAAAGCCCTAAATTAACAAAAGCATGTATGCTAGCATCTTCCATAGCCAAGAATTTATTATCTGCTTCTCTTGAAGAAAAGAGAATCAGATTGTAAACCTATAACTAACGAAGATAGTATACAAATTAATTTAAGGACTCCAGGGAACACAAATTGGGACTGAATATATCAATTAACTATGGTTAAAAAAACTCACAAAGCATGTACATGCAACGATGTAATTTTTGTATTTTCAGTGGAAGTATGGAGCCTGCCTTTTTCAGAGGAGACCTACTTTTCCTGACCAACTACAGAGAGGAGCCAATCAGAGTGGGAGAAATTGTTGTGTTTAAAATAGAAGGTCGAGACATTCCCATTGTACACAGAGTGCTGAAAGTACACGAAAAGTAAGTCACTAAATCATTAATCTTTAATATGTTTTAAAATTTTTGAAAAGGTAAAAAATTATAAAAGCTCCAGCGAGATTCAAGCTCATGACATACACAGATTCGTAGTTAACTTTTTAACCCATTATACTACGCTGTTAGGTAACAAGTTTGAGAAAGAAAACAACTATGAAGTTATACTAGATTCAATTGTTTATTTCGATTGCCACCTTAAATGTAATGTGTTGAAATTCAGGGTTTTCATAAGTCTGTTAAGAAATCTGTCGGGGAAAAACATCTCTAAATCTTTTTATCTAGAAGAAAAATTAATATTGCACCTATTATTATTTTATTCTAGAGAAGATGGAAAAGTCAAATTTCTTACCAAGGGAGATAACAACTCGGTAGATGACAGAGGGTTATACGCCCCTGGACAGCTCTGGCTGGAGAAGAAAGATGTGGTTGGGCGAGCGAGAGGGTGAGTTACCATAATTAGGTCACAGGGGCGGTGCCTGACCACTGTTACATGTACTTTATGTTCATATTCATTCCACTCAAACAAGCAGAAATAATTTATGAAATACTGTAAACACAAACAGATATATCAGGATATGAAGCACTCTGATAGTGCAGTTTACTCTGTATACAAATACAGATGCATTTCTTCTTATTATAAATCTTCCATTCTACAAAATAAAAGGAGACTTTTAAAATAATAGTCTAATATACATGAAAAGCAAGGGTCAGTGGGTGGGACTTAAGTTATCTGCACTGAAAAAAAACTTTGAATGGCTAATATATAACTTTCAGCGCTAACGTCGGTAAATTAAAACCCGTGCAATGAATATTTAAATGTCGCCTGACAAGGTAACCAACAACTAACCAATAGATTACAGGTGTAAATAAACACGAACACGTGTTATTCGAACCTTTAATAAATACATGTGATTTAAGTACATGTACTTTTTGTTTCATCAATTTTCATTTAGCACCAAATTTCATGATTTTGTTGTTTGTCAATCAATGAAATGGAAAGTTCATTGAAGAAAAAACCAAGAGTTGCATTGGGAAGACTATTGACCATGACCTTCCCTAGAAACAAATAGTTTGATTTTCATTATCATTAAATATAGGCTCTGAACTGTGGCTAATTAGGCTATGTGAATGATTAAACTAACATCAATTTTGACTCCAGCATCGCATAGAATTTGTATATAATTACGAAATCTATTTCTATTGCAGTTTTGTGCCTTATGTTGGAATAGTCACGATATTGATGAATGATTATCCTAAATTTAAGGTGAGATATCAACATTGGAACATATTACACCTTACAAGTGTATCAGAGATTCAAAGCATTTTACTGATTTACTTGATTGGACAAATTTGATTTTCCCCCAAATCATTCAATTTGAGATTCATGTTTGATGAATTAATTACAGTTGCACTGGAATATCTGAGGGGAAAAAACTCTTTTTTTTTCAAAACCTAACTCCTCCATAGATTAAGCATCATTTAATATGCCATTATCAAATGATTATGAATAGAAATACTAAGATTATTTTAAAATACTTAACTTTCAGAATATGATATGAAAAATAGTAGTGAACTCAAGTATGATAAAAATACATAATAAACCATGCATCAAAAAAAACAATCTAAGTGTTTGTAAATGCATGAAATATTGAATGTGTAAATTGTAAATGAATCTGTTTTCTTACAGTATGCCATTCTTGCCTGCCTGGGTCTGTTTGTGCTAATACACAGAGAGTAACACAGGATGAAAGCGGACAGAAGAGGATGAGAGAAACTGTGTAGAGAAGGACTTGAACATTGCTAAATCTGTATCATTGGTGTTAGGGATTTATCCGTTTACAATTGTGTATGTGCGAGTCTTTTCTATAGTTGTGTTTGATTGGGAAGAAATGTGGGAAAAGTTGTGAATTTTACACGAATGAAAGACTAATATATTGTGTAGTTTTGAGACTGAGATTGTTGAAAGTACATGTAATTGTGTTTGATGTCAGTATGAGAGATTTGTCAATATTTAAACCCTTTTTCATATGTACATGTATAGGCAATAGTGCCAAGTTTGAAAGTGCATTAATTCTGGATCTGTTTAATACGGCGAGGGAACCTGTTTTCAATTATACATGTAAAATAACCTTTCTCATTAGAGTAACAAACCTAGAAAGTATTTCTGTTGTCTAATTTTGATTAGAGTGCAATTGTAAGTTTTACTCTACAAGTTTTGATGAAAATATGGCATGAAGCTGAGAGTGTATTCTATTAGAATTTAAATAATTTTGATCTTTTGATCACAACCATGATCTATATTTTCACCATAGGGATCAAGTTTAGAGGAATTTATACTGTAATTTGATGAATCTCCATTTAGTGTGTACCAGTAGAGTATTCCAAATTTTTTGCTAAATTTTCCACACTTTTTTTATCATGAAACTCATTTAAAGTTTGTTTATAGATACTTGCCTATGTGGGTTTTTTTTAATGGTGCAATATGTTACACAAATTTGATCTATCTAAGTTAGCAATTTTAAATGTGTAGACAAACTCATAACACATGACATCCTCCCATTGTAATTTTCGTCATGTTTGCATTTGGTTACATAAAAATACACTGAAATATGCCTATTGCAAGGGGAAAAAAAATGTCTCTCTGATAAAGTAGCAAAAGGGGAACAACTTTAAAAAATATCATTAATTAAAAGCTGTTTTGGTGCAATGCAATTGTAAATTTCGGATTAACTCTTGTAAGAATTATGTAATTCATGTTTTAATCCATGTTTCAATTTGACTGCAACATTTTCAAATTCATCTGGTCAGTGTGAATGACAGAAAAAGGTGCTGCCATCTTATTATTTTTTTCTTCATCTTACATATAATACGTGTATGTTTAAGAATGTGCAAAAAACATCAGTTGTTTCATTTATCTGTATGAGCAGAAATAAATTGACTGTTGTGAAAATAGTATTTTTTCTGTCTTGTAATTGCAAAGGATCATTTAAACAATGATTTTAGAAGTGAACTCGTTTCAATGTAATTCTTGATGTATATTAAATCTGAGCTAAAAGCATGCATATTCATTAAAACCATGCGACTGTAGCCATTAACCTTCAAATCTTTGACATATGATGTGGAATAATAGACCGCAAGTGATGTATGCTGTGTAAATATTTTAATTGTAAATGATGGTGTAAATTAAATAGTCAGTTCGAGGTAGATTGTATGAGCCATTGCATGGCCATTAAGCCATGATCTTAAGGCAAAATAGCTTGCTGCAGATAAGTAGCTCTTTGAAAATTTTGGAGCTGACGGCCCGGAATTCTGCAAATTAAGGCCAAGTCATTGGCAGCAGACGACAGTTTGTCTTCCTGCAGAACAATGCCAGCAGAAGTTAACAGAACGCGTTTAAATATATACGGTCTATTCCGGGTTTTAGGTAAAATAAAGAAGAGGTAAAAATCCAGGTCAGGAGTAGAGGACCAGTGAATGCAACGCAGCGAGTTGTTGGGTTATGTTGGTTAATAAAAGATTATTGAATCTGCAGTTTTGTGTAGTTAGCTTTCAAACATTTAACAAATGCCGGTTGTGTTTTTTAAAAAAAACCCTGGAATATTGTATCACCAATCTCAACCCACATCATTGATTGAAGATTAATCGTTTTGCTCAATTCCACGTGTAAATATTTTTTAGCTGAAAGGATTTATGCATCGATTTAAATGAAAATCGTACTTTATAAAACAAAACGAAAACACCAAGATGTTGATTTTATTTAAAGTTGAAATCACTTTTTCCTGAAAACATACTAAAAATTTTGTAACAGTAGTAGTTTGTAGTTTATTGTGCATATTCAGTTGTAAGGTAATATTCGAAATTGACTGCATGTTGCATTGATTACGCACCACCTCCTCATAAAAAAACTGTAACTATAATTATTAAATTTCATCTTTTATTTCCATTCATCAATTTCATAGATAGAAACAACGGTAAAATTTATCAAGCAACGATAGACAATGAACAAATATTAATGCATTTGATATCAATTATCATCTCGAAATTCCATTCTAAAAACACATGGGAAGGAACGCAGAACATTTTTTTCAATTCGCTACTCACGGGGAATGAAATTCTTTTCGAAATTATCACTGCGTGCGCAAGGACTTTGCAAAATCGACTCCAATTCTGCATGTTTCGGAATTACCCCAATCCCCAAAAATTGTGTCTAAAACGTATCTTCAAGTTTGTGTCCCTTTTCTTCAGATAATAGAAATACAAGTTTATATTCAGAACGAAACACTCCCATTAAGCGATACTGTAATCATCCTATAAAAGAATGTACACAAATATCTACATGTACATGTAAATAGTTACATAGACATACATTCTATAAATAGCTCCGTTCTCAATGACATTAATGTACCTTCCTGCCCGCATTTCGAAACTTTTATCAGGAATGAGAGAGTTCAAAAAAGAAAAACTTTTCGCTGATTATCAAATAATCCTCCCGGCTTGTTGCTATGACGCACACAGTACAGGTGCGAGAAAGTGTAAGTACTTTGTACAAGGGCCCAGATATCTATGGAGATCTTTCAGTTACACTCCGGGACAATATTATGTCTTTTTGCGGGATATATTTTGACAGGTAGGGATTGTCTTAGTGTATCAAATGGCTAGTCTTGTAAGATCTTGAAATCGCTTGGGGATTATTGTTATCTTAATTTTTCTGCCTTGTGTCAGGTATTATTAGGCGATATATTCTATTTTTGATCTATGTTGCGTCAATTTTAGGATTATATAATTCTATTTCTAGATTCTTGTTCAATGGAGTCAGCATTTTTTGTCGATATTTATAAATAAATATTGCCTTTCTGTGCGTCATTCAAATTGGAAATGATATCCCCAAAAACGAAACTTTGATCTCGTGGTAGTTATTTAAACTCATCAAACAGCAGGAATTACATTTTTAAAGGATAAAGAGATTTCGGTGTTTCAACGGACGAAATTAAAATAAACTTACTACATTCCAAGTTATGTTGTTTAGAACCATATAAGTATATTTACATGAAACCTATAGATCAGTTTCTAGGAGGACTGCTCCCTCTTCATTGCTCTGCTATGGGTTTTTTGCATGATATCTACATTCGCCAACTTCCTTTTGCACCAATAAGTGGTCACAGAATTTTTATACGAGTCAGACGCGTCGCGGTTATTGTGAAATGCACTCTAATAAAAATCAAACAAAGCAACAGTTTTAACATGTATACAATTTAGTAGTTTGAGACGTTTTTGAATTCTTTCTTTTTTTCCAATTAATGCACTGTCCATTTGATAAGTGATATAACATTTCTGTACATATGTGCATATGTTATGATAATATAAGAACATTAATACACCCTTTAAAGAAAACCCCCTGAATATACATTTGTTAAACATGACTTTTATTCAAGAAGATTTGATTTCATACAACGTTAATATAAGGAAGAATTTCGAATAAGAGAAAAATAGAAAGCAGCGAAAATGTCGCTCATGCATAATACAGCTTGATGATGATGATGATGATGATGATGATGAAGAAGAAGAAGAGGAGAGAGAGAGAGAGAGAGAGAGAGAGAGAGAGAGAGAGAGAGAGAGAGAGAGAGAGAGAAACAGAGACAAAGAAACAGAGAGAGAGACAGAAAGACAGACAGACGGAGAAAAAAAGAGAGAGTTTGGCATTCTGGGACGGTCAGTAATCGCAGAAGGGTTGTTGTTGGTGCCCATCTATCACAGAGACCATGCCAACACCTGCCATCACCTGTGTACTTTTGGAGTTTTTACCTGTGCCACCTTATCAGAATACTCTCCGTGACACAGTTTAACTGACCTGGTCACTTAATTTATGTCGTTTTTGTGGAAGAAGTTCCATGCACCAATTTTAAGAGTTTCAACATTCTTCTGTCAATCTTTTGTTAGTGATTTGGTTCTTTAATTTCATTTGAAAATGAGCTACAAGCAAAAAGAGGTCATTTTGGTGAAAAAATTTAACTAAGATGTGAAAGAAAAAATGTAGTAGTTAGATGTACACACGATTTGTCTAATAATACAGTGGCCTCCGGGTATAACGAGATGCTGGGGACATCATTTTATATCTCGTTATAACCGATACTCGTTATATCCGAGGTCGGCATTTTCCAAGGTGTCACGTGATCGGGCTTTTTTTTTGGACATATCAAACAACGTTTATAAACAAGTGATAATGAAATTAATTCAATTTACTCAAACTTTGATCAAAAGAAGCATACTCACAGTATGTTCATGTAAATGCCCATGTAATATTTACATGTACAATCGTAATCATGAGTTACTTTCACTTCACGAGAAACATTAACTGTGTGATGGACGGTTGTTGGGTTTTTGGTTTTATTAATTCTTTGGTAAATTTCAATAATGACGATCAGTTTTTGTAACATACTAAATGTGAAATCTTCGGTGTCTGTTTTCTGCATGAAGAATGTTTGTAAAATCGTTATACCGCTTTTAACGCATCTTTTGCAGAAAATTCTAAAGTTTTTGGAGTATCTGCTGACACACCGATATCATCACCACCTTTTTCGTTTCTGTCTCGTCATCACCTTTAATTTCACCCAAATTTTACTAACTTAGTATCTCTGTCGAAATACCGTTACCAGTGAATCAACGCCGCCATCATGGGAAGGCTAAATGTCGGTATCGCTATTTTTAGAACCACGCGCTATTCTAAACAAGTCAGCTAACTCTGCAAGCTATCTTACATCACATCTAAATCGTACTAGAGTGTAAATTTACTCGAAGCTGTCTTGTCATCATCTTTAATTTCACCCCGAATTTTACTTACTTAGTATCTCTGCCGATATCAATTTTTAGCTTCGTTAATTATTTCTAATTAGGTGCTTTTGTTTCTAGCGAAATTACTTTCCTCTTTGAATTCGAAGCCATATGCATGACTGTGAACATTGCAATAAAAACAACTCATCATTATTTCTGAATACTGTTAATATATTATCATGTGAATACATACCTGTGAAAATTACATGGCCATACCGTTTTTTACCTGTGACTAGCGTGTGCAATCAAGCGCGCAGCGAGTACCTCGTTATATCCGATAGCGCTTACAACTAACGGGCACAATTTTTTACCTCGTAATATACGGAGTCTCGTTATAAATGATCTCGTTGTATCCGGAACTTTTTAAAAGGAAATAATAAAGAAATAATTTGGGACCAAAAAATCATCTCGTTGTAAGCGGTACCTCGTAATATCCGAGCTCGTTATACCCGGAGGCCACTGTAATAATGACACGTAAAACGACATTTTTCTTGTTTTTAACCATTTAGGAACAACTCGCTACAACATATATAATAACACTTTCAAATAGAATACTTAGTCTAGTAATTATCGTTTTTACGTATTGATTTCTCAATTGTTTGAGTTTCACTAATTTTCGTGTAAAAATATAATTTATGCATCTTTTAATATCATTTTACAAATTTTTAAGTATGTAAATATGCTTATAGTTCGCTGTGTGTTCTTAGTATTTTTTATTGGCTGCAGATTTGAACTATAATTAAATCTTTTAATTTTTTCTTCCATCAATTTGGTTTAGTGCATGTATATTGAGAAAAAAAACTTACGGTAACAAACAAAAACAGGGTTACACTGTGTTCCAAATGATCGATCTTTATCAGCTTAACAATCCAGATATGAATAATACACGTATTTTTAATTTGTAAACAGTACATTTATGAAACATAAAAATGAAAAACTAATTATGGTCCTATTTTCATACCTCAATTATCAATTATTTACAACTTTATCTTTTTACTCATTGATTTGAAAAAGAAAATAAATCTTGAAATGGTCCCTTTATATTTTCTCTTGCAGTTCCAATTATATCGCAACAGTTCTAAGCTTTAAAATTAAGTTAATTATATAAACTATTTGAAAAAAAAATGTATCTTGAAATAATCCCTTTTCATATTACTGTATAGTTTCGGTTATATCGCAGTATAGTTCTACGCTTTCATCTATTTGAAAAAAAAATATTTATCTTGAAATGGAAATGGTCCTTTTTTATATCCCTGCAGTTCCGGTTCTATCACAGCAGTTCTTCGCTCTTGACAACCCGTGTCTGGAGAAGTTCCGGCTCTGCTCCACTTCCTGTAGGGTATCCTACATGACCGGAAGTGTGAATTGTCAATTCTGTGTCTGCGATGATCCGAGATACTCAAGTAATTATACTTTTTTTTTTGTTTTACGGAGTTTACTATTTATGCCATTTATTTTCAATTAAGGACTCATATGCATGAGTTTTGCATTGTGTAACTAAACTCAGAATTAATTTTGTTTGCTTAAGTTTGTACATGTTTTACAGTTTATATACGTAATTCTAGCCTCTCAGAAGGGGGTTTCACCTGACTTTAAACACATATCAATACTGCAGTAAATTAAATTATGTAATATTCGTAGAACTCGGAAACTTAAACATTGTTCCCATATCTGTTTATTAAGCCCAAATTACTGTCCAAATGTTGGTTTATTGATATATTTTTTTAAAGAAAATACGCGAAAAAATCATTTTTTTTTTGTGCAATGTAAAATCAACTTGCAGAAAATGGCAAAAAATATAAATATAAAAAGGGAAAGAAAATTATTTTTTAAGGGAGCTTGAATGATGATCAATAGATCAATTCATTGAATTTGAAAATTCTGCTACATTTCTGTATATTTACATCTACCGAGTATGATTCCCTGAAATTCTTATGGAAACTTATAGATAATTCATAGCTCTATAGAACATTTGTAGAAACTGACAGGACTGAAATCTACACGCCCCGTTTATCGATTGGACTGCACGAAATAATCATGATGTTGTCAGGCTCAAATTCCCATGGGAGACGATTTGGCTGTTTCTTTTAGCTAACGTACTGATGTACATCAACAGTAATTTAGTTAATTTAACTTACTTTTTACAATCAATTTATTAATTTGTTTAAAAAAAGATGTAAATATAAACAATAAAACGCTTTTTTTTGATGATTCATGCGGGTTATGAAGGTAGCGATCATTGCAGATAACATTTACATGCCCCGCTAATTTTATGTATTTTTATGTATTTTTTCTGCAATGTCGCCACCTTCGTATCCCGCATGAATCACCAAAGAAAGCATTTTATTGTTTAAATAAAGCGCTTCTGTTACAGGATATTTATATACTAGTCTAAAAATAGCGCTAGCCAAGACAATCCAACTTCCAAAGACGTTGTCCAATGGAATGATGTAGGCACGTGTTATTGACAGTTCCACTAAACATCAACCTTTTGTAAACACGTGTCCTCACACAGATTTATATAACCGCCACATCTATTAAAAATTGATATATGCATATCAAAAAAATATACATTGAGAAATTAAGACACCCCCCCCCTTCCAAAATCGAGTTATTATACGCTTAATATGCACTTTTATATCAGGTATTTGCAGGTACATAATTTGAGCACGTGCCATTTAGAGGACTTTGTTCTAATATCGTAGTGACAATATCGTCCTTCATATTCTGTTTGCGATTGGGCGGGTCTTTTTAGAGATAAACACACATCATTCCAAAATCCCAAAATAAACCACCCCGCCTCAATAATACATGTAATTCCACAGCGTTGTCCATATATCCCTGCTTGCAAACTTAATAAACCTAGTACGTTACCCCACAAAATACGACTTACCCCCTAAACCGGCATTCTAATAGTGTTGGATTGACATCTCAGTGGTTGTGTATATGACATTGGTTATAGCATTGAGACGGTTGTGTTTCTCCAAATGCTTCAAAAATCATGGAATTATTTAATTACTTTGGAACTTTACTTTTGATAGTCGCCTGGCCTGACCCCACAACTCCGACCACCACAACAACCACCACCCCCGGGCCAACCACGACCTTACCTCCGGGACAGTGGATCGCAAATAACATCGTCTATACCAAGCTGGACCACCCCTGCGTCGAGTACTTCGCCTCATGCCCGCTTGTCTGCCCCAGAGGGACACAGACTCACCCCAACGGGACAGTGTGTGAAACGTGCGACTGTGGCGGATCCATCACAGGTTAATCTGGGATTTTTTGTTTTGTTTTAAGTCTCGGTCTTTATCATTAATTACAGGTAATTCATACAACAGATTGGCCAAATCTTTTGGTATTAGGACAAGGATTTTTTGTTTTGTTTCATTTCTCGGTCTTTATTCGGTCTAA
>WFKH01011926.1:51302713-51317209 GCA_016163765.1 Magallana hongkongensis | reverse complement strand
TTCATTTCTCGGTCTTTATTCGGTCTAATCATTAATTACCGGTAATTCATATACATGTATTGCCAAAATATTCTTTCACTGGTTTTGGTATTTGATCGATTTGTTTGTTTCCATTCTCGACCTTTATCTTGAAAGAAAAAAATATGTATCTCATTTAGTTGATGATTACATGGATTTATGTAAATATTCGTTCTCTGTCTTAATATGAAAAAAAAAATAATGAATTCTTTATGCTTATTTGGAATTTAATACGGGTTGGTCACGTGGTCAAATCTCATTAGGTCGGAATGCAATTTATCATCACCAACTTGGACTTTATGTCATTTAATTTTTTGGGTCTTTATTTTATTAAGAAATGTCATGGAATCATTAGCATTCCAAGAAGGACCCGATTTTATTGGAGACCGCTCACAAATTATTAATCGCGATATTGATTTAGAAACATATAAGATAATACACGAAATAACATCCCCATAGAACTTTTAAAATTATTCACCCGCATAATTGGCTCTTACAGATATATGATGATTCCACTGTTATAGATATGGGTTGGAATCCAATTTAAAATGGATTTTATAATGGTCAAGTTTGAAACAAAAAAAAATTAAGAAAGTTCGAGATTTATGGTTTGTCAATATTTGATTAATTTCGAATGGCACATTCGAAATTAATCAAATATTGACAAATATTTAATCAAATATTGACAAACCCAAATTATTGAAGACACTGGAAAATTTTTAATGCAAGAATTTATTTATTTATTTATTAGAATTCATTTACTAGGAAAGCTTCATTTGGATTTGTTTTAAGATGCTTTATAATGTATCACATTTGTTCTAAATACATTTGATGTGATTTGCATGTACATGTTCTACATATGTAGCTGCATGTATAGTATTACACGGGACGCTAATTTAATTAATTAAACTAGGTAGTTTTTTTTTATATTAAAAAATATTAAATTCAAATTCTGCGGCTTCATACGATTTTGTAATGTTTAAATTAACTATAGGCACTACCTGATATATTATAATGTTGAACAGTTTTATAACCTAAAATATCACCATTTGCTGAATAAAACACCAATTATTCTTACTGATAAAAAATTATGGAACAATGAAGAGCTTTAGTTTTGTACCAATTAATTTTCAATCTATGAGCTTTTGATTAAAAAAAAAAGTAATAATTTTAATTTCATCAACATTTACTTCTCAATTCAATTCAATCATACCAAAAAGTCGTTGTGCAAATATTTAGTTTCTTTGCAGTCGTAATAAATTTATTCAATTCAATGCAATAAAGAATTGAATTCACCTAATTCAAAAAATCTCATAGAAGGAGTCTTAGGTGACTTTTTTTTTGACAATTAATGCATGTACCATCTCTTGAAGTGTTATATTTACCGGTTTTTTCCTTGATGGCGTGAATATTCATGAATTTTTGAATACAATTAAAATGAAAGACCCGTCCGTCATTTTACAATATCTGTTATTTTTCTATTTCCGAACAAAAAAGATCTTGCAATTGTAAAATGTAAAATTATTTTCATCTGCGATATTTCTTAATGCTGATATGTGAAGTAAATAAATAAAAATGGCGTTGGCTTTTTTTCTTCTCTTTTTTTAGTTGAATAAAATGAAAGATTATTTCAACTGCTTTTTTTGTTGTTGAAAAAATTATTGTTATAAAAATTCGACAAAGCAGTAGACAATATTTTTGTAATTACTTTCAGATATTTTTGGAAAACGTGACTTTAAAGAACAATTCCAGGTGAAGCCAAAATCGACAAGTGAGTAAAAATTATTGTTCTTTTTACGTATATTTCTCACAGGCACCTGACGTAATATATGTTTTCTCATACTAAAAATATATACTATCTACCCAATGTTATCCTAAATCACATCTTAATAACATCTTACCAAAATAATCATTTTATCATCCTCAAGGAGAGACCTAGAAAAAAAATGAATTAAAAAAATAGCTTATGTCGATGTTTTTAGCATACAGAAAGAAACGACATGGATACAGTCCAAAACAAAGGACGGCCTGCTTTCAGTTTCACTTTGCGTGCCCTATTTTTCGCTGTCCTAATGGACTGACGTTCGCTCTAGCACCCAATGGCTGCCGGGAATGTAGATGTATACCTATTGGTAAGTTGACCATAATCATCAATTTCAATTGCCAAACAATTGGTCAATCCCCCCCCCCCCCCCCCTTGATATTGTGTTTGTTCTTTTCTTCTTCTTTTTTTTGAATATGCACCTAAAGATATGATGATTTCGATGCTGTTTGGTTTGCTATGATTTCAGCTTTAACTGTTTTTAATTTATCATTTCCTAATGTTAAATGAGATTTAATTCAATTCTCTGAATTGGGCATTGTGACCAAAGAACACTTTTCCAAAATTAATGTGGTTTTTTTTTCAATCAAATTGTACTAAAATTAACAACAATAATGTATTTATAGAAACAACAACTTCAACGACAATTGCACCAACAACCAAAACAGCAGGTATTTCTTTTTTCTTGTTGCACAATTCATCTCATTGATATGAAAAATAAAAAGTGTGTCAAAACGTGCACTTGATTTACAGTTGTTATAAACTGTTATCTTAAAGCAATATGATATGCAATATTCATGTCGGAATTTTTTTTTTGGTCAAATTATAATTAACTATTGACGTGACGAAAAAACGTACGGTTTATATCATTTTTTATGGTAAAAGCTTTTTTGAGGCTCTAATTGAAACCAATTCGGACTACTAGTATTGTGGTCTTGTACAAAAATTGTTTGACCACATCGATCTTCTTCAGTGAAACATTTTATGTTATTTGCAGAATCATAGGAACTATAGTAGGTTTTCTGTAGAAAAAAATGATTTCTAAAACTGCTACATGTATTCACATGCTTTTATTATGCATTATATATTATAATGATTATTAAAATATTACTAGATATACACAGTATTACAGATTATATATTTAAAAAAAATTAAATCCTTTCCCTGGTGGTTCATGCGGGTAAATAAAGGTGGCGACATTGCAGAAAAAATACACGAACCCGCGTTAGGTTTCTACCAATCGATAAATGGGGCGTGTAGGTTTCAGTCCTGTCAATATCTACAGAGCTATGAATTGCATCGATTTTCGTTAAAAAATAATTTGAATCATAGTCGGTAGATGTTATTATTAAAACCGATTTGGTTGGAATTTTCCGATCGCGTCGCGTTCAATTCTATCAGCTACGTCATGCATAAACAATACCCGCAACTTAACCACAAACTTTTTTATTGATGGATTCAGCTTACCGCTGATTGGCTACTGGTTCAGACTAAATTATGCACGGACAGAACAACAACTTATCAGAGAATGAAAAATTCACCGGGTTACTCGTGACTGTCGAAATTGGGGTATTTTTTCGAAAGTGTATACTTGTGAAAAAACATATATACATACGGTACATAAAGCTGTAGCTGTACGAAGGAAATGTGGGTTAGAAAATATAAAGCTATAGTGCATACGATACTTACGAAAAACTTGCAATTTACGTCGCACGAAATATACGCTAGTTTTGAAAAGATTAACATCATATCATACCACATTTTGTGCAAATAATCCATGTAGATAATTCTTCATTTAGTTTTACTACTGTTAATAATTGTCGCTTTACTCGCCCCAAACTTTCTTCTACTAGATAACCTTTAGGCTGACTTGGAAAGCAGATCAAGAGCTTCATGTTTATATGTAAACAAACCACTGTATGGAGCTGGTGATCGGTGTTCCAGAGACAAGTAAAATAATGAAATCTGCGGTAAAATGTTTGGGGATATTTTAGTTTATATATTTACACTGAAAGTGATAGGGTAACAGAAGAAGAAACGAATCGGACACTTGCCTATTAAATGAAGACGCACATGTACAAACCCCCTTCCACTTCCGTCCCGTTCTTTCATATAATCGTTCAAGTCGTTTATTGACTGTCGATTGCCGATCGAAAGGTGTAGAAATCGAGAATTCATATCTATCACTTCGACTGGTGAGTTAGTAGGTAATACATCTACATTATACATTTACGGTATATACATGAAATGAACGCGGAGCACATGCAACTTTTAAATATTATATTTTGTTTAACGCCGTACTCTTGACCGTAGCATGAGACTATGGTTTAACGCCCGTTTACACACACACACACACACACACACACATAGTTTTGCACAGAATTTAAACATAGGGGGTAGTCGATAATGACTCCATATTAGGGAAAAATGAACTGTTTTGAGAAATCCTTCACCTCTGGCATTGAATAAGCGTGTACTGATAACTCCGCCTAAGAAAAGGAGTTGACCAATCATAAAGTTTTCACACCGGCGGCGTGTATTGTTTATGCTTGACGTAGCTGACATAATTGATCGTGACGCGATCGGAAAATTCCAACCAAATCGGTTCTAATAATAATATACTTATATGTATACACCATGCATCCCCACAGTTCACTCCAGCTTCCTACAACTGTACTGCCGGGTCGAGCCCTCGGACTGTCCGACCGGATGTTCCGTGGTAGACTTCCGGGTCAGTGAGTGGCATTGTTATCACTGTCATTGTCCGGGTAAGTTACAGTTTCGATTCTGTCTCAATCTCTGTTTAAAAAACAACAACAACAGCATCTGATCAATAAAATGGCAAATTATTTTATCACAGTACTGTTGTTATTTTTAACATTTCCTAACGGAATAAGCTAATATATTCTTCTTTGCGATGCAGACAGATTTATAGGATCAGAGTTTAATCGACTAATGAACTTTTTACAGTTTGTAAATTTATTGTATGTTGTCATTCAGTTTTCAACGATTTAAAAAAAGTATTCGTTCAATATATCAGAATAATTGCACTTCACTTGTGTGGAATCGCTTATGAATAAATCTTTAAGTTATTCAACCACATTGTCATATTGCAGAAACACACTTACAGTGCAATCATTTTTAATATCCTTATACATATGTAGTTTAAAAACCTAAATAATATAAACTTAATTTTAAAACTTATTACCAACTTGACGAATTAAGTGCAATTCCAATCAAAATT
Organism: Magallana hongkongensis; assembly: GCA_016163765.1. Taxonomy (NCBI): domain Eukaryota; kingdom Metazoa; phylum Mollusca; class Bivalvia; order Ostreida; family Ostreidae; genus Magallana; species Magallana hongkongensis. The sequence goes on along the minus strand of WFKH01011926.1, from coordinate 51,312,125 downwards.
AATGGTTTTAGTACTTCTGTATAAGCGTTTAAATGAATGATTATGCCTTTTTATCAGTTAAATCCGTCTAATTAATGTATGAGGGTTTTAATAATTACCGTGTGATTTTTCGTCAATCCAGATAAGCAGTTTGTGGCGCTACAGAATCCATGTGACCAAGAGAATTACCTGTGTCCCAACACCTGTCAGGTGAGACACCTGGTGGACCCCCAGAATCAGACCCTCTCCTGCGAGTTCTGTGACTGTCAGCTTAAAGGTACAAACTTATCTTAATTAACAGGGCTGGATGGTCGTGGCCACTTTTAGACTATATTAATCTTCTAAGAAGATTAAGGAAGATCTGATGGTTAATTTTGTTGACCATCCTGCCTTGTAGCAACCTCTAATGATATAAGGTTGCATTAGTGGTCAGCCTCCTTAACCCTACTGTGGTGTCATCAAAATTTGTAGAACTCCAATTCTCGAGAATTATCGTCTATAATGACCGGGGAATTATGGATACCGCCCCCCCCCCCCCCAACTCCTAACTGATTTGTTAAGAAATGATACACATTTTAATCAATTACATCGCATAGAGACATACTGTAATGTTTAAAGTTCTTTTCCCGTTGCATTGTTAAGATAACTCTGACCCGCCCCTGTTGGTTAAAAAATGACTAATATTAAATGTATCGGTGTGCAACCTGGGCAAGCAATTGGACAAATATTTTAAATACTCTACCTTTCTGAATTTTCAACAAAATACTGTGGTTTCGTCCATATTCAATGAGTACATAATTTTGCGGAATTCGTTGTTGGTGTTCATTGAAGTGCAATATCTAATTACCTATAGCGATCATTGGCAACGATTTTCCGTATTCTCGAATTGGGGATTTTCACGAATATAATATCATGCTCGAAAATAAAGGCTCAAAAATATGAACGAAACGTGAGTAATGCGTTATCTAAATTTGTTTCAGGTCAGATCTTCAATCGACACCATAAAGTGAGGAGACAGACATCTACCGACTGTCCCTACAGCTGCCCGGCATACTGTCATCAGCAAAGAAGCCAGTCCATTTCATATTATAATTCCTTTGGTCGCAAAAAGCGTCAAGTTGGGTGCGGCGGGAAATGTTTAAAATGCCCATACAGTATGTTCGTTAGCTGTTTTTATTACATGTATAACAATATATTTGTAAGTAATTTACGCTTACAGAAAGGTCAATTTAAATCATTTTACAGTCTTTCAAACCCGATATTAACTTGGCCTATAAAAAACTTATTTGTAACTTAACGGTCAAAACGAATTTCGTTTATTACGAATCAAAATTGGGTGTCCCTAACACTTCTCTGTAAGCGTGTTTTACCGTAGATAACTTGATAATGGGTTTTTTCCGTTGTTTTACCATTTTTTTTTCCTACAATAAAATTTAATCATCCAAAAAAAAAAAATAAAAAAAAAAATAAGAAACCTTCGGCCAATCTTGCAAGCGCTTAATTTTTTTTTCTTCACAATACATATACTAGTAAATTTGTGGGGTTTTTTTACTGCTTGTAATTTAATAATATGTATATTTAAAGAGTCCTCGCGTAATCAAAATTGAGGATTTTTTGAGGTATATTTACATTTTCCAGTGTCTTTGAGATAAAACTACGAATCGATTTTGTAATGTATAGTCCAATACATTCCATCAATGACTATTTTAATATTTAATCGTGCAATTGCTTAAAATTATGTAAATATAAGTAATAAGGAATCATTCTTTGAATATTATGAGGTGATCAAATACGGTCGGGTGTGATCAAATCTATCATAAAGCCCGAATGGCTTTATTTGATTTGATCACTCCCGACCGTATTGGATCACCTAATAACAAAGCCCGGAGGGCTTTATTAGATTTGATCACTCCTGACCGTATTTGATCACCTCATAATACTCAAAGAATGATACTTTATTCCTTAAATAATTTACATGTAGCATAAATGAGTTATTTTTAGATAAAAAGATACTGTACCCGGTTGGATTGAAAACCGCTGTATATTAAAGGGGCATGGTCACGATTTTGGTCAATTTTTTTCCCCCGATTTTAATGTTTACAATGCTTCAGTAAGGCGTTTTTAATAGGCAACCAAAATTTGAGTGTCATTCGTTGAGTTATAAGCGTGTTACAGAGCTTGGAATTCTTTGCAATGTAAACAAAGCGTTTGTTTACATTTTGACTGTTTAAGTGAATATTCCAGTTTTATACCTAAAATGAATGTGTGGAACTTTAGGAACTGTTTATTTATGCTTAAAATGAATAAAAAGATACACAAATCAGCTTGAAAAAGATTTTTACTGGTATATTGAACCTTTGTAAACAAAAACAGGGCACGAGCCTTGTTTACATGACAAAGAATTGTGAGCCCAGTATCTTGCCTATAACTCTACGAATGACTCTCAAATTTCATTTGATCATTAGAAATGCATTTCTAAAGCATTGTAAATAATAAAAACAGAAAAATAGAATTTCACCAAAATCTTGACCATGCCCCTTTAAGTTAAAAACCAATGATTAAAAATATTTACCTGTACGCTGCCTTATGGCCAAAAACACTCATAATTGTATGATTTATGAATATATTTGTCAATTTCGTTTAAAGATAATCCAGTCCATACATCGCCAGATACTCAGTCTGTTCCCATGTGTAAGTATATCGAATGTAATACATTTATCAACATGATTCATTTTTCTTAATTCCAAAAGTATATAAAAGATTGCTTTTCAACGAAACGTTGTTCTTAGAAGGTATGAGCTATATATACATTTATCAACATGATTCATTTTTTCTAAATTCCGAAATAATATTAAAAATTGTTTTTTAACAAAACGCTGTTTTAAAAAAAGTATATTTTAAATCACTGTTAAAAATTAAAATACGCAGTAAACAGCCATTACCAGTTATGAACTTTTTACTTCATTAGTTTGAACATATTTTTATTGTACTAATTTACAATTGGGTGGGGCACAAGTTCTGTATTTAGACCGCTCTCTTCCTACTTTATTATAAAGGGTTAAAGTAACCATGTATCAATCTGTTATTGCGGAAACCACCATATAATTATTTTTTAAAATTTCATTTCATTATACATTTTCTTCCTGCCTTTCTAGATACGGAACAAACCGTTCCCGTAACGACAAAAGCCCCACACATGACAGGTATGTGAAGTTCGTTAGATATTGTAAACATATTATATTTAGCGCGTACGATATTTGGCAGAAAATCATTTTTTTTCAACAAGTTAGCATGGATATGAATTAGCGTGTTTCTGAATGTGCCTATTCTTAACATAAAAAAAATAGCATTAAGTGACATACTTGATTTAGCGGAAGCGGTTTTCCGCCTAAAACGCTAAAAATAATACACAGCCAAATATATTACGTTTACAGTATACTATGGCGCTTTTCGCCTGGTTTCTTTAGAGAAAATGTACGGCGCATCTTATTAAAAAACCGACTTGAAAAATTTTCCGATCGGGTTCGGTATTTTTGTACTACTCATTATTTTATAAACTTTCAGAAAATTACAAATTTCTCCATGAAATCAATCTAATTATTTCATTAAAATTAATAATTATGTATAACCCATTAATATTTACATCGCAACGTGTTACAGGGTTCCGCCTTCTATACTATTACGCATACGTATTTACTATAAACAAAACACATGCAGGGCTCGCGAAGATTCTCCTGCACAGGTTTGTTGATAGAAATAAGTCTTTTCTACTTCTCACAGTTAATAATTGTTCAAAGTTTTTAAAATAACTAGAATTATTATTTTGTAAGCATGTATTTTGCGTTTTTATCACAGGAGTTGCTACAACCTAAATTCATTTTGTAAGTTAGGCCCCTTTGAGGGGTTATTTGACATATTTATGTCTGTTCATTTTAAAATGAACTGAAATTGGTTTACCATTTATAAATTATCGAGAAAGTGATGATGTGTTCCTTTTAGAGAGTCCCTTTTACCTCGTATTCCATGATGACCGTAGTCGGGCGAAGATCTTGTAGTTTTCAGCACGTGTCAATTACTGTCAATCAAAATCCACGTGGTACAAATAAACGATATATGATTAATCCGGTTTGTACGACCCTTCAATTTCCGGAAGCTCATAATTACATTAATTAGGTATGTGAAAGGGATTTTATGTACTTCAACTGTCACAATCAACGTTATTTCTTATTTCCTAACGATACAATGGGTAAATCTGAAGTTAAACACACATGTGTTTTCAGCTGTACTGTCTCTTTAAGTACACGAAATTCGATCTGTTGTATATTAATTAAGTTATTTTTATTATACAAAAAAAAATAGATGTAGTAGTAAGAAGTTGTTCATTTCAAACATTAACAACATTATTTTTGTCAATAATTTCTAACTGTTGAGTTTCTATTTTGTTATTAACTGCCTTTTTTGTATCCATTGCTGCTCAGTTTATACCAAAAAAATTGAATCGTGATTATTTGTCTTTTAAAAAATGTGATTAATGAAGCTTATTGTGTTTTAGCGAAAAGTCGTACATGTACTTATATTCGTCTGCATCTAAATTCGGTAACCATTCACGCCAACTTGCTCCGATATTATCTTTAAGTACAAAATAGAACGTAAAATGTAATTTCCTTATTATTTTTTTTGGATATTTGGAGGGTTTTAATGTAAATTCACGCGCATGCATTAATTCTTCAATTATTTGTCCCTTTAGTTGTGACAGAAGATCACTGCATCCCGGAGTATCGGGAAACAGATCTACTTCATCGCTTCTGTACGGATATACTCAGAGTGTATATACATAATACCGCCTGTCTGTACTGCCGCTACAAAACCAGCACTAACTCAGGTAAGTTGGTACCGTATGTTCGATAATTTTGGCAATGATGTAATTTTCGCGATCATTTTGATATTGCAATTATCTCCGCATTTTGATATCGCAATAATAACACAGCTAAAAGTTATCTTTGTAATTGTTTACTATAGAAATTTTTTCCAATCGCCAATAATGACTCAAAAAGCTAACAGATTTACTTCATTTTCGCAAAATTTGCAACACTCATACACACAATACACGTTGTAACTGCACATCGCAAAAATATCTTATTATTCCCGATCCATGCTACTGCTTCAGTCGTGCATGCATGTACAGTAAATGGCTAAAATTGGGACGGAATTGTACATTATTACGTTATTTTTTTGGCTTAGAAATTCACAGATCATGGGATTTTGTGAGCATTTTTCGATACCATTATACTTGACATTCAGAAGATGCCATGCTTTTTCTGTAGTGTAGGCAACAGTTTCTATTATGTTTTTCATACATTGTAAATATATTTGTTATTTGATATGATCATGAAGCACACAATTTATAAACTCATATTATACAATCTTTCTTAGAAAATAAAACTTCTTTGGTCTTTTTTCCCTAGTTATCATAGTGCCAAAATCTAAGCTACAAGGCCTACTAAAACAGCCAACACCAAAACCGTATACCACTCAAAGCCCGGCTATCAGTTCAACACTGGAGACTTTGTCATCAAAACCAACGACAATGTTTCCGACGACAACAACAACAGGCACAACAAAGACAACAACAACCACAGCAAAAACAACAATACCAGAGAGCACAACAAAATCAACGACCACCTCAACAAAAAGGACAACAACAACGACAACAACAGCAACAACTAAGGTTGAGTCGACCACGCCCCCTGTTCCTCAGTGCCACACCTGTAACAAAGTGAACTGTACTGATGGAGACTTACAGGAGTGTAACACGGGGACCGAGTACTGTATGAACACCCTCAAACAGGGCAGGGACGGAAGTCGTACTATCACCCGAGGGTAGGTGGCCATCAAGAGTGGGGGGGGGGGGGGGGTTCAGGAAAATGTTTTATTTGGTTTGATTTGAACATATTTTATTGTTTGCTGGTGTGAACAAAAGGATTGGGCACAAGTTCTTCAAATTTATAACGCCCTTTCCTACATAATTAGTGATAACACAAAGTGATGTTCAATATTAAACACAAAAGTATCAAAGGTCAATAATAAATATACATGTACACATAATAATGGTTGAAATTATGACAGTTGATATACAGGCGATCTGTTCTGTTTGTTAGCACTATATAGAAATCAGAATCTATTTAAGTATGAAAAAAGTTTGAAAAAATATTACAGCTACATGTCTGACGGCGTAAAATTTGAAAAATGTTTTTTTTATATTGTCTTTTTCCATTAATTTTTATATTTTACCAAACTTTTTAAACAGCAATGGTAGCCAAAGATTTATACCATGGGTTTCAATATGAAAAATATATTTTTCGTCAGATACCCCAAATAATTCATAAACCCTTGATAGAAGAGCGTAGATGTTAAATTCTTGTGTAAACAAAAGTATTTATGCCGACAGTGAAGTTTCTGGTATTAATTAAAAAACGTGAATATTGTTTATGGTAGGGATACTAAATGGGCATTTATACCGATTACTTCTCGAGTAGTTACTGTAATGATTCACTTCACTTTTATTTATGTTCAATTTATTTATAATCCGTCTCCTTTCTTCACACAGATGTGTCTCCGAAAACGAGTGCTTCGACAAATGGTGGATAGTAACAGCAGACGATCCAAAGTGTCTGTCAAAACAGAACACGCCCACAGTCAAAGCAGGCGAACCAATCGAATGCAACTTCTGTTGTAAGGGGGCGGGGTGTAATCGTTTGATGAGAATTCCTGACAGTCAGTTATACACCGGACAGGATCATCCCTCCAGTGGAATAGGCGGGATTATTCAAATAGGATGATGAATATGTAAATGACTGATAAAACCTGTTATGTTTTATCCTTCTCTACGGCGCAAATTTTCTGTTATCTTTTATTGCCTCCATGTTTCTTGGTTATTTGCTGTTTGTATACCCGTGAGTTGAAGGATGAATTTTTCTTGTTGCATTTAAGCCCATTGTTGTAATAGCTAAATTAATGTTTGGCTTTACTCGTGTTACCTTTCCTCGAATGATTCTTACGTGTGTACATATTTCAGGAAAAAAAAGTATTCGGTTTTTGATTTAAGTAAACACAAAAAACATTTCTGATTATCTTTATTTCTTTTATTAAAAAGTATATATTCAATCGAAGTTTCTTCAGATATGAATTTAAGAATACCTTTACTGCAACTTCGTGCATGAGTTTTGTAAACATGCAGTCATGCATGAGTTAAATACCCACATAATTCACGAAAATTAGATCATCACAAATTCAAACTATTTCACGGTAACTGCTGTCAAACTTTGGGTCATCAAATCAAGTCATTCTCTGCCCATTAAACGCTTTATATCGTTAAGATACACAGTATCGAGAACTAGGATTGTATAATGTGCATTAGAATTGACAAAGTATACGAAAATTAAAAAAAGCATAGAAAGTTGTACACGATAACAATGGTTACAGTTTATTTGACTGTAGATTTCTGCTGGCCAAGCACCTGTTTTTTTTATTCAGGGACTGTAAGACTTAGTTCTGTCCTATATAGAATATACACGTTTCCACTTTCTATTTTGACTTCGTGAACTTCTTGCTGAAACACAGAATATAAAAGAGTTTGAACCAAACTTTTGCAATATTCATATTTCATGCTGACAACAATTTGAATTTCAACACGCTTTATCAATTTAAATTACAATATACATGACATTGTGCTAAAAAAATACCGACTGAAATACAAACGCCGACAACCGTTTTTTATCTTTGCCCATAAAATTTATTTCTAATATATTTTTAATTACATTTATAAGTTATTTCTCTATAAACTCTATATCAATGCGAACTAATGACAAAGTTTTTTACCCGTAATTTTTGATACGGTGGCCATCCTAATTGATATATACACGCTCGAAAAAAATTTCCTTTTAATGAATGGGAAATATAAACAGTGCACGGAACCGTGAAGGGGCTTAAGTTGTACACTTTTTAGAAAGCTTCTTACCTAAAAATAGGAATTAAAATTACCACAAAGAAATATTGGCAACAATTGCAACACAGCGTTTGATTTAAATTTGATGCATGCGTCATTTCCGGTCATCCATTTTTGAAATTAAGATTTTTTATATACCGGATATAATATTACCCTAAGTCCAATTTCATTAGATCCGTCTTTAAGGTCAAACATGTACCCGTGCCACGGGCACATCACGTGACATCGGCCTTTGTAATCCTCAATCTCGCCGGTAAACAGAGGTCCCCCTGTAACGAAAAAAGCGCATGCCTAAATGGAATTCTGGGAAATTTTCTACTTAAAAAAAAAAAAATGTACAGATGCAACTGTGTTTGCCGATAGCTTATATAATAATAGTGTAAAGAGATCTTATTTACTGAGTGCAGATTTTCCCACCGGACATGATAAATACCCATTGTCATACACTGTAGATGACATATGTAACTTTATATGAAATAAGAGTACTGTTCAAATTAAATTGTACATTCGTATCATTAAGAACACGAGTTTGAAAAAAGAATGAGGAAAAATAAAATAATCTCATATTAATATTAACGCAAGATTTGAAAGAAGAAATTCCTTCAGCGTTTTTTTTTTTTTTTTTTTTTTGGGGGGGGGGGGGGGGGGATTTCTTCTTGTAATTATTCTAAGTTTATAAACACCGATTGATTCTGTTTATGCGAGTTGAGTATGTCTTGTATTAATCGATTTTAACAATCTTAAAACATAGATACTGATACCGAATTTACCTAAATGTGAGCACCAGGCTTCCATCGCATAGAACACTCCCTTGCTGTGAAACAGCGCAAGATCCCATGTTTTCCCGCCCGCCGAATATAGACGTTGGCATTTCTTTCTGGCAAGCTCTTCTACCTTGCCGACACACCGCCATTTCTTTTCGGGTTCGTCCATGATTTCCCGTGGTATATACAGTAAGTACTATCTCACCTTAACCTGTTGACGCTTGTCCGGCAATCGCATCTTCTCGGGCCCTTCCTGCAGAGCTCGGGGAAAAACCCCGAGAAATTGCGATTGACGTGCTCGCGGCTTCATTTATGTACGTTCTCCGGTGGTATAGGGGAAAAGCAGTAAATGAAACCACAGAATGCAGACAGGTTGGAGACTGGATCAATACGTGTATAATTATCGCTCTTCTTTATAGTGTATCTATTGATCTGATTCCGGTATTAAATGATGTTTGATTTAGATGCATGCGCACCTGATGGAATTGGACTCGCAGACAATACTAACGAAGCCAATAACAAACAACTTTCTTTCTTTCGTCAGGAGGAGCAATGGAGAACTGCCTGCCCCCCCCCCCCCCCCCCCATTTTTTCTCGCAGCAAACATTTTTCTCAAATTTACATTAAATTAAAATTGAAATTTCAAGGAGTCTCCCCCACCCAC
>WFKH01011926.1:51268669-51286058 GCA_016163765.1 Magallana hongkongensis | reverse complement strand
CTCTCTCTCTCTCTCTCTCTCTCTCTCTCTCTCTCTCTCTCTCTCTCCTCCTCCTCCTCCTCCTCCTCTTCTTCTTCTTTTTCTCCATCATCATGATCATCATCATGAAGCTGTATTGAGCATGAGCGACATTTTAGCTGCTTTCTATTTTTCTCTTATTCGAAATTCTTCCTTATATTAACGTTGTATGAAATCAAATCTTCTTGAATAAAAGTCATGTTTAAGGGGGGTTTTCTTTATAGGGTGTATTAATGTTCTTATATTATCATAACATATGCACATATGTACAAAAATATTATATCACTTATCAAATGGACAGTGCATTAATTGGAAAAAAGAAAGAATTCAACGACGTCTTAAACTACTAAATTGTATACATATTAAAACTGATTGCTTTGTTTGATTTTTATTTGAGCGCATTTCGCAATAACCGCGACGCGTCTGACTCGTATAAAAATTCTGTGACCACTTATTGGTGCAAAAGGAAGTTGGCGATTGTAGATATCATGCACAAAACCCATAGCAGAGCAAAGAAGAGGGAGCAGTCCTCCTAGAAACTGATCTATAGGTTTCATGTTAATATACTTATATGGGTATTAACAACATATTAAGTTGGAATGTAGTAAGTTTATTTTAATTTTGTCTGTTGAAACACCGAAATCTTTTTATCCTTTAAAAATGTAATTCCTGCTGTTTGATGAGTTTAAATAACTACCACGAGATCAAAGTTTCATTTTTGGGGATATCATTTCCAATTTGAATGACGCACAGAAAGGCAATATTTATTTATAAATATTGACAAAAAATGCTGACTCGATTGAACAAGAATCTAGAAATAGAATTATATAATCCTAAAATTGACGCAACATAGATCAAAAATAGAATATATCGCCTAATAATACCTGACACAAGGCAGAAAAATTAAGATAACAATAATCCCCAAGCGATTTCAAGATCTTACAAGACTAGCCATTTGATACACTAAGACAATCCTTACCTGTCAAAATATATCCCGCAAAAAGACATAATATTGTCCCGGAATGTAACTGAAAGATCTCCATAGATATCTGGGCCCTTGTACAAAGTACTTACACTTTCTCGCACCTGTACTGTGTGCGTCATAGCAACAAGCCGGGAGGATTATTTGATAATCAGCGAAAAGTTTTTCTTTTTTGAACTCTCTCATTCCTGATAAAAGTTTCGAAACGCGGGCAGGAAGGTACATTAATGTCATTGAGAACGGAGCTATTTATAGAATGTATGTCTATGTAACTATTTACATGTACATGTAGATATTTGTGTACATTCTTTTATAGGATGATTACAGTATCGCTTAATGGGAGTGTTTCGTTCTGAATATAAACTTGTATTTCTATTATCTGAAGAAAAGGGACACAAACTTGAAGATACCTTTTAGACACAATTTTTGGGGATTGGGGTAATTCCGAAACATGCAGAATTGGAGTCGATTTTGCAAAGTCCTTGCGCACGCAGTGATAATTTCGAAAAGAATTTCATTCCCGTGAGTAGCGAATTGAAAAAAATGTTCTGCGTTCCTTCCCATGTGTTTTTAGAATGGAATTTCGAGATGATAATTGATATCAAATGCATTAATATTTGTTCATTGTCTATCGTTGCTTGATAAATTTTACCGTTGTTTCTATCTATGAAATTGATGAATGGAAATAAAAGATGAAATTTAATAATTATAGTTACAGTTTTTTTTATGAGGAGGTGGTGCGTAATCAATGCAACATGCAGTCAATTTCGAATATTACCTTACAACTGAATATGCAAAAGAAACTACAAACTACTACTGTTACAAAATTTTTATCATGTTTTCAGGAAAAAGTGATTTCAACTTTAAATAAAATCAACATCTTGGTGTTTTCGTTTTGTTTTATAAAGTACGATTTTCATTTAAATCGATGCATAAATCCTTTCAGCTTAAAAATATTTACACGTGGAATTGAGCAAAACGATTAATCTTCATTCAATGATGTGGGTTGAGATTGGTGATACAATATTCCAGGTATTTTTTTTAAAAAACAATTGTTTGAAAGCTAACTACACAAAACTGCAGGGTCAATAATCTTTTATTAACCAACATCACTGGTCCTCTACATCTGACCTGGATTTTTACTTCTTTATTTTGCTTAAAACCCGGAACAGACAGTATATACATGTATTTAGTTGCGTTATGTTAACTTCTGCTGGCATTGTGCTGCAGGAAGACAAACTGTCGTCTGCTGCCAATGACTTGGCCTTAATTTGCAGAATTCCGAGCCGTCAGCTCCAAAATTTTCCAAGAGCTGCTTATCTGCAGCAAGCTATTTTGCCTTAAGATCATGGCTTAATGGACATGCAATGGCTCATACAATCTACCTCGAACTGACTATTTAATTTACTCCACCATTTACTATTAAAATATTTACACAGCAATCTATTATTCCACATCATATGTGATGTTAAATTTGTCAAATATTTGGAGGTTAATGGCTACGATCGCATGGTTTTAATAAATATGCATGCATTTAGCTCAGACTTAATATAAATCAAGAATTACATTGAAACGAGTTCACTTCTACAATCATTGTTTAAATGATCCTTTGCAATTACAAGACAGAAAAAATACTATTTTCACAACAGTCAATTTATTTCTGCTCACACAGATAAATGAAACTGATGATGTTTTTGCACATTCTTAAACATACACGTATTATATGTAAGATGAAGAAAAAAAAATAATAAGATGGCAGCACCTTTTTCTGTCATTCACACTGACCAGATGAATCTGAAAATGTTGCAGTCAAATATTAACATGGAATAAAACATGAATTACATAATTCTTACAAGAGTTCATCCGAAATTGACAACTGCATTGCACCAAAATAGCTTTATTAATATTTTTTAAAGGTGTTCATATTTTGATACTTTATCAGTGACATTTGACATTTTTTTTCCTTGGGATAGGTATATTTCAGCATATTTTTATGTAACCAAATGCAAACATGAGGAAAATTACAATGGGAGGATGTCATGTGTGATGAGTTTGTCTACTAATTTAAAATTGCTAACTTTTGAAAGATAAATATTGTTTTCTTCATATATTGCACCACTTTTAGAAAGAAAAAAAAAGACACAAAGGCATGTCAGATGTGCTCATATACAAACTTAAGATGAGTTTCATGATAGAAAAGTGTGGAAAATTTAGAAAAAATTATGAAATGTTCTACCGGTACACACTAACTGGAGATTCATCAAAATACAGTACAAATTCCTCTAAACTTGACCTCTTTGGTGAAAATGTAGATCATGATTAGTTGGCTTACACACGGCCAAAAATTGAAACTTCCTAAATTCTAGTAGAATATGGTTTTTAATGTTATCTTTTTATCAAAACCTGGGTGAGTAAAACTTACTATTACACTCTAATTTAAATCAGACAACAAAAATATTCTTTAGGTTTGTCACTCTAATGAGAAAGGTTATTGTACATTAACAATTGAAAACAGGTCCTTCCACCCTGGAATGGAATTCATCCACTTTCAGACTTTGCACTATTGCCTTTACATGTACATATGAAAAAGAGTTTACATACTGACAAATCTCTCATACAGACATCAAACACTATTACATGTACTTTCAACAATCTCAGTCCCAAAATTACACGATATATTAGTCTTTCGTTCGTATCAAATTCACAACTCTTTCCACATTTCTTCACATTCAAACACAACTATAGTAAAAGACTCGCACATACACAATTGTAAACAGTTAAATCCCTAACACCAATGATACAGATTTAGCAATGTTCGAATCCTTTTCTACACAACTCTATTGTCATCTTCTGTCCCCTTTCATCCTGTGTTATTCTCTGTGTATTAGCACAAACAGACCCAGGCAGGCAAGAATAGCATACTGCAACAAAAAATGCATTGACACATGGTTTATATGTAGTATATATATTTTTTTCCTACTTGAATTTACTACTATTTTTCATATAAAATTCAAAGTTTAGTATTTTAAATGATCTTAGTATTTCTATTCGTAATCATTTGATAATGGCATATTAAATGATGCTTAATCTATGTAGGAGTTAGGTTTTAAAAAAACAGAAGTTTTTTTCTGTCAGATATTCCAGTGCAACTGTACTAAATTCTTCAAACATGAATCTCAAATTGGATAATTTGGGGGAAAATCAAATTTGTCTAATGAAGTAAATCAGTAAAATGCTTTGCATCTCTGATACACTTGTAAGGTGTAAGGTGTTATATGTTCCAATGTTGATATCTCACCTTAAATTTAGGATAATCATTCATCAATATCGTGACTATTCCAACATAAGGCACAAAACTGCAATAGAAATAGATTTCATAATTATATACAAATTCAATGCGATGCTGGAGTCAAAATTGATGTTAGTTTAATCATTCACATAGCCTAATTAGCCACAGTTTACAGCCTATATGTAATGATAATGAAAATTAAACTATTTGTTTCTCGGGAAGGTCATGGTCAATAGTCTAACCAATGCAACTCTTGGTTTTTTCTTCATTGAAGTTTCCATTTTATTGATTGACTCAAACAACAAAATCATGAAAATTGATGCTCAATGAAAATTGAAGAAACAAAAGTACATGTACTTAAATCAATGTACATGTATTTATTAAAGGTCCTAATAACACGTGTTCGTGTTTATTTACACCTGTAATCTATTGGTTAGTTGTTGGTCACCTTGTCAGGTGACATTTAAATACTCATTGCACAGGTTTAAATTTACCAATGTAAGCGCTAAAAGTGCTGAAAGTTATATAGCCATTCCAAGGCTTTTTTCAGTGCATAATAACTTAAGTCCCACCCACTGACTCTTGCTTTTCATGTATATTGGACTATTATTTTAAAAGTCTCGTTTTATTTTGTAGAATGGAAGATTTAGAAAAAATTCATCTGTATTTGTATACTAAGTAAACTGCACTATCACAGCGCTTCACATCCTGATATTCATGTTTGTTTTTGAGTGGAACAAATATGAAAATAAAGTACATGTAACAGTGGTCAGGTACCAGAATAACTCACCCTCTCGCTCGCCCCACCACATCTTTCTTTTCCAGCCAGAGCTGTCCAGGGGCGTATAACCCTCTGTCATCCACTGAGTTGTTATCTCCCTTGGTAAGAAATTTGACTTTTCCATCTTCTCTAGAAAAAAATAATAATAGGTGCAATATTAATTTTTCTTCTAGATAAAAAGATTTAGAGATGTTTTCCCCCCACAGATTTCTTAACAGACTTGTGAAAATCCTAAATTTCGACACATTACATTAAAGTGGTAATCGAAATAAATAATTGAATCTAGTATAACTTTATAAATTTTTTCTTTCCCAATCTTGTTACTTGCTATGTCATGAGTTTGAATCCTGCTGGACCTTTAAAACTTTCTACCTTTTCAAAAATTTTAAAACATATTAAAGATTAATGATTTAGTGACTTACTTTTCGTGAACTTTCAGCACTCTGTGTACAATGGGAATGTCTCGGCCTTCTATTTTAAACACAACAATTTCTCCCACTCTGATTGGCTCCTCTCTGTAATTGGTCAGGAAAAGCAGGTCTCCTCTGAAAAAGGCAGGCTCCATACTTCCACTGAAAATGAAAAAAAAACTATTTTGTTACATGTACATGCTTTTTTTCAGTTTTTTTTCCCGTAACTTACTGGGTAAATCATTAAACTTGAAAAACATGATAAAGTAAGTTATTTGGACTTCTTACTCTTTCCAAGACATGTTAGCTGAGGACAACCACTAACTTACAGGGTTTTTACCTTTTTTTCAGTTTTTACGTCACATTGCCTGAGGATCGCTTTCATTTATGACACAATGGTGTGCATTTTTCAAATCTTTACTAATGTCACAATAAAAGATTGTGAACTATTGGCTATCTTTACATTACTTTACCTGAGGATCACCACTATGTTACAAAAGTGTACATACTACATGTAGATAGGTGAGACTTTACGTTACCTTACCTGAGGACCACCACAATGTTTCAGGATTGTTTACTTTTTGGAGACTTTACATTACTAAATACAACCCATTTGTTACAGGAGTGTGTATTATAGGTAAGACTTTACATTACATTACCTGAGGACCACCACAATGGGACTCTCGCTGCCTGTGACCACCATAAGCCCCTTCCAGATCATCAGAGCAGAGGAGACAATCATACCAAAGTTCAGCACTTGGTAATAGAGCTGAAAGAGAACAGTCATCAATGCCTCAAAAACTCATAATTACATAAGATGTGTATGTGTATGATCAAATTCAATGCATACAAAGAAAATAATGATACCATTATGGAAAATTGTAATGAAAATTAATATAACATCGAATTAACTTCAAGACATTGAGCAGCTTCTATGTTAAACTGAAAGATCCTCTCTTTTTGTATTATTTAACTTTTAAAATTAAGTACTACTGAAAATTTTTAGTGTTGCCATTGGTAAAATGGCAAAGCAAATCCAGGGCGGGGAATTTAAAAGCCAGAGCTGCTTAAAATCTACAGTATTTATTTCATAAATACTGTGACAGTGACCAAGGTGACAATGTGTATATAGGATACTATTGTACACACAAGCTAATGGGTTAACCCTTTAGCTCAGTCAGTGAAGTGTTTAAGAAATAAACAGCAATTTAAAAAGTTCACTGGGATATGAACTTGGTTGGTCACATGATCAAATCCTGTGAAGCCTGAAGGGCTTCTCAGAGGTTTGATCACGTACCAACCAAGTTCATATCCCGGTGAACTTTTTCACATTGCTGTTTATTACTTATATTTACATTTAAGAATGCCAAATTGTTCAGAATCATTAATATAACGGTGTTTTTACGTTTACAATATTGCACCTGTCAAGCTATAAGCGCGTGCGAAAATTATTGTAACGTCATGAAAAAGTTTACACAGAATTAAATGTTTTTGCTATTCTATAGGTTCATATAAGGAAACATATTTGCAAATGTAAATATTAGTTTTTAAACTGAAGGGTCCTGAGACCTGAGTTCTAGACTACTCATAGTAATTACTTCTATTCTGTTACAATACTAAGCAGAAGATTTGATTTTTTCAGATTATCTTTCAGAGAGGTCAATCAATATTCGCTGTAAATTTTGGGAGTTTAATTAACATCTGGTTAAGAAGAGTTTAAGAAGAGTTGCAATTATTTTATGTAGACTAATTTTGGTAGAGATTCAGCTCGCCTTGATATTTTGGACTAATGTCTTTCCATGTTCATCAACGCCAACAATGTCCAAATATCAAGCTGAGCTGAATCTTCACCAAGATTACAGATACATGTAGATCTGAACTTTGAAAAGGAAAATATTTCTAACTCAAACTGCAATGATGACACGCATCACAATTGTAGGTTATATAATTAAACATCAAATTTTCACAGCTCCATTATAGCGAGCGCAGCTCGCCGGCGCACAGCGCCGGCGCGAAGCGAGCTCTAACGGCAAGGCGTGTGTGAATAGAAAATTCGGACCAGTTGCACATTCATTCAACGGATTTTTTTGGCGTCAGTAAATCGGACCAGTAATGCATTGTTTTAATCGTCCCAGTAGTTCCCTGTAATCATGGCAATTTTTATCACTTCACACTCTCACGAGAATCAGCAAGACAATAAAAACAATAACGATGTATACGACATACAGTCAGTTACCTCTAAAGTTCACCTCAGTACACTCTCGATCAATAAAAAAAAAAAAATAGAGTGACGTCACAAAGGTTTGCACATTGATCCGATAGATTTTTTCGGCGTCAGTAAATTTGGACCCACAATTCATAGTACCAATGGTTTCCAAGTCCTTGCGTTCTCGCGAGAATCAAAGTAAAACTTTGAGAAGCATATAAGATGTGTAATTTTAAGAACATCATGCTTTTTAAGTAAATAAAACAGTATTCTTCGCTTACTTTTATTTCTCAATGGAGTTTTAAAGAGTCAGACGACACTTAAACGTGAACTTTGACGTCACAATTAGGGGAAATTACTCTAACTGAAGTTATTGTAAATCTGCTGAAATTACCAAAATCCTCTCAAAATCTTAAATGAGGACATTTCTTCAGATATAGGAAACAGTTGTAACTTGCACTCATTTGGATGAATGCTCACATTTATTGTATTCACTATAATTACGGTAATTTCCAGTAACGTACACGTAGCATCGGTTTTTATAAAAGTGGGTGGTGGATGACAGCCTCATCCAAAAAATCTTTACAAGCAAAAAGAAAAAAAAGTTAATTCTCAAAATTCTGAAAATTCTAATCCTTCAGCTCTTTAGCAGTTCAATGGTTTCTTTATTTTCACTTCCATTTTATACATGCTCCCAATCCCAAGTGTGTGTGTGGGGGGGGGGGGGGGGGGGGCCAACTCCATGTTCGTTTAATATGATAAGCAAATATTTTTAAGCGTAAATTAAAAAAAATTTATAATTAATAAGAAAAAATGTCGACTGCAAAAAAGGTGATGAACTGACGTTACAATCACTTTAAAAGAGGAGATACAGTGCAATGAACATTTATAATATTAAAATCTTTATTATTCAACAACATTGTATCTGAGATTAAACTATTGTTCTACTTATAAATAAATAAATAACAAATCTTATAACATATGAAATCTTATAACTATAGATAATGGAAATTTACTGAAAAAATAGGTATGTTTTATTGGTAACTGGATGTTTCGCACCTAAACATGTTTCGCGCTAAGATGATTCGCACCTATTCTGTTTCGCGCTGAGATGGTTCGCACCACGATGTTTCGCATCGATATACATTATTTACAATGAATGATTTATGAAAAATATACATGTAAATAATAAGTTAATATTCAGAAATATTTATTAAATAAAATACTTAAGAGGTTTTTATTTTATTTTAAGCATTATTGAAGTGCCTGCACATAGCACAATATATTCAATTAACAGATGAATTTTATGATTAATAAAACCGGTGATTATTCGAAGACAATGCTAATTATTCTCTGAAATAAGATCATAATTAGTTCATACAATTAATTGCACAACCAATTAAGTCATTATGAATGATATATTTTTTGGTTGTTGTGAAATTTCATAATGTGGTTGTGTCGTGTGACTAAAACACTTGTGACTGGATGGTGAATTTGTATGTGTGATATTAATGATTACATGTACGTATTAAAGTTGACAGGATTGTTTGCTTTGTTCTAAAATGTTTTAAAAAGAATTGAATGATCAGAAAATAAAGTAGAAATTGTTATCAATGTTTTTGTTTTTAATGGGATAAACTTTAAGTTAGTATTTCGAATATGAATATTTGGTCACTAAAATATCATTTATATTTTCTAATAAATCATAATTATTAATTCATAAATTTATGGGATGAGAATAGAAATTTTCAAACAATATCACACATTACTTTTAATCAAGAATGGTACAAAAATGGTATTTGAGTGGATGCATATGCGGTAATGTAAGTTTAAAGCAGAAAAGTTAATTAATTAAATTATCCCCACTTTTAGATCCGTGGTACTTAATTACCTGCAATAACACCCCTAATTTTCATAAAAATACAGGTAAAACTCACGTCAAAGACATGGTTTAATTGTTATCACAACACAATTAATACCTCTTGTTCTGAACCATATAATAACGCCATGGCTTCAAAGGCTTCATAAAAAAGCCAACGAAAACGTTAAAACGTTATACTAGCGGCGCATATTTAAATGCAAACATCATTTTTATAACTTATTTCAATTCTTATATAGGTGATTATTAATTTCAGAGCGATAGTAACACGAAAAAAATATCTTAATACAGCGAGATGTTTCGCTCCGAGGGAGGTGCGAAACATCGAGGTGCGAATCATCTTAGCGCGAAACAGAATAGGTGCGAAACATCACGGATTCGTTTTATTTTAGTTTGCAATCAAATTTATTTACGTTGTTAATTTCATTTTTATTAATTTATCATAATTCATTGTTTGATCACATGCTGCGCTCGCCCCAACGGTCGCACCGTAAAACATATTATATATCAAATAATAAAAAAGGGAATTTCAAATTTGCTACTGCTAGACCGCAAAGTATGCACCATATGGTTTGACACGTTTCGTTTTATAAGGGATTTATTACAATACTGCTGTACAAATACAGCAATATATTTCTCGTCTCACACATTTGAACACGTGATTCATTAAAAGTTCTAGTAATCACTCTGCATCAAATATTTCCTGGTTCTATGAAGAACTCTTTCTCAAAAACTGTTCAGAGAAAACGCGGACTGCCAGCGTATGTTAGATTAAACAGCGCTTCGTTGAATCCATGCACCTCGTATTGATAAGATATAATTTGACAATGTTTATGGCGGTGATTATCTACCTGTCTCGGGTTCATACGCCGGACATCGTCCAGGAAATCCATGTCTAGCAATCCCATTTTGAAAAATCTGGGAATCGAACCGCAAAACAGGAAGCTGACCACAGTTCTCGCGAGACCTCAATACTAAGTCTCGGCGGAACGGTGTAACGACGATTTCTTTTCTGTATGTTTCGGCTCAGACAGTTTGGCCCACAGGGTTTTTTACACACAAAAGAAAAAAAAATACTGTGTGGGTGTAAATAAAAAAAATACTGTAGCGCATTTTGCATCCAACAAATTCAACTATTTAACATTTGGATTTCACGCGTATGCTCCCCACACCGCACCCATGAAACGCAAAAATTCTGCAAGGGGCAAACCGTGATGTATACGTAAAGAAGAAAGGAAATTAAAAATATTTTTAACTATGAGTATTTTTGTTGGGATTACCCTTTTAAAGATGTACATATTTTGAATTTACATGAACTTTATTGCAAACTTTCCATTATAATTATACTTGTACAATATTGTACATATACAACATAATAATGATATAGTATACCTAAGCTAAGAATCGTTTGTGTTATTTATCATTCAATTAAAATAATGATAATTAGAAATGTCGAATATACAGCTCTGTATGAAAAAGAAATATTATTGAGTTTGGGGCCCATAATTAAAGGCTGAAAATTGTCTGTTTTTAACACTCTGCCGGATAATTATGCCAGTGCCAAGGTGGCATTTTTGCACTCGTCTAAGCTGCATATATCGAAAAATACAAATATGCCATATGATAGACCATTGTTTAAAGAGTTTACACCCACCTTTGTTACCATTGTATTTCACCTGCCAGGTGAGATATTTCTCTTTCAAAAATAAATTCCTACAGGAAAATAATTTTTCCCATAGGAAAAACAATATTCCTATAGGAAAATTGAAATTTCCTATTGGATTACAAGAACTTCGGATAGGAATTTCAATTCCGATAGGATTTGATAAAATCCAATAGGAAATCTTAATTTCCTATAAGAAAACTACCTGTCTGAATCAAATTCCAATAGGAAATACCTTTCTCCTATAGGAAATATGATTCCTATAGGATTTTTAGAAAATCCTATAGGATTGTCAATAAATCCTGTAGTAGAATCATTTCTCCTATAGGAATTATCATTTTCCTATGGGTTATTAATTTTCAAAGGTAAATATCTCACCTGTCAGGTGAAACACACTATTTAAAAACAAAAGTGGTTATATACATGTACTCTATAGACAATAGTCTATCATTTGGTATATATATGGATTTTTCCAAAACTGCATCTTAAGCGGGTGCAAAAATGCCACCTTGGCACTGGCATAATTATCCGGCACAGTGGGGTTTTTTTTTTCCATACCGATATGTACTGATCGTACTGTATAACACTGTCTTGTAGTTTCCTCAAGTTATTTGTCGATTTATTAATACACGTGACTGTCCGATTTTGAAGGAGGAACAATGTGGCAAACTAAACGGATTTTTTTTAATAAAAAAGTGAAATAAATGGTCACATCGACAGGTAGTTTTTTAATAGATAATACTAGTAATAGCCGCATTTATTTAGCCAACCAGTATTTGCAGCGTCAACAGAAAACAACATTATTTGACGTTACATAGACACCATGAATTAATTTCATGTTGATTGACACGTCCGAACTCAATTGCAAAATGCTAGAATTCAAAGATATATCATAATAGAATTTCTATAGAAATTTGTTAAAGTACATGCATTATATAGATAGCGTATAATTGTTAAACATAAATAAAATCATAAAATGCTACTACTGACTACGGTGCGTCAGATCATTAGTATGGACTTGATCGCATTTACTTATAAGGACGAGAATGTGGTAGCGCACTGTCCATGGGTATAAAATGGGGATGCGGGAAAAATAGCTCTCCGCTAGTTATCTGGAAGCTGTCTTTCTGCCTCCTCTTTTTATACAGGTAAGATAAATAGATGCACTTGCGAGCATTCTCAAAAGTAAAGTTAATATATTCGGGGGGTTCAACTAATATTTTATTTTCAGAGATTTTTGTAATGAATATTAATGTTGATAAACTTCATTGTAATTAATATCAATATTTATTGTTAAAATGTCATATTAAAATTTTGTATCTGAATAAAACAATAGTCATCTGGAAGCTGTCTTTCTGCCTCCTCTCTTTATACTTACTGGGATACGGACTACTACCCTGTTAGAGGAGGAGACTTTCCAGTAACACCTTGGCTAGGGAACCCGTCAGGTGTGGGCAAGTTGGAAATAAGATCTCGGGGATCTATATAAACTAAATATCATAAAGCTCCACATGACAAAGAACGAGCGTTATGTTAGCGATACCCTTATATACACAAAAGAAAAGACATTCAAGGCTGTCTTTACAATATACATGTACTAAAATTGATGGGAGGCTACTCCATTTTCTACATATCTAACATCTGTAATATTAAACCACAGGAATTGCGATTGATTTTTTACGCCCACCGGTACCATAATTTCAAAGACACGAGTCACTTACTTCTACTCCAAAAGGATTAGGACTTTGAAGTTTTGCGAAAGAAGTTATATAGGATATTTGGGTTTTTTGGTTGATTGTATTGTCATTTGTACATGTAGGTCTGCCCCCCCCCCCCTTTACACAACTTCGTGCCTGAATAGCAGAATGGTTTGGGGTTTTTTTTCTCCGCATTTTGTTAATCCCTTTGAACGACTGTCTGGCCATTTTATAATTATTCATTTCACATTAAGAATATTTTAAAGTTATTTTTTACAAGTAAGGGCCGCCATAAAAATCGTTCAATTTTCAATCACTTCCTGGTTGTAAAAAAGATGTTTGAAGGTATAATTTCATAGTATAAAAACAATGGACTTTACAAACATTGTTTATATAGCAGGATTTGTATTATCATATGCATATGGTATGTACAATATATATACGTAATTAGGTTCTTTATTTGCATTACGACAGAAAGTTCAATTTCAAGGTCAGCTTTTGATTCTGAAATATAAAGTTAAAAGCGGGAAGACAAATTTGTACAGTACAAAAGAAAAATTAAAATAAGTACAAAACAACTTCGTTTATCTCTATTTCCTTTCTAACATTGAGGCAAGCTGTTTGACTTTAAGGAAGTTCGTTATTTATAGAAGAGTGGGTAATTAATTGAATAAAGGCGAGTTAATTGCTTATTTCGAGGTAGAAGGGTTGGGGTTATATTATTTGAGAGGAGACAATGCTGATTTGGGATGGTAGAAAGTCTTTAATCAAAAGCTTATTGAGAATAGGATCAGTTAACTGCAGTTCCAACGTAGCATATCCCAAAGATCACACCGTAAAACATATTATATATATGTAATGATTGTGAGCACTGCTCATGCACTATATTTCGATCGAAAATTACAGAAATTAATATTCTAACAATGTCATAAAGATTTGATTTTGCATATTTCTGAATTTATTCTTCCATGGGTATAACACAATGGTTTATCAACAGACATATGTAAAAGACAGGATGTCTGTATCATGCAATATTTATGATTCATTTAACTGTTTTCAGATGATCTATCCTTCGAGAAATTATCCAGTCAATCGCATTCGTCTCCATCCTGGGACTCACTTTATTCTGCGAATAATGCAATTGATAGAAATACAGATACGTGTACAAGGACACTAGACATTGGATATACCGCTGTTTCTAAAACAGTGTGGTGGAAAGTGGATCTTGGAAGAGTACACAGCATGTACAGTATTAACATACTTTTTAAAAACTACGATGGTTTCGGTACGTACAACCCGAATAACAGAAAAAAATATCATACGTGTCCTTCCGACTTGCTTCTATTTGGCTAAGATATTACACATCAGCGATTTAGAATTAAAGTAACATTATTATAGTGTAAGATTGTTAAGAAATATAGGAAAGAAAGGTAATAAAAAAAGTTGAAAAAATCCCCAATTAATAATTTTTAACAGACTCAGATTATATCTTTCATTTAAACACTATCGCTTTTTCTCTGTCATAAATTTTGACATGCGTTACATGTATTTAGTTGTACTGTTTATATCATATTTACATCCACTAAGTATGATTCATCCTTTTTTTACGGAAATTACTTGTAATTAACAGCTCTGTTGAAACTGACAGGACTGAAATCAACTAAATCCAGTTCCAACAGGTTTATCGATCGGTCGAAACTTTCAGCAACCTAAGAAAAATCACGGACTGCACGAAAAAATCATGATGATATCAGACTCTATTTCCCATATAAGACGACATGGCTATTTCTTTTACCTAAAGTACTGATGTACATAAACAATACTTTAGTTACTTTTACGCACTCTATACGATCAATGTATTTATATTTGTTTAAAGAAAGATGTAAATATAAACAATAAAATGCATTATTGAAGAAAAAATATACATAACCTACTAACGCGTGTTATGTATTTTTTTTCTGCAATGTTGCTACCATCATATCCCGCTTGAAATACCATTGGAAGCATTTCATTGTTTTAATGAAAATTATCAAATAAAAGGACATTTTTTCATGTAGAATTTGTTATGACGAATCATCACAAATCAATGAAATCCTTAGCCTTCCATGTAATATGTACATGTATATATATATGGGTCGTTCTTTGAATACCCTTTTGCTTTGTTGTTGTAAACTATCGAAATTTTTCAGCCTATTTTTAAAAATTGATGGATTGTAATAATTACAAGAATTACCTTATTCATCTGTATCATGGTCATGCAATGAATCATTCTATTTTCTTACCTGTATTGATAAGCATTATGCTTAAAGTGGGACTTCGTCAAAAGCACCTCAGTACTATTGTTTATTATATACCGTTCCTTTTTCATCAAACACCCACAATCCTTGTGTAGTTCAGTGACAATGACAATGAACTTTATTATCATAACTGAAGAAACAGTGTAGAGAAATTAAATATCTATGTACAATTTGTGGAAACTATATAGTAGATGAAAATTATTGGTGGTGGAGAATGCGTACCTCGCTATACCATGATTGAATTCTCTATGATGAACGACAGTAAACTTGTTTTGCAGTAAAAAGACAACGTGGACGTTTTGCTGGATTCTCTCTGTATGTATCTAACACTGATGTATCAACCTCTAGTGATATAAAGAGTTCCACTCTGTGTTACAAGGACGGACCTGAGTTACCGACCCTGAATTTTACAACCACGTGTACTGAACATGGACGTTACGTCATCTTTTACAACGAACGACTGGATGGAGTAGTCTACCCTACCGGATACGAATTGCAGACTGTGTTTACTGAACTATGTGAAGTTATTGTACAAGGTAAATTTATACAAATAAATAGAAAATATGCAAATAGAAACAAACATTTTATTTGCACAAACACAATTACTATAATTTGCAAACGCCCAACATATGCAAAACAGAAGAATTATTATTGTTATTATTACACATCAGTATAAAAAATACATTATTAAATTTCACATGAGAGGAAAAAAAAGTCTTTACATTTAAGATACAATATATATATATATATATATATATATATATATATATATATATATATATTAGAGATGGCAATTAGAGATGGCCGATTAATCGGTCGGAACGATGGTAACCGGTTACAAATTTTGTAATTGGTTAATCGGATTAAAAAAAATGTTTCCACAAAGTAATTCCTGATACGATTAACCGGTTAATCGGTCTGAACGTCATGCGATTAACCGATTAGCAATTTTATAACTGATTGCCATCCCTAACACACACACACACACACACACACACACACACACACACACACATATATATATATACACACAAAGCACAGGGAAATTCACAATATGGGAGCTCCACCTCCGCCCCAGCCGGGGCTTGAACTAACGACCTCTGGAACCTACTTTCCTAGCAGTGAGCGGCCACCACGCTAACCACTCGGCCATATAGGAAAGACAAAAATCTTGCTTTCGATGACGAACGGAACCTAGCGCGCTGGTCGCTCACTACACGGTCGTTTGAGATACAGGTGGAATACAGTTTTACGACAATTCGAAAGGATCGGAACGATACACATTGCATAGATATATACATATAATAAGCACAAATATTGCAATAACTCTCAAATTGAAATATACCTGCCCATAGTAAATGATATAGATATACTTAAAGCATAGGGAAATTCACTATATTGGAGCTCCACCTCTGCCTAGTCCGGGGATTGAACTCACGATCTCTGGAACCCACTCTCCTAGCAGTGAGCGGCCACCGCGCTAACCACTAGGCCATATAGGCAAGACAAAAATCTTGCTTTCGATGACGAACGGAACCTAGCGCGCTGGTCGCTCACTACACTGTCGTTTGAGATACAGGTGGAATATAGTTAAACGACAATTCCAGAGGATCGGAACGATACACATCGCGTTTATCCAATTAATTAGACACTAATTGTGTTTAAACACGCAGAAGCATCGCCCGAACAATTAAACCAGTCATTAATTAACCAATCGATATAACTAAAATCGGGTAAAAAATAAATAAAATAAAGACCTATAATAGTTTTGATTGCATTATAATTGGCAAACTTAATCACGAGTAATGAAATTACGATGACTTAGAGAAGACTAGGTACTTATAACAAACATGGTAAATTTCATGGTGATTTCTCTAGGCTACGTTTTCTCTAAGAGGTACGTTTTCTCTTGGGTTTTTTCTCCTGACACCTTGGAAGCAGGAATTTGATTGGATTAGACTCTGACAATGATACAGATTTTTGAATGTTTTACAGGCAAAAATACATGCAATACCTGTATATTTTACATGCAAATGAAAAAATATAAACAAATGTCAACTGTTTTCTATGTCTGGTTGAGTTTTAACAGGGCTGACAACTTATACTAGCTGTCAGCCCTGAATGTTCAGCTAGTTTTCTGACGAGTTTAAAACACTGATATATATAT
>WFKH01011926.1:51250654-51268569 GCA_016163765.1 Magallana hongkongensis | reverse complement strand
CGGTCACAATCTACCCATGGTAAATATGATAATACAAGGAAAATTTAGAAATGTTGTATTTCTGAAATCATTTTTTATCAGCTCTGACATTTAAGAAATAAACAGCAATTTAAAAAGTTCACTGGGATGTGAAGTTGGTTGGTCACGTGATCAAATCCTGTGAAGCCCGAAGGGCTTCTCAGAAGATTCATATCCCGGTGAACTTTTTAACATTGCTGTTTATTACTTATATTTACGTTTTAGAATGGCAAACCGTTCAGAATCATTAATATAACGGCGTTTTTACGTTTACAATATTGCAACCGTCAAGCGATAAGCGCGTGCGGATATCATTGTGACGTCACGAAAACGTTCACACAGAATTCAACGTTTCGCTATTTTATAGGTTTATATAAGGAAGAATATTGCAAATGTAAATATATAAGCAATGATTAAAAGCACAAAAATGTTAAAACTTACTGTTGAGTACTTTCGCAGGAAACGCTTGTTTGTCACAAACATTTATAGAACGTTCAAATATGCAATTTAAACAAAGTGTCACTTTTTATAATGGAGCGTACTTTACGCTTTGAGTCACACAATTTAAAAAAGAGATTTCCTCAAAATAATGAACAAGAACTTCACTACTTAACTTTCTATGTAAAAGGGAAAATGTACTTCTCAAGTAGCTAAATCAAAACATTCACTAATTGAGAACAATTTGGCATTCTCTCTGTGTTAGCGTTGAATTAAAAAACCCAGCTAAACACATAATGAAATATACATTTCTTGCTTTTTAAACGATCTCTGAAGGAGAAAACCATTTAGAATGTTAATTTTTTAACAAAAAAGAAAAGATAACTATACTACAAATAAAATGCATTTGAAAAGGCAACAGCAACTAACAAACAAAACATCAATAAAACTGCATTAAAATTTCTCTTTTGATTTTTTTTTTCACACAATCGATTTCTTTTTGCAGCTACACACCACAAAATCAGTTGACCACTTTACTTTTTAAAATGCATTGCTCGTGTCTTTTTTATGTTTCTATTGTTTCAACACAGGATGTAATAGTGCTGACATGTATGGTAGAAACTGTGACATCATTTGTCCCACCAACTGTAACTACAACACATGTCACATTGAGAATGGAACCTGTTTTGGGTGTCAGCCTGGGTGGACGGGGTTGTACTGCAACATAAGTAGAAACTTTTTTAAATTGAATAATATATTTTAACTTTTTTGCAAGTTTTCACACGACAAGTATGATTATGTTTTCCTATTTGCAGATACATGTATATATTATATCATATTGCATGTAATTAAGTTGTTTAAAAAATGTTGGTATTTCTTTTTTTATTTTTATTTTCCAATGTAGATGCTATCTATTCAATTTATTTCGTATCTGTTATACTCAGGTGTGATATCTCATAATCTAATTTCAATTTCTTTTAAAATGAATGTAAGTAGGAATCATTTTCTAATTCCCAGACATTTTATGTATATTACGGTAAACGATCATTGCTATTTTTGTTGGTTTCTGGTCAATAACATGTGCAAATATTCACTCTTACCGGACGGCTTTCATGAATTATATTACATTTTTCTAACGACATCTTTAAGATTAGTAACTTAAAAAAACATCTTTTTTATTAAAACATAATACTAAAAATCACTATGTATCGTTATTTGTTTAGCATGTAGAGAAGGCTGGTACGGTGATAGCTGTAGTCTGCAATGTGCAGGACATTGCCGAAATAACACTACTTGTAATCACGTGACTGGTCTGTGTGAAAAAGGTTGTGCAGCTGTATGGACAGGAATATTTTGTGATAATGGTACGTTTTTATAAATACCCAAATGCAGCAAACAAATAAAAATTTAAATAAAAATCACTCACAGTTTCAATTTCTTAAAAAAAAACTTAATGAACTAGAGTCAATTGTCAAAGTATCAGACATTTTCACATTAATTTCGTATTACAGTTTGTAGTGATGGGACGTATGATTATGATTGCATCAACAACTGCAGTGGTCACTGTCTGAATGGTTCTCTTTGTAATAAACAGACTGGACACTGTGAAAAGGGTTGTAACCCGGGATATACCGACAGCGACTGCAGCAGAGGTACTATGCTGTTGTTCTAATGTGTAACGTTGAATACTTGTTGAAAGAAATAGTGTTTAGTTTTAAGGCGCTAATTGACAATATTTTTTTTTCAAGTCCCACGAACTCCTACTCTCTTTTAATTAAAATGTGAAACAAGATCGTTTTTGTTTGTCAACATGTATCTTAGTCACAATTAAAAGTAATTACCTGTGTATATGAACATTTTGTTCACCAATTTTAAACGCCCACTGGTGAAACTAACATAAACCCAAACCAAAAACTAAATAACTTTCAATCATAAATTGCTCAATAAAATTGTTTATGTAGAATGTAGTCCCGGATATTTTGGATTGGACTGCAATAAGCTCTGTAGTGGACACTGTATAAACCATGAAGCATGTGACCATGTCAGTGGCTTTTGCCCCCGAGGTTGTGTGGACGGATATATTGGACGACATTGTAACATGTGTAAGATTTGAACTAAATTATCAAAGAAAATCTTTTTCATTAAAAAGATATATAATAATTTTCAATTTATTTTTTGTAAAGTTTTAATCATATTGCGAACTTTCTACCATCGAAATTACGTCCCCACGAACCAGGAAACATTTGGCTACCCACGAAAATTGACCCTCACGAATAAAAATGATTCCACAGTAAATTATGTCTTCATTTTGATTTTTACAGCTTGCACACCTGGGTTTTATGGCACCAACTGTTCCCTGCCTTGTTCCCCTAACTGCAAAACATGTCGACACACAGATGGTCTGTGTTCCTGTCTGGCGGGTTGGATGGGTCATAATTGCTCAATAGGTAAATTGGATAAAAAATAGCATCATAATGCTACCACAGGATAATTAGGTAGAAAATTCTACAAGCTTTATACAAAGCTCCACTATAATTAATACTAGAATGTTCTCATTCCTATGGAGAAAACTGTCAGTATTCTTGCAGTGGACAATGCATCAACCAGACATGTGACAGATTCAACGGAAACTGTTTGTGTGATGGCAAACTTGGTAAAATATGAAATATAATCGATTAAGGACGTTGTTTACTTAAGGTTTGAGTTCTCAAATTCGGATTGTTATAAAGTTGAATATCATGAGTATGATTTGCTCAAAACACTAAAAAACCCATATTAATGAAATGAATTATTATTGACATAACATTTGATATTTTTACTTTATTATGGAATTAGGCTCAAACAAGATAGGACTTTTAGCAAAACAGAGGAAATTCGGACTATTTTTTTCAGATATTGTTTTCACTGAAATACTATTAGCAGTACTATGATACTAAAAACTAAGATTTTATTTGTTATTCAACATAATTTTGCATATTTTCTGTTGGTTTTATCTCACTTGTTCATTAAGATAATCGTATGGCACACACTACAAAAATATTGAAAAATGCTTAAAAGACACCATATCTCAAAATTTTGATCATTCACCTCATATAAATTTTATGCCAGGAGAATACTTGGCCAATAGAATTAGTTTAATACTTTAAATGTTTTAGTATTATCATCATTCAATTTTTTGTTAAATAAAATAAAAAATAGGTCGAATTTGAAAACTGATGGAGGCAATTTCGGACTGGAATATTTATAAAAATTGTCAATGAAAACTTAATGCTTTGTATCTATTTAGTGCCATTACCATTTATAAACTGTATTTCATTTTTAAAAGAGTTCAGCAATTTGTATTATTTTCACAATTAAGAAAATCTCAAACATAGTGCAAAATATTAATGGAGTTTCTTAAATTTTCAAAAAAATATTCAGTAGCTATAAACTCAAAAAGTAGGACATTGACCTACTTTTTTGAAAGTAAAAAATATCACTACAATAAAAGGTATGTAACACACAATAGATGGTTTTCATTATCATCGGTGGCATTTTCTTCATTCTGAGTAAAAGTAATCCTTAAAATCGAATTATAAAAATATTTTTTGTTATAATTAAGACTAAAAAGCATTTTTGTATAGATAGTCTGCGGAATGTTGGGACGACGGATGTGGTATGCAGTACATTTTGGATTGTTGCCTTCTTTATATCACTTCTCATCAACATTGTATTAATTTCTGCCACGTTGATAAATCGAAGGTATGAAAAAGAATACGTTTTTTTTTCCTGCGCTTTCGAAAGACAAACAACGGTAGTTTATATTTTACATTTTCATTTCAAAAGGTTACTTCATGAATATTTGTTCTTGTCATTCAGATATTTGTCCTTTTCTCCTAGGAAAACAGCCTTGAAACAGAAGTCCAAAACGGAAAAGGTTAATTTTTCTTGTCGATCTGGGTCTATCACAGAACAGGCAGTTACAACTGGTGACTCATCTTACTATCAAGATCTCCGTATATCAAAGGATGAAAACACTTACCAAACTCTACATAAGCACTGAATCTATTTGGCTGAACCCTTGCCATTAGTAAACTGTATGTGCATATGAAGATTTAAGGGTATGGAAATGTGACTGCACTGCATAGCTTGGACTTTCTGTTTCCTTTCAGTCAGGTTTTTATCATTTTATTAATTGATTGTCACTGAATAAAAAAAGTTCGTCTTGTGTTTAAAATGATTTTGACATGATCAAGGACAAAGTTGTACATTAACTTTACTTTTAAATATATGTAGAAACTACAAATTGTAAAACTGGATCTTCTCGAATGTTGTTGTTTTTGTATAAATAGGTAAATCCTAAACATTGCCATTTCAACGTAAATAGGTTTGATTTAAATATATGTTTATCACAGTTTATATGAAGGTACAAAACAGGATTTAAGGTTTGATATACTTGAATGTATATTTTCTATTTATTAAATGTGATGGACTTGTAATGCAAAACATAAATATGTGAATATTTTGAAGATTTTCCTTTATTTTTTATACTAATATAATTTTTGTTGTTGTTGTTGTTTTGTTTATTTTTAAAAGAATTAATAATTTATAAATAAGAAAGAATTTATGTTTATGTTATGTGACTAATAAAAGTTAAACAAATTGCAAATGTTTGGTTGGTTACTGTAATCGAAACATCAACTAATCTTTCCATTAAAACGTATAAAATAGCAAGAAATGAAGATGGTTTCATATTGAAATAACATGTTGCATCCACATAATATTTGGCACGTTTTTATAAAATCAAATAAAAAGAGTCTATAATTATTTATCTGAAAAAATATTCCAAATTCTTCATCTTATATTGCGCGGTTTTCAAATTAAAATAATCAAATACTCATTTTTGCGTTATAAAACTGTCTGTAATTAATGATGACGTTGAGCTTGCTAGGTAGAATGAGTTCGATACCTATTTATGAATTTGTTGTGAGGAACGGCTTTAATCAGGTTTCTACATTTGAAAAGTGTGTTATTTCCATCATGCAAGTATTTTACGGAGTTTCAATCATATTGTTTAATTTATTATTCCCAAATGACAACAGAATCGAAGCGAAAAACCTAATGTTTTTTTAAACTTACACCTGTTCGAAATGTAGTCTTTTTTTGGGGGGTCGTGAAATTTGTTTTATTGTTAATTTTAAAATAATCTCTAATTTTTAATACATTCATTCAAGCTTTTGTCGTATTATTCATACAAATCATAATAATCAGCAATCTAAAATTCCAACTGTCGAGTTTCACTAGAAAAGAATAATAATATAGCTAATTCATTAATATGTAATGCAAAGAAGATTAAACTTTTCCTAATCATAATAACTCTTATTCTCTCTTTTTTTTTTACTTTTATCGCATGACCGGCAATGCAAATTAGTGATATGGATAGAGAGATAAAAAATGTCATGTTGTTAAATATAAATACATGCATTATTGGAATACTAGAGGTATTTAATTATATTTTTTTCCAAATCAGGAGTATTTATTTGTTGATGTCTAATACTATGAATAAATGGTATGCCAATAAAGAGGAAGACCTATCTGTTAAATAAAAATTAGAAAAGTTTACAATAATGACATCGACGGCGACAACCGACAACGAACAATTTTTGATTTGAAAAGTTGATATGTAAATATAACAGATATATTCATTAATTGTTTGCATGCCGTGTAACATGAAAATTTTAATATACGAATTTCTTGAAGTTTGGAGAAAAATATGCGGCAAGTATGTGCATGTAAATCAAACGAAGAGCCTACATTTGGTACACACTACTCCATACAGTAGTCATTTTTGTTGAAAAAAAGATCAATGGTCTTTTTACTCTTTTTCTTTTCTATTAACAATGCCTTATTGCAGCTTTAAGAATGTTCATGATTGTAAAACTTTCATAAAGTTTGCCTTTAAAAGGAAAAAAAAAGAAGAAAATCATTCATGAGTTTGTGCGTGAATTGTTGTCGAAGAGAATGCAGCTATCAAACACTTTTCTGATGCTTTTCTATTGAGTGTAAAATGATTGCAATTAAGAACGGAAGGGTGAATACCCAGCTTAATTCTGAGTCAGAAACCTTGTTATATTAGATAAACCTTTTTTACGGAAACAAATGCATGCGTGTGCTCAGAGCCCAGTGCTTATAGATCGTGTCATATTTTCACCACTGAAAAATGTATTTTTCATATGATTTGACGTATAATATTTTACTGGATGTATCCAATAAAAAAACTATGCTCTTTTAATTTTGTATGACATTCGTGCCAAACAATTACAACAATTCGTTATTATTTTCCCACGTTATTATCAAATAGTAACACACTTTTATAACGTATGATTTAATTATACATACTTTACATTTCCGCTGCATACATCTTTGTTAAGTTTGTTTTTTAATTAATCTTCCTTGTACATGACAGATATGTGAACTTCAGTCAAAACAATGAAATATCACGACAGTCACTGTAACTCCTACGATCTCATTTTCTGCGGATTATCTTCAGTATTTACGTATTGTATGTTCCGCATTTTGTAGTTTTCGTCAATATTTATTTGAAATAAATGCATACTAAATAAAACAATTGATGCATTCAGTTATTGCTTGCTTTTAATATGAGGCGATCGGTTAGAGCAAAACAATGCTTCATAAATCATTAAAATTGTGTGTGATATTAAAAGGACTGGGGGCGGGGGGGGGGGGATGGGTATTTTTAGACAATATAAATCTTCTAAAAAAGTTCTGTGTAAGAAAACATTCAAAAGTTAAAATTTTGTTTAAAGATTAACAAATCCAAAAAGTAATTAAGATAAATTTGATGATTAATTTGTTGGCCAACCGATCTTATTAATTTAAATTTGTTTCTTCTCTATTTTGTTAGATGATTTATCTTACAATAAAACTGCCTCACAATCAAGGACGGAAGCATGAGAGCTTTTTGATGCTAGTGATGCTAGAAATACAGTTGATAGAAATGCATCAACGTGTACGAGGTCACTTGTTATCGGACTCGCATCTCCAGACAAGACTTTTTGGTGGAAAGTGGATCTTGATGGAGTGTACAGTATACACAGCGTTAATATCATATTTAAAACCTACCAAGGATATGGTATTTATTATTGCATACAATTAATATGCTTACGTTGATAGCTTTTAGAAAAAAAAATCTATGATAACTGTTTAAATTTTTTAAAGGTCGATCAAGACATGTACTACAGTCAAGCACGGCTACATCGAACACGCTTATAATGAATTGACGTTCAAGGCAAAGTGATTTTCGTTCCCTGTGACTTTATTACATGTTGTTAACTTGACGGATGTAAAGAATTACGCTTATAACGAAGCAAATTTGCCCGTCCCTGGCACTTCATTATAAGCGTGTTTTAATGTAGTGTATTGTAAACGTTGCGAAACGTCAGTTTGAACGCCCTGTTTAAGAACAATGTTAACCTATAGTTATAGTTATAGTCATAGGGCCAGTGTTTACCAATATCATTATTAGTTCGTAAAAGTAAAAGATAATAAATGTAGATTTTTTTTAGTAAGCTGAGTTATACCTGTCAGCTTGTTACACATAACACTGAAATGTAGTAGACGTATTATTATATAAATGTTTATATGAATCCTTTTTTTTTTTATAATCAAAGGATGTAGACAACCTGTTGTGTACGGCAATAACTGTGACTTCCCTTGTCCCATCATCTGTAAAGACAGCACATGTCACATAGAAAATGGAATTTGTTTTGCCTGCAAGTCTGGATGGACTGGGAAATTCTGCAATAGAGGAATTATTCTTTTCATAAAATATATCTAAACATGTTCTAAACATGCATCTAAAATTTTCTTTAAATTGATGTAAGATACATCTTTTCTGTTTAAAGTCGGAGTTTATTCTATTCTAGACATATATATATTACTAATATTACGCTATACGAAAGTATTTTAATTCCAGTTATCTTTATTGACATTAGATTATTTACTATTTAAGTGATAAAATGCAGATTGTGTATTTATTTGTATTTTTGTTTTATTTAAATAGAATGTGCAATAGGATGGTACGGTGGATATTGTAATCGTCCTTGTGTAAAACATTGCAGAGACGGTGCTTCCTGTAATCACCTGACTGGTCAATGTGACGAAGGCTGTGATACTGGTTGGACAGGATATATGTGTGACAAAGGTAATTTTGGTTTTACAAAGTATCACATTGTAAAATAGATTTACACTCGATGTATATAAAATATTTGTGTCCATAAAAGCTTATATCAGTTCATTTTAAAAAAACCCAACACACCTCCATACCCCTCCCCCCCCTAAAAACCCCCCCCAAAAAACAAACAAATACAAAACCCAAACCCAGAAACAGAGAGATTTATAACTTTTACGCTATAATACGTGTACTTGTGAAACACTCTTTGATTGGTCAATATAATTTGTATTGCATGTAAAATGTATAGATATTATAAACACATTTGATGCAGGATTGTAGAGTTTAACAAAACATTGATAATTTTATAAATAGTAGAATTGGTACAAACTGAGGAAGAATTTATGCAAGAAGTACAATAACGAATAAGATAATACAAAAAATGCATATCACATTACTGTTTTTCCTCTGTAAGACTGTTTTATTAATTTTAAGAAACGTTTATAGAGTGTGCAGACGGTACATATGGCTATGGATGTGTCAACAGCTGTAGTGGTCACTGTCTGAATGACTCTCCGTGTAATAAACAAACTGGTTATTGTGACAAGGGTTTTAACCCGGGATATAATGACTACGACTGTAGCAGAGGTAGGTGCTGAGTTTAAATCTGTTAAATCGTCAAAGGACCGTCGATTGTTATATCGCCCATGCGCGGTCCCTAGAGTCTTATACATATGTCTTTTATTGATAGGTTGAAGGTTTAACAAGAATGAGGAAATTCTAAAGTAAATCATTATGCATATCATATATGCAATGTTAAATATGAATCAATAAATGTTTATTGATGTAAGAAACAAATCAAAACTCGACACCCGTATTATGATTAATGATCATTTATAACACATAAGAAAGTAAGTGATTAACTAATTCGACTCTGGTTATTGCTGACATGTATACTATATATAATGTATATTTTTTGCCCCCAAAATAACAGTTCCTGTAAAAGCTAAAATAATGTTGAAAAAGTATGTAAAAAAAAGTATCTAACTAACCATTATGAGGTAATATTAGTATTTTAAAAAAATATTTTGGAGCAAAAAGTCAGTGTTTCTTGACTGCTTCACTAAAAGGAAACATCGAACGCATGTTTGACCAAGTACCATTTTTACTTTAATGTGTATACATGTAGCTATCTGATCCGAAACATATGTGAAAATGATTCTTAAGGAGACTTTATTCTTTCGAATGCAGAAAATGAAGAGAAGAAGACATTTTTCCCCATCATTTTTGCAAAACTGCGTAATTTAATCTAATTAAGTGACATTATAGATGAACAGTATTTGGACAATGATGACCATTTAATATGTATAAGCATGGTTTTCTGAAAAACTGCTTTTCGCATATCTTTTAATGCATTTTTTCCGATTTTTATAACTTGCCAATCCGGTTTGTACGGTAAAAACTGTTTCCTTGCTTGTTTGCCTAACTGCAATACTTATCGACACACAGATGGTCTGTGTTCCTGTAAGGCAGGTTGGATGGGTCAGGATTGTTCAGTAGGTGATTATAATGAAAAACTAATCAATTAATTTTTTTGATATCCAGCAAATGATGGTAGCTTCCTTTTGATGGCTCCATGTATATCCAGTTCATCGGGTAATTATAAGGAAGCAAGTACAATTTTTATCAGATACTTACAACACACCACAAGAATTATTAGATAATATTTTTCAGAATGTATCCAGTCCTATGAAGAAAACTGTCAGTATCCGTGCAGTATACACTGCATCAACCAGACATGTGACCGATTCAATGGAAACTGTTTGTGTGATAACAAACATGGTAACATTTATTTAGATTTGTTATCGATATAATGAAAATATATTAAGTTCAATTAGAAAATGGTTGCTGATTATATTAAACAGATAGTCTGCGGAATGTTAGGACGAAGGATTTTCCAACTCATCCACTTTGGATGGTTGCATTCTTAGTATCACTTCTGATTCACATTATATTCATTTCTGCTACGTTGATTAGTCGACGGTATGATATAATTAACGATTTCTTTTCTTGTCATTAATATTAATGATATCATATGACCCTCAAAGCCACACAATACATGCTTTAATCTTAATTTTCGAACTATGAAAGTTATTTGTATTAAAACAAATGGTCAATTTCGTACCTAAAAAATCATTTCCATTTTCATAGGACAATATTCTTGAAACAGAGGACAACAACGAATGATGGTATTCTTTCGTGGCGGTGTTGATCAAATACAGAGCAGACTGTTACTACTGATGACCTACCCACTATATAGAACTCCGTTTATCAAAAGATGAAAACACACATCAAACCCTAAATCAGCAGTAATTCTCACCAGTTTAAATATGTGTCATTAAGTTAACTGAAGGTAGACTGTAGGAACTGTAAAGGTGATGGAATTGCAGAGCTATGTCATACAGTTACCGTTCAGTTATTTTTCACAGACTTTTCTGTTGATTGTATCTAAATGATATAATTTAATCATATGTTAAAATAAATTTGTACAAAAACAGTGCGTACTTTGCTCCTAGGGGTATTTATATTGATGAAACACTATACTCTGTCCCGAGATATCCTCGATTCACATTTTGCTTAAGTACTCTATATTTATAAATACCTCAGGGTTCAAAAAATGATCATTCGAAAGTTTGAAAAAAATCCAAGATTTCTCTTTTAAAACGCATCCTCTATATTATCAGGTTTCAATACACTGCTAAAAATGATATCGACGGGGATTTTGATCTTGGATTGCAACAAACATTGAAAGTACCCGGATCATATCACTAAAAAATTGTGCGAGGTATTTCGAGTGTGTTCCGAATGGAGAAAAGATGTAAACATATGAATCCCATATGAATTTCCGTGAGAAGTTTGTTTTCGTTCTTGTTAATTTCTCTGGGTAAAAATAGATGTCATTGAAGAAATCTTTGATTTTTTCCCTTTTATCGAGTTCAAATGTATGTACTTCTTTAATTTGGGGCAAAACATTATAATTTGTTGCCATAAACATTCTTCATTAATTGATTTTATAAACGTTTGATACAGTTTTTTTTAAATACATTGCGTTGAAGGCCGTAAGCAAACCAAACGCAGTGCAACATCTTTTTTTCACACTTTTTATTTAACATAGCCTTTCGTTTTGATAAGTCTATTGAATTTTTAAATTACAAGAATCTACATACTATTAAGTAAATCATTGTAAAACAGCTGGATATTTAGTGTTACATTGGACTGATATTATTTTCACCTATCTGGAACTGCTAGGAGTAAACTCTACGACTACATTAACAAAGGAATGTGGTAACAGCAATATTTTAAGAAAATCTAACCCATAAACGATGCATGTCGACTACGTATGTTATATAAACAGAAAAGGACCAGTTGGTCATTCAGCTCATACAAGCTAACAAAACCCAACAAATATTGGATGTATCAAATAAAACACTGCTTTCTGTATACCATTTAACATTGAGTAAGCGAGAACAATTTCCTCAGTCCTTGATGTAACCTATTTCAATGATTTGTGGCTTTTTCTCACATTATCATCAAATTGACGTTAATTATCTATAGCGTATAGGTTAATTTTGCTTACTTTATATTTCTGCTATCTTTACCTGTGGTAAAATGTTTATGTATCTTCCTTGTACACGACAGATATGTAAACTCGAGTCAAAGCAATGAAATATAACGACTGTGACTTCTAGGTTCTCATTTTCTGTAGATTAACTTTAGCATTTGCGTATGGTATGTTCCCATTTTGTAGTTTTATCTGAAAGGAATTCCTAATAAATGAAAATTAAAACTATTGCTTTTTATAATCTGTGAGGAGCGGTTACAGTCAAATAATTAATGTCCGAGTTTAATCAGATATCACCCATTAAATCATTGAATGATACATGTAACAAGAGAAAAGATTTTCATATCATTTGCTAATGTATAATTTATCTTATCAAAAATCCGCTAGGCAATCGTACATGCATAACAAAAATGTAAGTATACTTGTACAACACTCAAGAAACTATTGTAGCATCAATAATAATAATAATTAGACATCATCGAGAGGGTGATCATCTCAAAGGACCTCTCTTAAATAATGGAAAATAGGATAAAAGCATTTCAGAGAATTTTGCTTTGACATTGACCTATGACTTAGAAATTTACAGGTTGGCATAGAACTTTAAGTCAAGCTCATTACTCCTTACCAAGGGGCTTGTTGGATTTAATATGCGCAAGATTAAACCAACGGGAAATAATTTGTGGGCAAAAACTGGATTTTAAAGAGATCCGCTATTACCTTCACATTTGACCCTAAAAACTTCGTTTAAGGTCGCTGCACACCCTTTACCCAAAATCTTTGTTTATGTTAATAATCACCAAGGTAGGGATAAGGGGAGATAAAATATGCCCTGAATTTTTTAAATTTTTTTTTGCGTGTCTGATATGACCTTGATCCTTAACCTAGAAACGTCATTTAAGTTCATTGCACACTCTTTGACCAGAGGCACTCTGTTAATGAAGTATGAGCCAGATTGGGCCAAGGGGAGAGAAGATATGCCCCGGACAAGTGATCTCGGACGGACAGACGAACGAAAGGACGGACGGAGAGACTGATCACTATAGGGCGCACATAAACTTTCACTTCTTTGTATCCAAATGTATAATGACGTAAACACGGGGATCTAGATGACTACTTTTTTACTCCCTGTGGAAACTTTAAAACTGATCAGACTTTAAGTTGATCTAGCTTTGTTATATTTTCTATGATTCCATGAAAGTTATCATATTTACTGGATCAATGTCGAATACAATTCTGTATTTAAAGATATCATTGAGGTTGAGGCCCGTAAAGACTATTTGATATTTTATTCATACCATATGAAACATTTATTGTACACAAAACACTTTTATCAGTTTATTAGCTAATTATTTATGAGACTAGGCATTTTCAGAGGAGAATATGAAAAAAAAAATAAATGCTTTTCAAAATGAGGCAAGAACTGTCACATAAACGGGTACTTTTTTAATGGAGAAAAAATGATTGCATTCGCATCGACCAGAATGAGTTTTAATTATACACAGATATAAAAAAGATAACATATATTAATTTCAATTGAACAGTTATGACCTCATCAAAGTATGTAACTATATAGAGCACAGCCTCATATAGAGAAATGACTCTTATCTAGTTTAATGAAGGGTCTTGTTTTAATAGGTACATTAATACCTTATACCTACAATGCATTATTTTGCAGCTGAATTACAACTGCTTAAAAATTTTGATGCACCCCTAAGTCACCCATTGTTACTTTGATGTATGATGTTTGTTCATAAATAATTACAGTAAAAAATACATGATTTACTAATATCGACTCTATCAAACTCATAACCACCTAAAAATCTAAGGGAAATTTAATATGCTTTCAGTATTTTTATTTGTAAATCATTTGAATAATAATTATTGGTCTGATTATTTAATAATTATTATCTTAATTTGAACACCATTTGAGCTATTTTGATGAAACGAAACAGATTAAAGATAATGTTATGTTTTTTAACATGTTTCAAGCCAGCATTATCTTTGCTTCCCTAACACCCGTTGATGTGATGATGTAAAATTTATATTCATTAAAAGTACATGTTTTATTTAAACCAACCATCGAACTTGAAAATAGTATTGCCAGTTAAATTGCAGAAGGACATTTAATGTACTTTCAGCATTTTGATTTGTAAATCACATGATTTCAATATTAAATATTGGTCTGATTATTTAATATACATGTATATCATCTCAGTTTTAACATCGTGTGCACCATTTTATTAAACCAAAAGAGATTAAAGGTAATTTCATGTTTTTTTAACAGGTAAGGAACGCCATATAAATCGTTTTAAACATTGTCAATCACTTACTGGTTAAAACAAAATGTTTGGGGTAAAATCATAATGAAATAAGTATGGATTTTAAAAACATTTTTGTTTATCTAATTGGACTTACTTCATCGTATGCGTATGGTAAGTACAATATTTGCAATCTTCTGTTATGTATGACTAAAGTAGACATAGATTTATGGCTTATTTCATAGGGGTAGATATTTGTTAAGTTTTCGTAGCCATTTAGTCAATATAATACAATTATTAATGTTTTTTTAAGGTTATAAAGGTTGATTTAGCTTCCCGAGAAGTAAATATTCAAGTCGCCCGCATTATTCACCTCGATGATGGATGTAATCCAGTATTTTTTTCTAGAATGTTGAACATCAGCCAATCAGAGAACTAGGAATTAATTATTTTTTTCAATAATATAATATATCCGGGTTGCTATTATTTGCTTTTCTGACTATGCCACAGTTCAGTAAGTGGGTATGAACTTTTGTTTTTTAACTCTCCACAGATGATTTATCTTTCCAAAAAGTCGCATCACAATTAGACAGCAGTTGGTTAGAATATTTTTATAATGCTAGTTATGCAGTTGATAGGAATACTACAACATGGGCAAGGACATATGATATAGGGCGTAACTCTGAATACAAGACAGTGTGGTGGAAAGTGGATCTTGGTGGAGTGTACACCATTTACAGCGTTGCTATACTGTTTAAGAACTACGATGGATTCGGTATATAACTGTGCATATTATTTTATCAAAGCACTGAAGTACTGGTGGGAGTTGATTTTATCAATTATTATTTATTTTAAAATCAGCGATAGGTAATTTCGCATGGCAAGTAGTTTCTTAACTGTATTTGAATATTTACGCGCATTTTTTTTCTAATATGAGTTATCGGGCTTTACTGACAAGAATTTCCATCTATAGACGGAAAAACCCTTATGAATCATGTTATGAGATATTTAAAGATAGAATTAACGTCATCAAACTCAACGATGCATTATGTAACAGTAATCGAAATATTTCAGGAAAATTGTATCCAAGCAATATTGAACTCTGGCGTATATGACTACAAAATATATGTAAATTGTTCGTACCATTGAAAATACGACTATTTTCAAGGTATTTATAAATAAGTTTCCTTGAAAAACAATGCTTCTGAATACATTAAATCGAATTTATCGATTATTTTCATGTACTACATGTAAGTCCTGTCAGCAGTGATGATTTGTGTTTAACTCTAAAGACTGTTTCACTTCCGGTTTGCCAGATTAACTGCATATGAGAGTTGATTAAAATCAACTCCCAAAAATAATACATTGTATCATATGATAAAAAAGTGAATTCAGTGCTTATTGTTCATTCTTATAAAAAAAGGAACACTCA
Source organism: Magallana hongkongensis (assembly GCA_016163765.1). Classification (NCBI taxonomy): domain Eukaryota; kingdom Metazoa; phylum Mollusca; class Bivalvia; order Ostreida; family Ostreidae; genus Magallana; species Magallana hongkongensis. The sequence continues at coordinate 51,252,631 of WFKH01011926.1, read as the reverse complement.
TCTTCTCCAAAAATTTGGGGAATCACAAATTTGTTTGTATGTGTAAAAATGATGTATAATTTTTTTCTTCTCTGAATTTTAAATCAAAAAACATCTTAAAGGCGCGTTCATGTCAAGTGTGTCTGAAATCGTTCTACGTAATTATTTCTAATGCATATATCTACAGAATTAGTTCATTTTATCTACAATAATGCTTTCGACATAGATGATGAATAAATGACTTAAATACTAATTGACTCGACATAAAATCTGCCTTGTAGTAATGAGACAACGTGGACGTTTTGCTGGTTTCTCTCTGTATGTGTCTAACAGCGATGTATCTACAGTTAGTGATATAAGGAACTCCACTTTGTGTTATAAAAAAGGGCCTGCGTTACCGCCCCTTGATTTTACAACAACTTGTTTAGGACATGGACGTTACGTCATCTTTTACAACGAGCGACTGAATGGAGTAGTATACCCTACCGGATACCAAATAGACAATGTTTTCACTGAACTGTGTGAAGTTATTGTACAAGGTATATATAACCTGACGAATATGTAGGCTCCACTGTTTTTACTTATTTGTGTATTGCCAGAGTGAAGTACATGTAGCTTAAATTCCATATTGTGACGTACTTCCTATCGAAATAAACAATAAAATAAAGTAAAATTTTATAATTTCTTTCTTTCTCGAAATTGTTACCTTACAGCGTAGCGCAATGGGTTAGAGCGTTAAATACAAGTTTGTAAGTCAGGTGTTCGAATCTCGCTGGGGCTTTTAAAACCATTTTAACAAAATCCTGGACTTTCGGTAGGACGTAACTATCTATTTCTTGCACCAAAACAAGTTAAACATTAAGCTGGTTTCGAGTGAAATATGCATGGATTGCTTAGTCTTATCTCTAAAGCCAGACAAATCTTCTTGATTTCAAAGATCTCTGGCTGAGTGGTCAACAATAAAAAAAGACAGGCCTAAGTCACATTGTTTTACTCAACAACCCACAGTCCACGCTCTTGTTAAAATTGTTCTATTATTTTTACCAATCCAACAATTTTAAAACTTTTTTTTTTTGGTCAAATATTGCAAAATATGAAAATATGTTTTTCAAGATTATTCAACATGCACAAATTTCTTTAGGGGATGTCACAGTACTGTTGTGAGTTTTATATTAGCGCAATTTATTTATAACTACCTACAGAGGTTGGTTAACAGAGCTTGAGCCAGTGAACAAATCATTTACATTCCGATCCGCTTCAATACTTGTATTGAAAATATAGTAAAACCGTCCCTGTGCTTATGTTTTGAAGTGTTTTATCATAAAAAATGTTTAGCACACTCTGATAGTTGTTTTGGTTCATAAAACAACCACGAAGTGATGTACATAACCTTTTTCATAGAATTTGTGCAGTACTTCTCATGAACAATTGAAGAAAAATAACGACACACCGCACTTTGGCATGTGCCCCCGTAAAATGAAAGTCGATGACATGGTCATTGTTTAAATGATATTAATTTAGAATCATCAAGTAAGTATCATATTTGACTTTGAATGGAAAATCTATTGCAGAATTTTTTTTGAATTATTTTTTTTCTCACAAGAACGCTTTTCCCAGTTATGTTCTGAAAAAGAGAAATAATATAAACATTTTTGGAATGGTCCCTACTAAAAATCTAATTCGATTTTTATGTTATTTATTGATTGATTTTGATATACCTTCAGTAACTCTAACTCATATAAAATTTTCATGAAAATCACTATTGTAGAAGTTAATTGGTCCGTCGCCCTGAAACAAAATACCAACTTAGGCATCTTCGCTCTCCAGGTGAATTTACGTGAATAAAGAAACACCGTGTATCGTCACCCATTGATAGCGAAGATGAAAAGGTTATGATTAAGTGTACTTAAACCTCTGAATCGTACAATTTAAAATATTATTTATTTACTTCTCCTCAAAATAATTAGTAAAAAATAAACTAATTGTACTTTACATCTC
>WFKH01011926.1:51230622-51250554 GCA_016163765.1 Magallana hongkongensis | reverse complement strand
ATTCTGAACACTATGTCAGTTGTAATTGAAACGTCTTTTTTTTTTTTGACACAATCTCTAATAATTCAATGTATGAATTCTTTTTAACAACGAGAATCATCGTCTTATTAAAGAGCATTTGAAAAAAGATAACATCAACAACTAAAAAGTGGAAAACAAGAACATAGTTTTATCAAAAGATCCGTTTATCTTTCTGGATATACTTTTGGAATGATCTATTTTTTTTTTTTTTGCAGTTTTTTTGCAGATAAACGCCAACAAATCTACAAATGACCAGTTATGATTTTCAATTGAAAAATAATCTAAAGTGCATTGCTCATGTCTTTTTGTTTTAATTATTACAATGCAGGATGCAATAGAACTGGCGTGTATAGTAGAAACTGTGACACCCTTTGTCCCACGAACTGTAAATACAACACATGTCACATTCAGAATGGAACCTGTTTTGGGTGTCAGCCTGGGTGGACGGGATTATACTGCAACATAAGTAAATTTTTTTTTTAATTAAATCATAGATTTTAACTTGTTTGAGAGTTTTCATACTACAAGTATGATGCTGTTTTTCTTTTTTGCAGTTACATATTATATTATATTGCATGTAATTAAGTCGTTTCGAAAATGTTTATCTCATTTTCAAAAAAAAAAACACAAAACATACCGTAATTCACAATACTGTTTTGTTTTTTTTAGCATGCAGAGAAGGCTGGTACGATGACAGCTGTAGCAAGCAATGTGTAGGACATTGCAAAGATAACACTGTCTGTAATCACGTGACTGGTCAGTGTGAAAGAGGTTGTATAGCTGGATGGACAGGAACATTATGAGATAAAGGTACGGGAAAAAATAATACCAAAATTCAGTGAAGAAAATAAATAAATATAAAATCTCCACAAATTGGTTTCCTCAAAATAGAAGATTTTCTAACTATGATTGATGTTGTTGTGCCTTTTGTGGTACAATTGGCATGATCATTCGCAATTTCAATTCGTTATAAAAAAATGTTACTGACCTTGATTTAATTGTCAAAGTATTGAATATTTTTGCATTCATTTTGTATTATAGTTTGTGATGACGGTACCTATGGTTACAACTGCGTCAACAACTGTAGTGGTAACTGTCTGAATGACTCTCCGTGTAACAAGCACACTGGTCATTGTGACGCGGGATGTAACCCGGGATACACTGACAGCGACTGCAGCAAAGGTACTAATGTACGATAAAAACTGTTGTTCTATTGTGTAACATTAAAGAATTGTTCAAAGATTTAGTGTTGATTTTTTTTTAACGCACTAATTCACATTTTTTTTTCTAGTCCGAACTCCTAATCTCTTTTAATTGAAATGTGAAATAAGGTCGTTTTTGTTTGTCTACATGTATTTTAGTCACAATCATCAGTTAATATGAACATTTTGTTCACCAATTTTAAACGCCCACTGATAAAACTAACACAGATCCAAATTAACTTCCAATCATAAATTGCTCAATGAAATTGTTTATGTAGAAAGTAGTCCCGAATATTTTGGACTGGATTGCAGAGAGCGATGTATCGGACACTGTATAAACAAAGAACCATGTAAGCATGTCAGTGGATTTTGTCCCCGAGGTTGTATGGACGGCTATATTGGACGACATTGCAACATTTGTAAGATCTGAGCAAAATTATAGAAAAAATATAAATAAATAGATATTTTTCATTAAATAGATATATAATAATTTGAACTTACTTTTTGTAAAGGTTTAATCATATTGTTTTTTTATGCCCTCGTTTTGATTTTTACAGCTTGCCAACCTGGGTTTTATGGTACAAACTGTTCCCTGCCTTGTTTTCCTAACTGTAAGACTTGTCGACACACAGATGGTCTGTGTTCTTGTCTGGAGGGTTGGATGGGTCAGAATTGCTCAACAGGTAAATTAGATGAAAAATAAAATCATTGTAATGCTACCACAGGAATTAGTAGAAAATTCCACCAGCTCTATACAACGCTCAACTATAATTAATAAAACATATCTTTTAGAATGTTCTCTTACTTATGGAGAAAATTGTCAGTATTCTTGCAGTGGACAATGCATTAACCGGACATGTGATAGATTCAACGGAAACTGTATGTGTGATGGCAAATATTGTGAAATATTTAATATAATCAGTTAAAATCGGATAAAAATATTTCTGTTATAATTGATTAAGTCTTTAAACTATTTTTTGTACAGATAGTCTGCGGAATGTTGAGACGACGGATGTAGCATCTAGAACATTTTGGATTGTTGCCTTCTTAATTTCACTTCTCATCAACATTGTATTTATTTCTGCTACGTTGATTAGTCGAAGGTATGAAATAGAATACATTTTCTGCAATTTCAAAAGACAAACAATGGTAGTTTATATTTTGATTTTTTTATTTCAAAAGGTAACTTCTTAAATATTTGTTCTTGTCATTCAGATATTTATTTTTTTCTAAAAGGAAAACAGTCTTGAAACAGAAGTCCAAAACAGATAAGGTTAATTTTTCTTGGCGATCTGGGTCTGGGTCAGAGCAGACTGTTACCACTGATGATTTATCTCACTATCAAGATCTCCATGTATCACAAAACGATAACACATACCAAACTCTACAAAGTAGTGACTCTAATTGACTGAACCCTTGCCATCAGTTAACTGTATTTGCATTTGTGGATTTAAGGGTATGGACATTTGACTACATTGCTTAAATCGTTATGTCATTCTATTTCCTTTTAGTCAGGTTTTTATCATCTTTTTAGTTGACCGTCACTGAATTAAAGAAGTTTCCCCTGTGTATAGAATCAATTTTTGACAAAATCAAAGACAAAATTGTACTTCACTTTTAAATATTTTTAGAAACTGCAAAATGTTACAAAACTGGAATTTCTCAAATGTTGTTGTCGTAAAAATAAGTAAATCCTGAAAATTGCAATTTCAACGTACCTATATTTGATTTCAACGTAAATATGAAAAGATGCGTTTCATACTTTATGAGAAAGTAAAAGTCAGGGTTTAACTTTTGATATACATGTATTATTTTGTTTGTTTTAAATCAGATGGACTTGTAAATAAATGCAATTGAGACATAAACATGTGAATATTTCTAATATTTCTCTTTATTTTCATACGTATATTGTTGTTGTTGTTGTCGTTGTTGGTTTGTTTTATTCTTAAAAGAATTGTTAATTAATAAATATAAAATAATATTGTGAGCACATTTTGTGACTAATAAAGGTTAAACAAATTGCATATATTTAATAACTTAATTGAAAATCAACTAACTTTTCCATAAAAAACGTATAAAGTAGGAAGAAATAAAAAGTTGATTACACTGAAAGAACATGATGCATCTATATGAAATTTGTCTGTATTTTATAAAATCAAATGAAATCGATTACATAATCATTTATGTGAAAAAATATCCCAAAAGCTTCGTCTTATTTTGCACGGTCATCCAAATCAAATAGTTAATAACTCATTTTTACATTCAAAAAATGCCTGTTATTAATGATGACGTTGAGCTTTTGCTCTGTAGAATTTATTTATTTATGAAATGCGTTGTGAGGAACGCCTTCACACAGGCTTCTCTATTTGAAAAGTGTGTTATTTCCAGAACACAGGTATTTTACGGAGTCTTAATCATATTGTTAAATTCATTAATTCCCAAAATGACAACAGAATTGAAGTGCAAAACCTAGTATTTTCTTACACCTGTTCAAGACGAAATCTGTATTTTTTGTCAGGAAATTTGTTTTGTTGTTATTTGAAAAAAGCAACATTTTAAAGACATTCATTCAGGCTCTTGTCGCATTATTTATACAAATCATGATAATCAGCAATCTAAAATTCCAAGCGTCGATTTTCTCTGGCAAATAATAATAATATTAATATTAATTTATATGTAATGTAAAGAAGAATGAACTTATCCTAATCTTGAAAACTCGTATTCTCTCTCATTCTGATTTTAGATTATCGTGTGCAAATAATTCTTGTGTTTCTTTTAACGTATGGTCTGAAAATCAGAGAAATGGATGAAGAAATAAAACAATTTGATATGTTGTGGAATATCAACACATTCATCATTGAAAAACTAAATATAAAATTATACATTTTTTTTTTCAAATCACCAGTATTTATTTGTAGATATGAATTATATTATATGTGTCTAATGTTGTGAATAATGTTGTGTCGGTATGCTAATAAACATAATGAATATGTAAAAAAAACCCCAAATATATTTATAAATTGTTGGCATGTATTAAAATATGAATAATTTGTTATACGACTTTCCTGACGTTAGAAGAAAAATATGTGACAAGTATGTTAATCAAATAAAAATCCTACATCTATTACACATTACACCATATAGTGGTCATTTTTGTTTCAACGAAGCAGTTGTCTATTAACCGTTGACTTCTCCTTTAACAATGCCTTGTTCTAGCTTTAAGAATGTTCATGATTGTAAAACGTTCATACAGGGTTTTTTTGTTGAAATGAAAAAATAGCATACATAAGTTTGTCGGTAAATTGTTGTCGAAGATAATGCAGTTATCAAGCACTTTTCTGGTGCTTTTCCATTGAAAGTAAAAATGATTGCAATTAAGAACGGAAGGGTGGATACTCCGCTTAATTCTGAGTCAGAAACTTTGCGTTATTATTATAATATTAGATGAATTTCGGAAACAAATGCATGCGTGTTCTCAGAAGCCAGTGCTCATAGCTCATGTAATGTTTTCCCAATCTCATTTTTTTTGGTTTTTTTCATATGATTTGATGGATGATATTTTTCTGGGCGCATCCAATAAAAAAAAATCCTGCTAGTACTATTTTGCATGAAGTAAGTGACAAACGCTTTCTCCGTCCTTAACATACACTATATTACAACGATTTGTGACTATGTCTCACGTTATCATCAAATAGAAACATATCTTTACAGCATATGATTTAATTATACATACTTAATATTTCCGCTACATTTATCTTCGTTTAGTTTTTCATTCATCTTCCTTGTACACGGTAGATATGTAAACTTTAGTCAAAACAATGAAATAACTCGACTCCGACTTATACGGTCTCTTTTTTGCGGATTATCAGTATTTACGTATGGTATTCCACATTTTGTAATTTTCGTCAATATTTATTTGAAATAAATGTATATTAAATAAAACAATTAATACATTCACTTACTGCTTGCTTTTAATATGAGGCGAGCAGTTAGAATAAAACAATACTTTATAAATCATTAAAATTGTGTATGATATTAAAAGGGCTGGGAGCCATGGGTATTTTTAGACAGTAAAGATCTTCTTATAAGAGTTATGTGTAAAGATTGTAGAAAACATTCCAATTTTAAAGTTAAAATTGTTTAATGATAGTTTAAAGCTAAACAAATTATTTCAAAAACGTAATTAGGGTAAATTTGATGATTAATTTGTTGAATAATCGATCTTGTTAAGTTAAGTGTGTTTCTTATCTATTTTGTTGGATTTTGTTGGATGATTTGTCTAACAATAAAACAGCCTCACAATCAAGCACAGTGGCAATGCTGTTTTATGATGGTATTAATGCTAGAAATGCAGTTGATAGAAATGCAGCATCGTGTATGAAGACACTTGAAATAGGACTCAACTCTCCAGACAAGACTGTTTGGTGAAAAGTGGATCTTGGTGGAGTGTTCAGTATTTACAGCGTTAATATCATATTTAAAAACTACCAAGGATATGGTATTCATTATTGCATACGAATTATAACGTTTACGTATTCTATTATGTTAAGAGTTTTCCACGATCGATCAAGACATGTACTAGTACATGTATACTCTAAACGTTGCGAAACGTCAGTTTTAAAACCCTGTTAAAGAGGAATTTGAACCGTGCCATCTAATTTTAGATATAACTGAAATAACCTTGTAAAAATACTAGTTTTATTCCAATATATATCTTATATTACAATTTTTAATCTACTGTTGAAATTGCAAAGAGAAAAACTTGGAGATATTACATTATAATATACTAATTTAAATTGGACTAAATAAATATTTTTATCTAAAGTATATGCTTTTTTATTGAAAATGCTAAATAATTTATAATACAAATTTCATTTAAAGATAAAAACTCTTAACAACATGAAAGAAAAAATAGTCTACTTTAAAGCATTAAGTTTGAATACTTAAATCTACACACATATATGTCGTATATAACGCTATTTTTGTGATGTTGGAAACCAGGCCAAAATTTTCTGAGTATTACATGTATAAGCTGTGTAAAAGAAACCCTTAATTTATTGGGTACTTGAATATTTTTTATGTTAGGAGATTGGGTTAAGTTCTGATATAAATTGATATATCATCAAAGTTTCTGGGAAGATGCGCATGCGCGTTAAGAGAAGTCGAGAACATAAACATAAAAAAAGTTATATCTTAAACAATGACCTGTATATTGATACAATTTGAAATAATCTGTTTTGAAGAAAACAGACAACGTGGTCGTTTTGCCGGATTCTCGCTTTACGTATCATTCACTGGTGATTTTTTTGCTTCTACTCTGTTTTACAAAGATGGACCTAACTTACCACTCCTTAATATCACAACAACTTGTACAGAGTACGGACGTTACGTCATCTTTTACAACGAACGCTTAGACTATATAATCTACCCAGAGGGATATAAAACCTTAAACGTTATTACTGAACTCTGTGAGTTCGTCATACAAGGTATGTGATTTTAAAGTTTTCCTATGCTGTGTAAAATGAATACAATGACATCCATTCAACACAAGATATCAATTGTTGCAAGATAATAAATATAGACACATGAACAATTCATTATATAGGTTATTTATTTGTAAAGTGGACCATATTTGTTAAATATATACAAAATAGAAAACAAAGCCTCAATTATTGCTTATTCTGATTAAATCTCTAAAAATAATCTTGTTTCCCCAGCTCGATCAAACACATACATGTACATGTACAAATGTCCAAAAAAATCTGTTTACATAAACATGCACTTCTTTGTATCCAAATGTGTAATGACGTAAAAATGGGTATCTAAATGACTACTTTTTTTCCTCCCTGTGAAAACTGAATAACTGATAAGAATTTTAGTTGATCTAACTTAAAGTTTGTTATATTTTGTATGATTCTGTGAAAATGATCATATTTACTAGATCAATGTCGAGTACAATTCTGTATTAAAAGATATCAATGATGTTGAGGCCCGTAAAGACTGATATTTTATTCATACCTTATGAAACATTTATCGTACTCAGTTTTATCAATTTGTTTGCTTATTACTTAAGAGATTAGACAGTTTTAGAGGAGAACATATAAAAATTTAAAGGCTTTTTTAAATGATGCAATAAATGTCACATGAACGGGTACTTTTTTGATAGAGAAATTTATTGCATTCGCATCGACCAGAATGAGTTTCAATTATACACATTATTAAAAAGACAACATATATTATCTCAGAGATTGCAAGGAAAATGTAAATTATTTTTTGGCGATAATGGGCACGGCTGATATATACATATATGTATATTTTTCAATTTAGAAGTCAAATACAATGTTTGTTCAAAATTCAAATCAATATACAATGTGATCAAATGTGACCTTGACCCTAGGAGGTGCAGTGCTCAAGGCCAAAGTCTCAAACAACAACAACTGAAAGTTGAACATATGACAGCACTGTGACCTTGTTCCTGTGAGGTGCAAGACTCAAGGTCAAGGTTCAACTCACATACAATGTCAGCATATATGACCTTGACCCAGGGAGGTGCAGCGGTCAAGGCCAAGTTTTTCAACAACAACAAATGGACATTTAAGAGAAGAGCTGCTCGATACACTTCTAGGTTGTCAGCCGTGCCAGGTGTATGATTAATGGTGGATAGCCTGCAATAAAGAATTAGAACCAGCAGTATCGTGTTTCAATGAATAATCGTTTACAGTCATAATTAAAAAAACAGTAAGGGGAGGGTGGGTTTGGGATTTGAAAAACTAATGTTTTGCATAAAAATTTCTGAACACATAATGCACAAACCTACTTCTTGCAGTAGATTTATGGAAAAGGGCAATTGAAATAAGTGCGCATGGTTTATATACACCAAGGGGAAGCAATTAGTTGCAGAAGGGGGAGGTAATAAAATTTGTTAATAAGGAATAGGACAATCACTAAAGTTGCATTCCTTTGATAACAGCATCTTATTTCTATATACATACGGCATAGATGCATAAATAATTTCAATTGAACAGTTATGACCTCATCAAAGTATTCATCTACTTAAAGCACAGCCTCATGTATAGAAATGACTCTTATCTAGTTTAATGAAGGGTTCTTGTTTTAATATATACATCAATACCTTATACCTTCAATGCATTATTTTGCATTTCAATTACAACTGCTTTAATTTTTTTGATGCATCTCTATCACTCATTGTTACTTTAATGTTTGGTGTATGTTCATAAATAATTACAGTTAATTATACATGATTTACTGAAATCAACTCTATCAAACTTGAAAAAAAGTATAATCAGTTAAAAATCAAATAGACATTTAATGTACTTTCAGCATTTTTATTTGTAAACCATTTGATTTATTATTATTAGTCTGTTTATTTAATAATTATTATCTTAATTTGAACACCAGTTGGGCTATTTTGATGAAACGAAACAGATTAACGATAATTTTATGTTTTTTTATCAGGTAATGAACGCCATATAAATCGTTTTAAATATGGTCAAACACTTCCTGGTTAAAAAAATGTTTGGGGTAAAATGATAATTAAATAACTATGGCTTTTAAAAACATTTTTGTTTATCTAATTGGACTTACTTCATCGTATGCGTATGGTAAGTACAATATGCGCAATCTCCTGTTATGTATGACTAAAGTAGACATAGTTTTCATGGCTTATTTGATAGGGGTAGACATGTGTTAACCTTTCGTAGCCATTTAGTCAATACAATACAATTTTTGCTGTTTTTTTTAAGGTTATACAGGTTGATTTAGCTTCCCGAGAAGGGAAATATTCAGGTCGCCCCATTATTCACCTCGATGATGAATATAACCCTTTATTTTTTTCTAGAATGTTAACATCAGCCAATCAAAGAACTGGGAATTAAACAATTTTTTTTGATAATATAATATATCCGAACGGGTTGCTTTTATTTGCTTTTCTGGTTATGCCACAGTTCAGTAAGTGGGTATTAACTTTTGTTTTCTATCTCTCCACAGATGATTTATCTTTCCAAAAAGTCGCATCACAATTAGGCAGGAGTTGGTTAGAATCTTTTCATAATGCTAGTTGTGCAGTTGATAGGAATACTACAACATGGGCGAGGACATATGATATAGGGCGTAACTCTGAATACAAGACAGTGTGGTGGAAAGTGGATCTTGGTGAAGTGTACAACATTTACAACGTTACTATACTGTTTAAGAACTACGACGGTTACGGTATTCAATTCTGCATATTATAAAAAAATATTATTACAATAATACAGTTATTAAATAAATGAATAAATGAATCCAGTGCTTACTGTTCATTCTTTAAAAAAAAATCAACAAACACCCCTCTCCCAAAAATGTGGTGGGGGTGGGGTCACAAATTTGTTTTATGTGCAAAAATAGTCTTTTTTCCCTCTGTAGAATGAAATAAAGTCATTTGTAAATCATGTATGAAATTGTTAAAAGTAATTATTTTAAGTCCATATATTTAGCTGGAGTACATTATTTTATTCGTATGCAATTTTTAAAAAATGATACTTCATCGATAAATAATGAAAAAAATACTTGGATACTAATTGAATCGACTGAAACCTGACTTGTAGAAATCAGACAGCGTGGGCGGTTTGCTGGATTCTCTCTGTATGTATCTAACACTGATGTATCAGCCACTAGTGATATAAAGAGTTCCACTCTGTGTTACAAGGACGGACCTTTGTTACCGCCTCTGAACTTCATAACCACGTGTGCTGATCACGGACGCTACGTCATTTTTTACAATGAACGACTAGATGGAGTTGTCTACCCTAACGAATACGAAGTAGACAATGTTTTCTCTGAACTGTGTGAAGTTGTTGTACAAGGTACATATATACTAAATAAAAAAAGTTAAGGGTCACTTAATTAAAAAAAAACAAAACTTTTTAAAACTATCATTATTTCATGTAGCATATTTTTCCCCTATCTTGGTTTTCATACATGTTCGTGAATTGTTATTCAAACACACTCTTGATTTGTGCTCATATTACGGGATTTTCGATTTTTGGCATTACCCACATTTCTCTTGTACTGGTTGTCTTGTATACATTTGTCTCAAAGAAAACATCTTACAGTAAAGGAGGCAGCAAGGGCTATAGGAATGCTTGAAGCTTGATCTTTCTATAGTCAAGTTGGTGCACAGCTTGGTGTCAGCCATTCTGTTATTGGACCGATTTGAACAGACACTAACAACGTCAAAAGGAGAACTAAAAGTGGTCGCCTAAAAAGCAAAACTGTCAGACAAGATAGAAAAATTTCACTGCTTGCCAAGAGAAATCGAATGTCATCAGCAGTTGCTCTAAACAGAAAGCTGGCAGTAGCAAAAGCCATAAGGGTCTCCACACAAACCTTAGAAAATAGACAGGATCTTCACATAAACCTGACGAAACCAACTTCTTGATGCGGGATTGCTTGCCAGAAGACCTGCAGTGCGCCCACCTTCGACTTTGGAACATCGCAATCGTCGCCTCCAGTTTGCTCAAGACCATGTCAACTGGGACCATCATCATTTCCAAGGACTGATAAATTCAGATTTTGTCTGGATTTCAATTATGGTGGTAGACATGTACGAACGATTCAAGGACTGCTGTGTTGCTGAGCATGACAGTATTGGTGGTTGGTCAGTCATGGTTTGGGCAGGTATCAGTTACGACGGTTCCACAGACCTTTCTGTCATAAAGAACGAATCTCTAACCGTGTCCGCTACAGGCTTGAGACACTTGTACCTTTTGTAAGACCTTATGCTGGCTCCCTTAGTGACAATTTCATTTTGATGGATGACAATGCAAGACCCCACAGTGCGAGCGTGGTGAATCAGTATTTGGAAGAGGAAAACAATCGAGAGAATGGATTAGCAAGCAAAATCACCCGAACTTATTACAATGCAGCATGCATGGGACATCCTCTAAAGACAATTTTGCTAAGGCAAAACCAATCAAACACTCTCCGTGATCCTAAGATTGCTCTTGTTAAGGAATGGTCAAGGATTCTTCAGGCTAACTTCCGAAATTTAATTAACAGTTTTAAGAATCAATGAAGGGAAGTGATAAGGGCTAGAGGTGGCCACACAAGATACTGAAAACAAAAGTTGGACTAATCATGTTCAATTAAGCCCCAATAGCGCTGATTGTTTTTCCTTTAGAAATCCTGTATTGATCAATAATTTCTTTTCACTGCATGAAGTTCAGTTGGTTATTATCGGGAATTTATTATTGTAAATGTTTAAAGAGGTTAAATGATCAAAAAAATAACTATCGGATCAGCTTAAGATATGATTTGTTTAGCTATAAATACTTATGTAGTAAAGAAAAAATCCATATAATTTTACCTTTTTCAATTTGGGTATTTTTCCATATTTTAATATACAGCTCTTGTTTTAAAAGAGATCGATACAGTTTGAAAATGGCCACGACCATCGATCCATATTTATGCATCATTTGTATCTTTTGCTTCAACCACATTTGCAAAAAGACAAATTTCTATAGCTGGCCCTTAACTTTTTTTTTACGTATATATATTCTGAAGGATACGAATGTTTTTACTGATGTTTATAATTTGAGTAATAGATAAAGTGGTTATGATAAAAAACAACACGGTTCAACAATTTCTTTTAAATTACTTTTAAGTTTTACCAAACAATCTAATAATCATGGAACATTAATATGACTTCTATAGGATTTTAAGGTATATATTTATAGTATTTTTTTCTACCTTGCCTATTATGGACTTTTACCACCCGACATATTTCTATAGACAATCATTAACAAATCTTATAAGTTATAATGTGCTTCAAATTGTACATCTTAAAATAATATATTTGAGATACTTAAAATTTTAGAGAATCGTTTTTAAATTTTAATAAAAATTGAACTTGTCCAGTAGCAAAACCATCGCATTTCTAGCACAAATTTTTCTTTCCCTTAAAAGAATTACTACAACTGAGCTTTTCATAAAAAAAAGAGTTAGAATGAAAGTGTATGATATATTTTTGAAAATTAACACGATATCAGAAGATAAAACACCAAATATAATGTTTGAGCCACGAAAATAATTTCTTGAATTGAAAATAAAGCCAATGAAAAAGGCAACAACCTCAAAAACAAATGGGATGGGGGAAAATTAAGAACTAAATTGTGTCAAAACATCTTATGCTCTTTCTATTTCAACAAAGGATGTAAAATGCCCGGTGTATACGGTAGTAACTGTGACATCTCTTGTCCCAGCAAATGTAAATACAGCACATGTCACATTGAAAATGGAATATGTTTTGGTTGTACTCCTGGATGGACTGGAACATTCTGCAACACAAGTATTTATCTTTTTTATGATAATTGATTTTAACTTGTCATATTTTTCACTAGAAGTATGGCAATGGTATTTTTTGCTAAAACGTTTAGTTGGATGGACAGGAATATCTTGCGACATATATGTAAATGTTTCTTAATTATTTGTTATTGTTATTTATTGTTTGCCATTACCAATTTTCTTTAGCATGATATAATTTGCTGAATAGTAAGTTGTAATAGATCAGAGAGACGTGCAGTTATACGTTTTCTTTTTCGAAATTTTAAAATTTATTCATTGTGGAAAGCCTTTAAAAAGCTGAACTGTGTATGTATAATAATAATGTGATATATCGTTTGTTGAGTTTTGAAAGAAAGCAGTCAATTTCATCTTTGAATTATCTGTTATCTTTTCAAAATCTTATCTGTTTACGACCGTTGGTCATCAATTGTTAATATTGACACCTACCAAGGGTTATATTATAAATAATTGTCAACCCCTTCCTTAACCTGAATAGTACTTAGAATCATTTGCACTCTACTAAAGTCATCTGCATGATTTATACTTTTATTTTTCTTTAGCATGTATGAAAGGCTGGTTTGGTGGAAATTGTAGTCAGAAGTGTGTAGGACACTGTAGAGACGGTACTACCTGTAATCACATGACTGGTCAGTGTGAAATAGGATGCGCAGCTGGATGGACAGGAACATTATGTGAGAAAGGTGCGTTTTCAAATCAATAAATTTCCAATTAAAATATAAAAAAAGAAGATCAACATAATTATGACAATATCTTTAAATTGAAGTGTAGAAAGTTATAGACATTCATTATGACATTTGAACACATTTGATGCACATGTACAATCCGTGGTCTAAAATACATGTAACGATAATTTCATATAGAACTGAATGAACACAGATGGAATGATAGATGCAAGAAACCTATAAACAAATAATAAGAAACTATGAATAAATATATGCATATTTTATCGCTGCTTTTTCAATGTATTTATACCAAAAAAAAAAATAAAACAAACCAAAACGGTTATAGAGTGTGATGAAGGTACCTATGGTTACGACTGTATCAACAACTGTAGTGGTCACTGTCTGCTTAGTTCTCCATGTAACAAACAAACTGGTCACTGTGACGCGGGATGTAACCCGGGATATATCAACAGAGACTGCAGCAAAGGTACTAATATACAATAAAACGTATTGTTTTTTATTTAATTAACATTTAAGAATTGTTTACATGAATAGTGTTGACATTTAAGACGCCAACTGACTTCACTATTTCTTAGTCCCATGAGCTCTAACCACTCCCATTAGCTCTAACTACCTGCTTTAAAATGTGTGCAAAGTTTGCTTTCGGTTGTTAACATGTACATACATTTTTGTCCGATTTATATAATATGAAAAGGGGTTTTATCAATTTTAACACCCCTTTAAAAAAAGATAAACAAACAAAAAATCAAGCATGCCATAAGGAAATCGCTGAATATGTTGAATTTTGTTTATGTAGAATGTAGTTCTGGATATTTCGGATTGGGTTGCAATAAGCGATGTATCGGACACTGTATGAACAATGAAGCATGCGACCATGTTTTTGGATTTTGTCCTAGAGGTTGTATGGACGGGTATATTGGACGACATTGCAACATTTGTAAGATTTGTGCAAACTTTCAAAAATGATAAATATCTTCTATCAAAAAGATATCGAATAACTGTGAACTACGATATTTTTTAAAGATTATTTTATCGACTCATTTAGATTTTTACAGCTTGCCAACCAGGGTATTATGGTACAAACTGTTCCCTGGCTTGTTCGCCTAACTGTAAAACATGTCGACACACTGATGGTCTCTGTACTTGTCGGGCAGGTTGGATGGGTCATAATTGTTCAATAGGTAATCTTAGTGATAGAATTATCCATATAATATTAGACGAATAATAGTGACTCCATTGTGATGTTATCACAACTATCAACCAACTTATCGGATATTTGTAACAAATAGAATTATCATCATGTTAATACAACACTTAACAGTAATTAATACATTTTTTTTCAGAATGTACTCAGTCCTATGGAGAAAATTGTCAGTATCTGTGCAGTGAACACTGCATCAACCAGACTTGTGACCGATTCAACGGAAACTGTCTGTGTGATGGTAAACATGGTAAGAAATAATATTTATTATTTTTATTTTAATCGATATTATAGAATTATATTAAATTACATGATTTTTTCTCTACAGGTAGCCTGCGGAATGTTGAAACGACGGATGTACCATCCAGTGCATCTTGGATTGTTGCCTTCTTTTTATCACTTGTCATCAACATTATATTCATTTCTGCTATGTTCATTAGTCGACGGTATGAAATAGAATACGTTTTTATGCAATTCCCAAAGACAAACAACGGTTGTTGATATTTTGATTTTTGATTTCAATAGGTAACTTCTTACATCTTTGTTCTTGTCATTCTGATATTCATCTTTTTCTCATAGGAAAACATTCTTGAAACAGAAGTCCACAACAAATGAAGTTAATTTTTCTAGGCGGTCTGAATCAGATACAGAGCAGACTGCTACCACTGACGACCCATCTCACTATCAAGAACTAAGGGTTTCACAGCACGGATACACCTACCAAACTCTACATCAGCAGTGACTCTCATTGGCCGAACCCTTGGCATCAGTTAACTGTATGTGCATATATAAATTTTAGGGTATGGAAAGTGACTGCATTGCATACAATGTGGCTATTACCTTTCTATTTTCTTTCAGTCAGGTTTATCATCTTTTTAGTTGACTGTCACTGAATGAAAAAGTTCATCCTGTATTTAAAATCAATTTGTGAGAAGATCAAGAACAAAGTTATACTTTACTTTTAAATATTTGTAGAAACCACGAATTTTAAAACTGGATTTTTTTCTCGAATATTGTTGTTGTTGTTGTGAAAATAGGTACAGGTAACTCTCGATGATGGCTCGAACTTCGATCGCTCGAAGTTCTTGATCGCTCGAAGTGAGTCTAGGGTCCCGATTTTTTTCCCTATATAACTAAGCAAATTTACTCTTGATTTCTCGAACTCTTGATCTCTCGAAACCCTTGATCCCTCGAAGTCAAACTGCAGTCCCGTTATTCATAATCTATAGTTTTTTACTCTCGATACCTCGAAGTGGCTGTGTATATCCAAGCGTTACCTAATTAACACCAACTTGGTCATTTAAATGGCTCCAGGCGTTAGACGCGGGACCCGTGTCTCAGGTTGTTTATTCAGGCCACACTTGTCCTGCCAGGTGATAATTGTTTGATGATTGACCATATCGATACCTAATCTATAATTAACACCGACCGTTTTACGATAATTTGGAGACGCAGTGAAAATGAGAAAAAGAAAAAGAAAAAGATAATTTTTAGCCATGGTAAAAATTTTAGAATTATAAAACTGTAGAAATTATGCTTATCAGCATCATTGGCATTATAATGATTATTGCTGAACAAGTTCTTACAGCTGGTGAAGGACCCGTACAGTGGGAACAATGGGGTGATCATGGTGATACTCATTCATCTAATTTACGACATGTCGTCTCGCAGTCAAGTAGTACTGAGCAATCTGATCATAATATGATGCATGAAATAAATAATTACTGTGTATCATAAATTTATTCAATATTTGTTTCTATTTAGTTTTAAAAATATCCAGGTCTGTATATTTAACTGAAAAGAAAACGTTGTTTAAGCACGTGCGTAAGATTAGCACTAAATAAATGGCTTAATCATTACATCCGGTAAGACTAATTTTTAAAACCCGTCGGTCAACCTGGAAAATTCCGAACTCTTGAAAACTCGTACTCTTGATACCTCGAAGTTTTTCCTCGGTCCCATGGACTTCGAGCTATCGAGAGTTACCTGTAAATTCAAAACATTGCCATTTCAATGTACCTAGGTTTGATTTAAATGTAAAGAAGCAAACATGTGTTTCACACTTTATATGAAGGTACAAAACAGGATTTAAATTTTGATATACTTGTATTATTTTGTATTTTTTAAGTGTGATAGACTTGTAATGTATTTGAGACATGAATATGTGAATATTTTGAAGATTTCTCTTTATTTTCATACTAATATAATTTGTGTGGTTTTTGTTGTTTTATTTTTAAAATAATTGTTAATTAATAAATATGAAAGAATTATGTGTGTGCGTTATGAGACTAATAAAGGTTAAACAAACCGCAAATATTTGATAGCTTAATTGAAACATCAACGTATCTTCCCATAAAAATGCATGAAGTAGTAAGAAATGAAGAGTTTTATATTGAAATAACTTGTTGCATCCACATGATATTTGTCACATTTTTTATAAAATCAAATAAAATAGAGTCTTTAATTATTTATCTAAAGAAATATCTCTAATGCTTCATCTTAGATGGCACGGTTTTCAAAATCAAATAGTTAAAAACTCATTTTTGCATTATATATAAAAATGTCTGTAATTAATGATAACGTTGAACGTTTGCTTTGTAGAATTACTTCGATTCCTATTTATGAAATTCGTTGTGAGGAACTGCTTCAAACAGGTTTCCCTGTTTGAAAATTGTGGGTTTTTTTTAACCATACAAGTATTTTACGTAGTCGTAATCATACTGTTAAATTTGTTATTCCCTAATGACAACAGAATTAAAGCGCAAAACTTAATGTTTTCTTACTTATACCTGTTCGAGATGTAATCTTTATCTTTTTGTTCGTGAAATTTGTTTTATTGTAATTTGAAGGAAAAAAACCTCCAATTTTTAATACATTCATTCAAGCTACTGTCGCTTTATTCATACAAATCATAAAAACAAACAATCTAAAATTCCAAATGTCAAGTTTCTCTAACAAAGAAGAATAATTCATTTATACCTAATGCAAAGAAGGTTGAACTTATCCTGATCTTGATAACTTTTGTTCTCTTTTATTCTGATTTTTATCGTGTGGCCGACATCGCAAAATAATTGATGTGTTTCTTTTAACTTAAGGTCTGAAATCAGAGATATAGATGAAGAAATAAGAAATTTCCATTTTGTGGAATATCAACATGCATCATTGAAACACTAAATGTATAATTATATATATTTTTTTAAATCACAAGTATTTATTTGTAGATATGAACTATATACGTCTAATGCTATGAATAATTGGTATGCTAATAAACATGATAAATATGTGAAAATAACATATATATTCATAAATTGCAGGCATGTCTTGAAATATGAATAATTCAATATACGATTTTCCTGACGTTTTGAGAAAAAAAATGTAATAAGTATGTCAACCAAATAAAAATCCTACATTTATTACACACTGCACCATATAGCGGTCATTTTCTTTTCAACTATGAGTAGTTGTTTACTTTACTTTTTCTTTAACAATGCCTTGTTGCAGCTTAAAGAACGTTCATGATTGTAAAATTTTCATACAGTTTTTTTATTTAAATGAAAAAATGCACAAATGAGTTTGTTGGCAAATTGTTATCGAAGATAATGCAGCTATCAAACACTATTTTCTATTGAAAGTAACAATGACTGTAATTAAGAACGGAAGGGTTGATACTCCTCCGCTTAATTCAGAGTTAGTAACCTTGTGTTATTATTATAATATTAAATGACCCTTTATTACGGAAACAGAGAGTCCAATGCTCATAGATCATGTCATGTTTCACCATCGAATTGTTTTACCCATAAGATTTCCCAGATAATGTTTTTCTTGGGGCATCCAATGAAAAGAATCCCTTCATTTTAATACAGTGAAGTAAATGAAGTAATGGACAATCACTTCGTCTATATTTACAACGATTCGTAACTAGTTCTTCCGTTCTCGTCAAATAGTAACACATTTCTACAGCAAATGATTTAATTTTACAAACTTAATGTTTCCGCTACATTTATCTTCGTTTAGATTTTCATTCATCTTCCTTGTACAACACAGATATTTAAACTCTAATCAAATCAATTGAATAAAACGACAGTTTTGAAAAAGTAAATGTTTGCATAACTTAGGAACTTATTTCCTGAATTAATACCTAGATTAGTTATCATTATGAAAAACTAATCCCTCAACACAAAGGTCATCGTTAAATTTTAATCATCAAAATGATACCATTTACAAATATCAAATACTGAATGTTTAAAAAAAATGTGAGAGTCTTTACCTAAATATATTTTTTTAAACCAGCCTTGCAATTATCTAAACTTGAATGTTTATTAAATATTATCAATGATTATACATGTAATTAATGGCAGCTAAATAGAGTGATTGTTTAATTCTTTGATAATTAACTTTTATGTCAACGTTAACTCTCTCTGTTTATTACACAGTGTTAACTGCCCTTCATTTAAAAAAAGAAGACCAGGGGGACCTAGCATGTATCCTCTAATTTTGGAGGATAAAATATCTCCTCCAAAAACGGAGGTTGCCTAGATATGGTAACGTGGTCTATATTCAAACAGGTTTTTTTCGAATAATTGCGACAAAATTCTATCTTGTGTCATTTTAGCATTGCTTGTTGATTGGCAAGTGCAGCCCTCAGGTAACCCCTGCATTTGAACCAACACGGCCTGATGTGCCAAATTAAAATTTTCCGCGGAGATCCATGATTGTAATTAATGAGTCACTTTGTTAAAATTTGTTACATTAAATTTATTATAACATACCTATACAGGACTTTTATTTCATTGTAAGTTTTTACATTAAACACAATCCAAATCAAAAAGGGAAAATCAAAATTCCTTTTTTTGACCCTGTTTTTCATATCTGCATCCATTTACACCCCTTTTTGCCAAAAATAAGCCTTTACAAGTCAAAGTTCATGGAATTTTCCTGAATCATTGACATTTAAATGCATTACACAGACATTTAAAATGAGGTATATTCCTCTTATCCATTTAAAAACTCATGAAGCATCAGAGGAACGTTCCTCTTTTTTCCAACTAAAATGTTCACAAAGCAGCTGAGGAACGTTCCTCTTTTCACCTGACTTAAAATCTTGTCAATGACAAGTCATCTGAGGAACGTTCCTCTTTACACTTCAACAGAAATCTTGACAATTCATCTGAGGAACGTTCCTCTTTTCACTTCAACAGAAATCTTGACAATTCATCTGAGGAACGTTCCTCTTTTCACTTCAACAAAAATCTTGACAATTCATCTGAGGAACGTTCCTCTTTTCACTACAACTGAAATCTTCACAAATAATCTGAGGAACGTTCCTCTTTCACTACAACTGAAATTTTCACTAAGAATCTGAGGAACGTTCCTCTTTTCTCTTTAACTGAAATTAACTTTAAAATTTAAATTTTAATTTTAAATTTAATTTTACGTAAATATTAAGGATGTAAACAAGTACTCG
>WFKH01011926.1:51217198-51228575 GCA_016163765.1 Magallana hongkongensis | reverse complement strand
TTTTTTTTTTTTTGGACACAATCTCTAATAATTCAATGTATGAATTCTTTTTAACAACGAGAATCATCGTCTTATTAAAGAGCATTTGAAAAAAGATAACATCAACAACTATAAGTGGAAAACAAGAACATAGTTTTATCAAAAGATCCGTTTATCTTTCTGGATATACTTTTGGAATGATCTATTTTTTTTTTTTGCAGTTTTTTTGCAGATAAACGCCAAAAAATCTACAAATGACCAGTTATGATTTTCAATTAAAAAATAATCTAAAGAGCATTGCTCATGTCTTTTTGTTTTAATTATTACACTGCAGGATGCAATAGAACTGGCGTGTATAGTAGAAACTGTGACACCCTTTGTCCCACGAACTGTAAATACAACACATGTCACATTCAGAATGGAACCTGTTTTGGGTGTCAGCCTGGGTGGACGGGATTATACTGCAACATAAGTAAAAATTTTTTTAAATTAAATCATAGATTTTAACTTGTTTGAGAGTTTTAATACTACAAGTATGATGCTGTTTTTCTTTTTTGCAGTTACATATTATATGATATTGCATGTAATTAAGTCGTTTCGAAAATGTTTATCTCATTTTCAAAAAAAAAACCAAAACATACCGAAAATCACAATATTGTTTTTTTTTTTAGCATGCAGAGAAGGCTGGTACGATGACAGCTGTAGCAAGCAATGTGTAGGACATTGCAAAGATAACACTGTCTGTAACCACGTGACTGGTCAGTGTGAAAGAGGTTGTACAGCTGGATGGACAGGAACATTATGCGATAAAGGTACGGGAAAAAATAATACCAAAATTCAGTGAAGAAAATTAATAAATATAAAATCTCCACCAATTGGTTTCCTCAAAATAGAAGATTTTCTAACTATGATTGATGTTGTTGTGCCTTTTGTGGTACAATTGGCATGATCATTCGCAATTTCAATTCGTTATAAAATAATGTTACTGACCTTGATTTAATTGTCAAAGTATTGAATATTTTTGCATTCATTTTGTATTATAGTTTGTGATGACGGTACCTATGGTTACAACTGCGTCAACAACTGTAGTGGTAACTGTCTGAATGACTCTCCGTGTAACAAGCACACCGGTCAGTGTGACGCGGGATGTAACGCGGGATATATCAACAGTGACTGTAGCAAAGGTACTAATGTACGATAAAAAACTGCTGTTCTATTGTGTAACATTAAAGAATTGTTCAAAGATTTAGTGTTGATTTTTTTTTAACGCACTAATTCACATTTTTTTTTTCTAGTCCGAACTCTTACTCTCTTTTAATTGAAATGTGAAATAAGGTCGTTCTTGTTTGTCTACATGTATTTTAGTCACAATCATCAGTTAATATGAACATTTTGTTCACCAATTTTAAACGCCCACTGATAAAACTAACACAGATCCAAACCAAAAACTAATTAACTTCCAATCATAAATTGCTCAATGAAATTGTTTATGTAGAATGTAGTCCCGAATATTTTGGACTGGATTGCAGAGAGCGATGTATCGGACACTGTATAAACAAAGAACCATGTAACCATGTCAGTGGATTTTGTCCCCGAGGTTGTATGGACGGCTATATTGGACGACATTGCAACATTTGTAAGATCTGAGCCAAATTATAGAAAAAAATATAAATAAATAGATATTTTTCATTAAAAGGATATATAATAATTTGAACTTACTTTTTGTAAATGTTTGATCATATTGTTTTTTTATGCCCTCGTTTTGATTTTTACAGCTTGCCAACCTGGGTATTATGGTACAAACTGTTCCCTGCCTTGTTTTCCTAACTGTAAGACTTGTCGACACACAGATGGTCTGTGTTCTTGTCTGGAGGGTTGGATGGGTCAGAATTGCTCAATAGGTAAATTAGATGAAAAATAAAATCATTGTAACGCTACCACGGGAATTAGTAGAAAATTCCACCAGCTCTATACAACGCTCAACTATAATTAATACAACAAATCTTTTAGAATGTTCTCATACCTATGGAGAAAATTGTCAGTATTCTTGCAGTGGACAATGCATTAACCGGACATGTGATAGATTCAACGGAAACTGTTTGTGTGATGGCAAATATGGTAAAATATTTAATACTATAAGTTAAAATCGGATAAAAAATATTTTTCTGTTATTATTGATTAAGGCTGAAAAACATTTTTGTACAGATAGTCTGCAGAATGTTGAGACGACAGATGTAGCATCTAGTACATTCTGGATTGTTGCCTTCTTTATATCACTTCTCATCAACATTGTGTTAATTTCTGCTACGTTGATTAGTCGAAGGTATGAAATAGAATACGTTTTCTGCAATTTCAAAAGACAAACAATGGTACTTTATATTTTGAATTTTTATTTCAAAAGGTAACTTCTTAAATATTTGTTCTTATCATTCAGATATTTATTTTTTTCTAAAAGGAAAACAGTCTTGAAACAGAAGTCCAAAACAGATAAGGTTAATTTTTCTTGGCGATCTGGGTCTGGGTCAGAGCAGACTGTTACCACTGATGATTCATCTCACTATCAAGATCTCCATGTATCACAAAACGATAACACATACCAAACTCTACAAAAGTAGTGACTCTAATTGACTGAACCCTTGCCATCAGTTAACTGTATTCGCATTTGTGGCTTTAAGGGTATGGACATTTGACTGCATTGCTTTAATCGCTATGTCTTTCTATTTCATTTTAATCAGGTTTTTATCATCTTTAAGTTAACCGTCACTGAATTAAAGAAGTTTCCCCTGTGTATAAAATCAATTTTTTACAAAATCAAAGTCAACATTGTACCTCACTTTTAAATATTTTTAGAAACTACAAAATGGTAAACTGGAATTTCTCAAATGTTGTTGTTGTAAAAATAAGTAAATCCTGAAAATTGCGATTTCAACGTACCTTTGTTTGATTTCAATGTAAATATGAAAAGAGGTTTAACTTTTGATATACGTGTATTATTTTGTTTGTTTTAAATCAGATGAACTTGTAAATAAATGCGATTGAGACATAAATATGTGAATATTTCGAATAGTTCTCTTTATTTTCATACTAATATTGTTGTTGTTGTTGTCGTTGTTGGTTTGTTTTATTCTTAAATAATTTTTAATTAATAAATATGAAAGCAATTTTGTGTGCGCAGTTTGTGACTAATGACGTTTAAACAAATTGCATATATTTGATAACTTATTTAAAACATCAACCAACCTTTCCATAAAAAATAACGTATGAAGTAGTAAGAAATGGAAATGGTGATTATATTGAAAGAACATGATGCATCTACATGATATTTGTCATGTGTTTTATAAAATCAAATAAAATAGAATCCATAATCATTTATCTGAAGAAATATCCCAGAGCTTCGTCTTAGATGGCACGGTTTTCAAAATCAAATAGTTGAAAAATCATTTTTGCATTATAAAAATGTCTGCTATTAATGCTGACGTTGAGATTTTGCTTCGTAGAATTTATCTATTTATGAAATTCGTTGTGAGGAACGGCTTCACACCTGTTTGTCTATTTGAAAAGTGTGTTATTTCCAGAACACAAATATTTTACGGAGTCTTAATCATATTGTTAAATTCATTAGTTTCCAAATGACAACTGAATTGAAGTGCAACGCCTATTATTTATTTGACACCTGTTCAAGATCAAATCTGTACTTTTTTGGTCAAAAAATTTGTTCAGGCTATTGTCGCAATATTCATACAAATTATGATAATCAGCAATCTAAAATTCCAAGCGTCGATTTTCTCTGGCAAATAATTCTAATATTAATTAATATGTAATGCAAATAAGAATGAACTTATCCTAATCTTGATAACTCGTATTATCTCTCATTCTGATTTTAGATTATCGAGTGAAAATAATTGTTGTGTTTCTTTTAGTGTATGGTTTAAAATCAGAGAAATGGATGAAGAGATAAAAAAATTGATATGTTGTGGAAAATCAACTCATGCATCATTAAAATACTAAATATGTATTTTTACATATTTTTTTTCAAATCACATGTATTTATTTGTAGATATGAATTATATCTATATGTGTCTAATGCTGTTTATTGGTATGCTAATAGGCAATTATGAATATGTAAAATAACAAATATATTTATAAATTGTTGGCATGTCTTGAAACATGAATTATTTAATAAACGATATTCCTGACGTTTGGAGAAAAATATGTGACAAGTATGTAAATCAAATAAAAATCCTACATCTATTACACACTACATCATATAATGGTCATTTTTGTTTCAACTAAGCATTTGTCCATTAACCGTTTACTTTTCCTTTAACAAAGCCTTGTTGTAGCTTTAAGAATTTTCATGATTGTAAAAATTTCATACAGTTTTTGTTTTACTGAAATGAAAAAAATAGCATACATGAGTTTGTCGGTAAGTTGTTGTCAAAGATAATGCAGTTATTAAACACTTTTCTAGTGCTTAGAGTTAGTTACCTTGTGTTATTATTATAATATTAAATGAACCTTTATTAGGAATTGTGTATTACCCATAAGATTTCCGAGATAATAATTTTCTTGGTGCATCTAATAAAAAATATCCCTTCTATTTACAATGAAGTGCATGTAATGGACAACCACTTCATCTATGTTTACAGCGATTCGCAATTCCGTTATCGTCAAATAGTAACACATCTTTACAGCATATGATTTCATTTAACAAACTCTAATGTTTCCGCTACATTTATCTTTGCTTAGTTTTTCATTACCTTTCCTTGTACAACACAGATATTTCAACTGCAATCAAAACAATGAAATATAACTACAGTTTTGAAAAAGTAAATGTTTGCATATCTTAGGAAATTTGTAAGTTTTATTTCCTAAATTAATACCTAGTTTAGTTATTATTATTAAAAACTAATCCCCCAACACAAAAGGTCATTGTTAAATTTAAATCATCAAAATGATACCGTTTACAAATATCAAATACTGAATGTTTAAAAACAATGTGAGAGTCTTTGCCTGAATATATTTTTTTAAACCAGCCTTGCAATTATTTAAACTTGAATATTTATTAAATATTATCAATGATTATAATTAATGGCAGCTAAATAAGATGATTGTTTAATTGCTTGAGAATAAAATTTTATGTCATAGTTAACTCTCTCTGTATATTAAACAGGGTTAATTGCCCTTCATTTTACAAAAAAATCGACCAGAGGGCCCTAGCATATATCCTCCGATTTTGGAGGATAAAATCTCTCCTCATAAAACGAAGGTTGCCTAGACATGGTAACGTGGTCTATATTCAAACAGTATTTCTTTCAATAATTGCGACAAAATTCTATCTTGTGTCATTTTAGTATTGTATTTAGTGTTGATTGGCAAGTGCAGCCCTCAGGTAACCCCTGCATTTGAATCAACACGGCCTGATGTGCCAAATAAAAATTTTCCGCGGACTTCCATGATTGTAATTAATGAGTTGCTTTGTTAAAAGTTGTTACATTAAATTTATAATAGCAAACCTTTTATTTCAATGTAAAATTTTACATTATATTCATAATTTTCCGACGATAATGCAAATTGAGGCACACGTGGATCTGTACATCATATAATTATATACCCACATTATCAGCTGCTGCTACTTATGCGCCAAAAACAAAAAAATCAGGAACATTTTGCCATTCCTGATTTGTTTCAACAAGGTCTGTGAGCACACTATAATTAATAAATTTAGTTAAATTATTAGTATTTAGCAGTTTGAGTAAGTTATAATTGCATGGATGTTCTAAATTCAAGCAATGGGTAAAACAACACACATGTACAATATGTGATCAGTAACTTAATGAGTATACGTACTTATTCTAAATAAAATTCGACATTTCATTTTCACTTTATTATATACTTCAAATCGGGTTTCAAAATTTTAAACTAGATGTCCGTCAACAAGATTGCACAGTTGATGCAGTTTTAGAATTATTAATGCAATGGATAACACTTTACAGAGAAAGCTTGTAAATTTAAATTTTATCTAAAATTTTCTTTTGTTTTTTTATTACACTCCTGAGAGAATTGATATCACCTTAGTAAATTACTAATATTAGATTCTATGATTGTCGTTATTTTTGAATCACTTTTGAATTCCATGTTTGTAAAATTTTGTTTCAGGTTAATGCCTTGGCTTTTCTTTAAGGGGATTGCAATGCAAGAGAGATCATCAGGGCCAATGATAATGAGTCCATTACGACCAACATCTTTTGATATAATCAACAGAGATAAACTTTGGTACAAAATAGGGAAAATGGGGATCACCGAAAAATTTCTTCGAATCATCAAATCGCTCTATGTGAATGTAAGAACTTGTTTCGAAAGTGCCGGTAATATATCTGACAACTTTCCTGTAAACACTGGGTTACTACAGGGAGAAGTTCTTTCCCCAATGCTGTTCAGCATGCATATCAACGACTTAGAACACCATTTTATCACCAATAACTGTCCACCGTAGAATAAAGAGAACTCTTAATGTTCGCAGATGACACCGTCCTTTTCGCTAACTCATTAGAAGAGCTACATATTATGCTTGACGCTTTACATATAAATGTTTCTTCGTGGAATTTGACTGTAAACAGAGCTAAAACTAACTACTTCACATGGAAATTCAACAACGAAATTCTTGAAAATGTCGACTTCTACAACTTTTAAGACTTTGTTTAAATTACAACAGCAAATTTAGTATTACCGATTTTAATTTTAAAATCCACGTATGAATACCTTCGGGATAACAGAGAATATTGTTCAGCTTCTAGCATAAATTGGGCGAGGGATATCAAAAATGATTTGTATCATATGGGTTTGGGAAGTACTGGTTAAGACAACAATTTATCAACTCTGTACAATTTTTAAATACGCATGAAAATAGAATATTAGATATTCATATCAAAAAACGTAATACTTTTATGGAAAATTATTCCAAAATGTTTGTTATATAAACACAGTGTTCACCATAACTTTTGTAAAATACAATCATACTTAACAAAACCAATTAAGAACAATTTAAAGAAACGCGTTTCTCGGACAAGGCTTTCCTCACATTATCTGGGAGATAACAATGTAAGACTAGGCAGGATAGATTGCGGGATGTTTGTGACACCCTACAGATAGAGAACAGATTCCATTTTATTCTTCAATGCCCATATTATATTAATCAAAGGAAAAAAAATACTTAAGCGATAACTATTTCAAATCACCTATTAAATTTAAATTAATCTAGCTGTTGGGTTCAAATCATACATCTACTTTGGCTGGTCTTGGAAAATATATTCATTTTGCTCTAATGATGCGTAACAATATCACGTTGATCCGACAAACATATTTTATTGCATTTATTCATTTCTGTTGTATGTGGGTCAAATTTTTGTTATAATGGTATTACTTCTAAAATAGTTATACTTTCATTCGTGCATTAACAAAATGACACATTCAGTGTTTGCTAAAAATAGCTCCATATATTGCATGCTATAATTAGGAACTCTGTGCAAAACTGTGGAACACTGGACCAGGGGTTTCACCGCCCCCCCCCCCCCCCCTTTTTAGACTCAAGGGAGTCTAAATATTGTACATTTGTAACTTATAGTAATTATTATCATATTCTTATGGACTGTACTGCCCAAAGTTGTACCTTCTGAATAAACATATAAGAGCCCGTTAATTGTCACTGATGAACAAAAGAGAAAACGGGCTTTCATTGTCATCCAGCTCTACAAAACTACGAAATCCTCTTGTGTATGTCACATGAATTGTCTTTCTAAAATTAATCCTAAGAACTGCAGTTTCATCAACATTCTTGGTGAACACTTTTCATGAATTTGCTAAAATTTAAAGTTTCATGGATGTTTAAATTCAGTCAATCTTTCAATATACAGTAAAACTCGTTTAGTACGAACACGGATACAGCGAAATCTCGGATAAAGCAAAGTTTTTTTTTGAGTCCCCGGTAAATTTCTTAACAAATCTTTGCAAAATGTAACGGTTATAACGAATTCGGATAAAACAAATTTACGGATATAGCGAACTGATTTTGAGTCACGTAGAGGTGAATAATAACGAAATTGAACACTTTAATAACGAATTTCTTTACAGTTTAAAAAGTTTGCACTATCATTTAACATAATAGTTTGAATGAATTTATTTTCACACAAATTCTTCAATTCACAGTTCGATTATTAAAGGTATCACAAGAATGTATATTCATTCTAGGCCTCAATTAGCAAAAATTGTAGTCTGGTGAAAGAAAACATGTATATAGTGAATTTGCTATAGTTATTATTACAAATTCGTTATACGGATATAACGAATTACGGATATAACGAAGTAAATCCATTGGTCCCTAGGACTTCGCTATAACCGAGTTTTACTGTTATTGAGATACATGTATCCACTCAAATATATATTTAGTTTTGATCAACTCAACAATAAATTCACAAAAATTAATTATTGTTCAAGAACACTTTATGCTTATTGCTTAACATGTTCATTCTTAACATTTCATTTTGTTTTTTAAACATTGATATTTAACTAATTGCCTGTTTTTCTTATTAATCAGCTGCTGTTCGCAAGGTCTGAAAGAAAACTTTACCCTTTGAGACCAGAACGATTTAACTTCAGGTATGTACATGTTGTCAAAATTGTTTTGTCAAAGGTGTAGTATGTTGATGTACCAATTGTACATGTATGACCACATGCACTAATGCTATGTATTTGTTTCAGAGAAAGGAAAGTGAAGATTATAATCTGACGGATTTCCTACAGATTCAGACAAAACCTATTTTCATTGAAATGTCAATTAAATTACATTTATTGGTATCCTAATTCAATTCTTGTGAATTTTTTTTTCAGAATAATTAGACTAAGACTGTTAGCATTGCGTAATTGTCTTTGTAACAGGTATTATGTTTTACTGGATAAAAATAACAGTATGTAAAAGAAATTAAAAAAATGTTGGGATAACGTTCAAACAATTCGAAATTACCTAAGCATTACGTTTTAAAGAATGTTTCATCAACGTTTTAAATGTTATTATTCATGTAATGTTAATGTTATAAAAAAATTTTTAAATAACTTTATAACGTTATTTAAAAACATACAAAGTAACGTATTTTAAAGTTATAGATTATGTTTTCGTAACATTCGAAAAACGTTTATATAACGTTGTTGTACTAACTGAGTTAATTTACTGGATGGTGTAACTCAAAATTACAAAATAACAGCACCTGACGTTATCTACAGTAATTTTCATTGCCTCCGCGGTCAGTTTCACGATGATGCCTTGTGTGAGTATCGCAAATTACAAAGAGAAGTGTACATGTACTATCACATTTGAATTGCATGTGTTTGCTTAACAAAAAGCTTTTAAGAAACACAAAAATTATACTGACATGGTGTATATATAATAATGTGTAAAAGGATAAAAAAAAATATTTTTACTGTAATTATATCTTTTGGAAGATACTTTTATAGAACTATATTACTCACTTGCAATACCGTTGCTTTAATAACATCTGCTGATACGTTGTTGTAAAATGGATATCCCTTAATATTACAGTCAGTAAATAAATAAACGCTGTACTTGAATTATTTGTATCAACTTTATCGAACTTAAAAAAGTATCATTAGTTAAAAAGCAAAAGGCATTAACTGAACCATCAGCAATGGGATTTGTAAATGACATTAATAATAATTTCTGGTCTGATTATTTAACATTTCTCATTTTGATTTAAAAACAAATCATTGAATATGAATAAACATTACTTTTAGTATGCGAATTGTACTTCCGGTTAATATTCTGAAAAACGTGATTTGATTCATTATGTATGTGACTGTATAAATGTTTTACTGTCAAGGCAAACGCATTAGAATAACGTTTATAGTAATCAACATGTAATTAAAGATCTACATGAAGCTATCGTTGTATGGTAAATAAAGTAGTGCAAGGCACAATGCGTGCGCAAGCAGTAAAAATTGCCGGATGTCTCATATGGACGCAACTGTGATCGGCCGAAGCCGATCACAATAAACGCTGTGCATGAATTATTTATATCAATTTTATCTAATTTGAAGCAAGTAGCATTAGTTAAAAAACAAAAAAAAAATATTAAATGTACTTTCAGTATTGTGGTTTGTAAATGACATTAAAAATAAATATTGGTCTAAAAATTTAACATGTCTCATCTCGATTTGCAAACAAATCATTGAATATAATTTTATGTTGTTTAAACAGATAAGGAACGCCATATAAATTGTTTGAAATATTTCAAACACTTCCTGGTTTCAAAAACATGTGTTTGGGGTAAAATCCTGATAAAATAACTATGGATTTTAAAAACATTTTTGTTTATCTAATTGGACTTACATCATCTTATGCGTATGGCAAGTAGAATATATGCAATCTCATTTTATGTAAGACTTTTGAATAGTAGACATAGATTTTATGGGTAATTTCACATGGGTAGACCAGTATTTGTTAACCTTTTATAGCTATTTAGTCAATATTATATAATTTTTGCTGCTTTTTAAAGGTTATTAGCTTTGCACAATGATTTAGCTTTCCCTGAGAAGTAAGCCTCAACATTCACATCGATGATGAATACATTTAGTAAATTTAATTATTCTAAAATGTTGGGCATCAGCCAAGCAAAGAACTCGGAACAAATCAATTTTTGATAATATAATATATCCGAACGGGTTGCTCTTATTTGCTTTTCTGACTATGCCATAGTTCAATAAATGGGTATTAACTCTTGTTTTCTATCTCTCCCCAGTTGATTTATCTTTCCATAAAGTTGCATCACAATCCAGCAGTAGTTCGTTAGAATGGTTTTTTCCTAATGCTAGTTCTGCAGTTGATAGGAATACTACAACATGCGCGTGGTCATATGGTATAGGGAGTAGCTCTCAATACAAGACCGTGTGGTGGAAAGTGGATCTCGGTGCAGTGTACGGTATCTACAGCGTAACCGTACAGTTTAAGAACTACGATGGTTACGGTATTGAATAATGCATCTTATTTAAAAATAATATCAGTACAAATTACTTAATATGTATATCCACTGCTTACTGACCATTTATAAAAATGCAACGAATATCCCTCTACCAAAAAAATGGGAGAATCACAAATTTATTTTCAAAAATGGAGTATTATTTTTTTTTCTTTGTAGATCAAGTCATTTAATTGTAAATCGAGTATGAAATTGTTATAAAAAAAATTCGTAGCGCATAGTCCATAGTGCTGGATTAGTTCATTTTATTCGTATGCTATTCTTTAAAATGACATATGCATTTTATAGATAAATAAATAAAATAGAAAAAAAATGACTTGGATGCTAATTGAATAGACTGAAACCTGCCTTGT
>WFKH01011926.1:51177602-51190977 GCA_016163765.1 Magallana hongkongensis | reverse complement strand
TGTCAAGACGTGTTTCCTCTCATGTGAATGTAATGTGAAATTTAATTATGTATCTTTTATAGTGATGTGTAATCATAACAATAATAATACTTCTGTTTTGCATACATGTATGTTGGGCGTTTGCCAATTATTGTAATTGTGTTTGTGCCAATAAAATATTTGCTTTTATTTGTATTTTTTTACATTTATTTGTATAAATATACCTTGTACAATAACTTCACATAGTTCAGTATACACATTCTTCAATTCGTATCCGGTAGGGTAGACTACTCCATCCAGTCGTTCGTTGTAAAAGATGACGTAACGTCCAAGTTCTATACACGTGGTTGTAAAATTCAGGGGCGGTAACTCAGGTCCGTCCTTGTAACACAGAGTGGAACTCTTTATATCACTAGTGGCTGATACATCAGTGTTAGATACATACAGAGAGAATCCAGCAAAACGTCCACGTTGTCTGTTTACTGCAAAACAAGTTTACTGTCGTTCATCATAAAGAACTCAATCATGGTACATATTCTCCACCACCAATAATTTTCATCTACTTTATAGTTTCTACAAATTGTACATAAATATTTTCTCTACACTGTTACTTCAGTTATGATAGTAAAGTTCATTATTATTGTCACCGAACTACAGTGGATTGTGGGTGTTTGACGAAAAAGGAACGGTATACTAAACACTAGTACTGAAGTGTTTTTGACGAAGTCCCACTTTAAGCATAATGCTTATCAATACTGGTGAGAAAATAGAATGATTCATTACATGACCCTGATATAGATGAATCAGGTAATTTTTCTAATTATTACAATCCATGAATACCTAAAAATAGGCTGAAAAATTTCGATAGTTTACAACAACAAAGCAAAAGGGTATTCAAAGAACGACCCATATATATACATGTACATATCACATGGAAGGCTAAGGATTTCATTGTTTTGTGATGATTCGTCATAACAAATTCTACATGAAAAATTGTCCTTTTATTTGATAATTTTCATTAAAACAATGAAATGCTTCCAATGGTAATTCAAGCGGGATGATGGTAGCGACATTGCAGAAAAAAAATACATAACACGCGTTAGTGGGTTATGTATATTTTTTCTACAATAATGCATTTTATTGTTTATATTTACATCTTTCTTTTAACAAATATAAATCTATTGATCGTATAGAGTACGTAAAAGTATCTAAAGTATTGTTTAAGTACATCAGTACTTTAGGTAAAAGAAATAGCCAAGTCGTCTTATATGGGAAATAGAGTCTGGTCTTCATGATTTTTTCGTGCAGTCCGTGATTTTATTTTAGGTTGCTGAAAGTTTCGACCGATCGATAAACCTGTTGGAACTGGATTTAGTTGATTTCAGGCCTGTCAGTTTATACAGAGCTGTTAAATACAAGCAATTTCCGTAAAAAAAAAGGGGGGGGGAATCATGCTTAGTGGATGTAAATATGATATAAACAGTACAACTAAGTACATGTAACGCATGTCAAAATTTATGACAGAGAAAAAGCGATAGTGTTTCAATGAAAGATATAATCTGAGTCTGTTAAAAATTATTTAATTGGGGATTTTTTCAACTTGTTTGATAAAACATGTCATATCAAATTTTTGATATATCTCATTTGGAACCCTTTTTTTATTACCTATCTTTCCTATATTTCTTAACAATCTTAAAATATAATAATGTTACTTTAATTCTAAATCGCTGAATATATTTTAAAACAGTACTGATTAAGATCTCGAAAGCAAATCATAGTAACTGTTATGTAATATCTTAGCCAAAGAGAAGCAAGTCGGAAGGACACGTATGATATTTTTTTCTGTTATTCGGGTTGTACGTACCGAAACCATCGTAGTTTTTAAAAAGTATGTCAATACTGTACATGCTGTGTACTCTTCCAAGATCCACTTTCCACCACACTGTTTTAGAAACAGCGTTATATCCAATGTCTTCTGTCCTTGTACACGTATCTGTATTTCTATCAATTGCATTATTTGCAGAATAAAGTGAGCCGTAGAATGCATACGAATGCGATTGATATGCTAATTTCTCGAAGGATAGATCATCTGAAAACAGTTAAATGAATCATAAATATTGCATGATACAGACATCCTGTCTTATACATATGTCTGTTGATAAACCATTGTGTTATACCCATGGAAGAATAAATTCAGAAATATGCAAAATCAAATCTTTATGACATTGTTAGAATATTAATTTCTGTAATTTTCGATCGAAATATAGTGCATGAGCAGTGCTCACAATCATGACATATATATAATATGTTTTACGGTGTGATCTTTGGGATATGCTACGTTGGAACTGCAGTTAACTGATCCTATTCTCAATAAGCTTTTGATTAAAAGACTTTCTACCATCCCAAATCAGCATTGTCTCCTCTCAAATAATATAACCCCAACCCTTCTACCTCGACATAAGCAATTAACTCGCCTTTATTCAATTAATTTCCCACTCTTCTATAAATAACGAACTTCCTTAAAGTCAAACAGCTTGCCTTAATGTTAGAAAGGAAATAGAGATAAACGAAGTTGTTTTGTACTTATTTTGATTTTTCTTTTATACTTCATATTTTTATCATTATACTCCACAATCAAAAGTTGACCTTGAAATTGATTTTTCTGTCGTATTGCAGATAAAGAACTTAATTACGTATATATTGTACATACCATATGCATATGATAATATAAATCCTGCTAGATATACAACGTTTTTAAAGTCCATTGTTTTTTATATTATGAAATTATACCTCTAAACATCTTTTTTACAACCAGGAAGTGATTGAAAATATCTCTAACAATTTTTATGGCGGCCCTTACTTGTAAAAAATAACTTTAAAATATTCTTAATGTGACAGTCGTTCAAAAGGATTAATAAAATGCGGAGAAAAAAAACTACACCATTCTGCTATTCGGGGGAGTGTGGGGGGGGGGGGGGGGGCGGACCTGCATGTACACATGACAATGCAATCAACAAAAATACCCATATATTCTATGCAACTTCA
Organism: Magallana hongkongensis; assembly: GCA_016163765.1. Classification (NCBI taxonomy): domain Eukaryota; kingdom Metazoa; phylum Mollusca; class Bivalvia; order Ostreida; family Ostreidae; genus Magallana; species Magallana hongkongensis. The sequence goes on along the minus strand of WFKH01011926.1, from coordinate 51,187,953 downwards.
ATTCTATATAACTTCTTTCGCAAAACTTCAAAGTCCTAATTCTTTGGGGGTAGAAGTAAGTTAATCATGTCTTTGAAATAATTGTGGTACCGGTGGACGCAATCAGTCGCAATTCCTATGGTTTAACATTACCAGATGTTATAGGTACAAAATGGAGTAGCCTCCCATCATGATATTTAGTTTATATGGATCCTCGAGATCTAATTTCTACCATGCGCCAAGGTGTTACTGGAAATTCTCCTCCTCCATGGGGAGTAGCCCGTATCCCAGTCTGTATAAAAAGAGGAGGCAGAAAGACAGCTTCCAAATGGCTACTGTTTTATTTAGATACAACATTTTAATATGACACTTTAACAATAAATATAAATTTAAGCTTCCCATAAACCTTTGGCAGATCTCATTACGAAAAGTCGGTGGAGCTATCTAGCAAGCAACTTGAGTTGCGCCCCTTGCATATTTACATTTTTATCGACTGAAACAACGGGTAATATACACTCTACGGCATAAATTCAACTTGAAAACATGTTGACTAGCGAGAATCGGAACATAATTAACTATGCTATTAAATATGAATGAAGATATCACCTAGGGAAGGAAAGGAATGTTTTATTTATAGCTGCTGTATAGTGCTTGTATGGAGGTCGGCCTGTACCGGGAGTGAAACAGTCGCTGATATATGAAAGCATTCAAGCCATTAAACCAGGTATCGTCGTCGTGAATATTGCGGACAAAAGAAATGAAATGAAATACAGCTCATTGAACCTTTAAAAGCAATAACAATAAGCAGAGACGTATATACTAACGGAATAGGTAGCTTCTACACTCGTCATGTTTACTTCCCATACTATCACGCGAGCCTTGACAAGCTTGTAAATCTCTGTTCAATCCCATGCAGTAAAATATATTGCTTTTTAAAGTGATCTGGTTAGACCATCGTTGTGGAGGCACTGTACTCGAGCACTTGTGCCTCAACTTGTTAAAAGCACTGAATGTTTTACCAAAGATCACACGTGTGTTTCTTTTAAAGTTTATTTACAAGCGCCTGTTTGGATCAGCTCCTCGCAGCTGCAGCCAATCATAAAACAGAGCTTGTCACCGAGTTTTCGTAATGAGATCTGCCAAGGGTTTATGGGGAGCGGAGTGGACCGAAAACCCTTATGTGGGGAAGATCAATGAAGTTTATCAACATTAATATTCATTAAAAAATCTCTGAAATTAAAATACTAGTTGAACTCCCTGAATATATTAACTTTACTTTTGAGAATGCGTAAGTGTATCTATTTATCTTACCTGTATTAAAAGAGAAAGTCAGCATCCAGATGACTACAGGAGAGCTGTGTTTTCCCGCACCCCCATTTTATACGCACTGACGCTGCGCTACAATATTCTCGTCCTAAAAAGTAAATGCAATCAAATCCATACTAATGACCTGATGCACCGTGGTCAGAAGTAGAATTTTATTTGTATTTACGATTATACACTATCTATATAACGCATGCGCTTTAACCAATGTTCATATCAATTCTATCATGATAATTGTACTGTAATATTAAAGAAATAAGATATCATTTTTAGATGGTATATAAGACGCGTTAACTTGTTCCTGTGATCAAATCCCATCAAGCCCAAATTTTTATCCCACGATATCCAAAAATTTACATTTGTTGCAACTACATTGCTCCATATTTTCTTGTTATTGATGACACAGAAAGCAGTTATATATATTATTCGACTTAACAAAAATAGTTCAACAATGTTGCAAGTATTTGATTAGCATATCAATAAACAAGTATAACACTTTTTTTTATAAATCAACGCATTTTCTATTGTAATAAAGTAAAATAGTAAAGAGAATTTCCTCGTATATAAAAAAAGAAAGATTGAAGCTCAGAGGAATATTACTACTCCCGTTCGAGTTAAAGGCACAGAGTTGCTGGAAATTTGAAAACCAAGCAATTGAAAACAGAGTTACAGAGGAATTTTTAGAGGAAATCGTATCGAAGGCAAATTTGACTCAGGACATGATATTTTTCCTAAGACATTTTAGAGTCAAGCTATTTAATTTGTTTACGGAACGAAACAGACAGAGAGGCACGCTGAGGTCACAGTAAAAATCCATCCCATATGCTGGCAATGTAGCAATCGCTAAGCGGATCTGCTTCGCGTCGATTTAAAAACTGTTAAACTAAATCGCAGGGTAACTACGCATAAGTATTCGATGCAAGCCTTTTGAGTATGTTTATGTCGTTAAGTCCACCAAAAATCTATTAAATAGGTTATACCATAGCATTTCGGAAATACATTATTTCCAGTTTAAATTTGCCGGTCATTTAGCCGGGTATTGCTAAAAGGCGGAACGGAAAACCGAACGGAACGGAAAACGGAAAATGAATTAGCCTGTCATTTTGCCGGGTATTGCTAAAAGGCGGAACGGAAAACGGAACGGAAAGCGGAAGAGAACGGAAAACGAAAAATGTTAAATCAAGTTTATCACTTGAAAAGGTTATAGAGTCGATAAAAAATTATATTTTTTGTAATATCAATTGTTCATATGGAATGCTACGTTATCAATACAAGCCGTTTTATTAATATTTTGTTTATTTATGACAGTCGTAACAGAAAACTTGATGTAATAACTAGTACCTTGCGATGAATCAAAGACTATGAAATAAACTTAGCTTAACGTTAACTTTTTTAATTAAAAAAAATCTACTGCAGCGTTGAATACTAGCATTATAGTATATTTGGTTTATTTAGGAGTTTGATCTGCAAGTCGTGAGATCGAAACCGGCTTGGAAGTTTACAATTTTAATTTCTATAACAAATTAAGAATAAACTGAAAATAACACCCTCATCCACCTTAAAATGCAACTTGAACAGACATATAAACAGTATATTTTAAGACTTATCAAATCACGCGGCACACGACAACCAAGACCATAATTATTACGGTGTTTTACAATACAATACAATCTCTATTGTTCGTCTATTTTTTTATTTATTTTAAATATCATTTAATCAAAACCAGCATCGATTGATCAGATTAACAACATTATAGGTTTCTAGAACCGTTCATCAGAATCCTTTTTATTTCCTTTGATATTGGCGATTGTTGCATGTGTAAATTCCTGATCCGAGTTCGTTTTAAAACAGCATAGTGATAATATGTATCATACATGTGCATCTATTTTCCTTTGCGGTTATAACAACAACGATGTAGGTATTTGAGACCAATTATATAGAGAGATAGGCGAGATGCAACGCATTTGTTATATATAGGAAACGGATTATATCGTTAAATCGGGTCCTTAAGACTAATGTCATTTTACCGATATAATATTCTATCCCTAGAGGTCGGTCATGTTTCGTTTGTGATTTTGATCAGGATTTGTAGGAAAAGTAAACAAGAGGCCAATAGGCCTTAACGGTCACCTGAGTAGCATATAACCCATAAACAAACTTGTCAAGGAGTCTCATATATGCATTTGATAAAGTTTCATTCTGGAGTAGAAAAATTATAAATTAGTATACATGTTTTATCTAAAACAACCTCCCATCCCCCATCCCAAGGGGCAAACATAGACTCTCCCTGAGGGCATTTAAACAAACAAACAAAAACAGCTTTAAAAGCCATCATGACTTACTCACTTCTCCTGTTCCAGCTTTTGATCATTCAACCTTCATTAACAATTAATCACCATCTGGCATTTATACCAAAATCATTTTAAATGTATCAGTGATTTTAGTTAGCCAATTATTACTTTACTATTAACAAGTCTATTTGTTTATTTAGAAAGTTCAAAAACTGTTTTTGTTTCAAATGATAAAAATAATTGCATAACTCTTTTGATCATACAACTTCCTTACATTTAATGATTAATATGAAATGACAAGCAAAGGAAGATAACTCCATTATGAAGAAGCAAGGGAAGATAACTCCATTAACTGTCACCCCCCCCCCCTCCCTTGAACTCTTTCCAAATGCTTTCACAATCTCTTAACTTTGATAGACAGCTCCATTCTTACTCTTTTCTATATCTGTGAATTTACTCATTTCTTTCATTGAAATTCCTGAGCAGAATGAAATAATAAGACAAATATATAACCCCCCTCCCAGCTATAACCCTTGCCTTACATGTAGGTGACATGAAATATTATTAAAGATGACAGCTTAATGTTTTTTTTTCTAAATATGCAGTAAGTTTTTATTCTGTGTCAGTAGACGTTTTTTAAACAATATAAATATATATTAACACAAAATTATCATCTTGGCCACACCCTGCATTAAGAGCCCCTACCCTATACACTCTATGAGTGTTTTGGCATTGCCCTAGAGTCAGAACCTCTACCTCGGGGGACATGAAATTTAAAATTTTGGTAGAGGGCTTCCTGGTCTACAAAATCATGAATTCAGTTTTCCTTACAGGTGTGTGGGAGTAGAGAAGAAAATTTTTAAACATTATATGCATTTAACACTATACATCCATTTTAGCCCTCCCCTAGAGTCAGAACTCCTACCTCGGGGGACATGAAGTTTAAAATTTTAGTAGAGGACTTTCTGGTAAAAAAAATTATGAAGTCAATTTTTCTTACAGATGTGTGAGAGAAGAAAAGAAATTTTTAAACATTATATGCATTAACACTATATGATTATATTGCGCACCCCCCCCCCCCAGGTCCTGAACCCCTGACCCAGGGGCCATGAATTTCACAATTTAGGTAAAGGAGTTAGTGGGCATCATAACCATGCATTCAGTTTTTTCCCCACATGTGTGGGAGTAAAGAAGAAGATTTTCTAAGATTTAATACATTTTCACTATATGGCTATATTGGCCCCGCCCTAGGGCCTAAACCCCCGACCCAGGGGTCATGAATTTCACAATTTAGGTAGAAGACTTCATGGACATCATAACCATGCATTTAGTTTTTAACAAATATATATGGGAGTAGAGAAGAAGATTTTCTAAGATTTAATACATTTTCACTATATGGCTATATTGGCCCCGCCATAGAGCCTGAACTTCTGACCCAGGGGCCATGAATTTAACAATTTTGGTAGAGGGCTTCATGGACATCATAGCCATGCATTTAGTTTTTAACAAATATATATGGGAGTAGAGAAGAAGATTTTCTAAGATTTAATACATTTTTACTATGTGGCCATATTGGCCCCACCCTAGAGCCTGAACCCCTGACCCAGGGGCCATGAATTTCACAATTTTGGTAGAGGGCTTCATGGACATCATTACCATGCATTCAGTTTATTTCCTCACGTGTGGGAGTAGAGAAGAAGATTTTTGAAAATTTGGCTATTTTTAGCATATTTGGCCCCACCCGTGGCGCCCTGGGGGTGGTAGAGCCATGAATTTCACAATTTAGATTCCTATTACCATAGAGATGCTTCACACAAAAAATGGTAACAATGCCCTTGTATTTTTCAAGAAGAAGTTAAAAATGTAAAATTGTTAACGCACGACGCACGACGCACAGACGCACGACGCACGACGACGGACGAAAACAGATAGCAATAGGTCACCTGAGTTTACTCAGGTGACCTAAAAATGAGCTATAACCGATTGTTTTGCTATTTTGAAAAATTGCGAACGTAGAATTTTCAGTAACACTTTTTTTACGATGTCGATCCATATGAATCCTAAGCTATGATCATTTATCCTCGTAATTAAGGTCTTCCGTTTCCAACGGAAGACCTTACTATTATTGTGCTTGTAAGATTATTTAGGGTCTTCCGTTTCCAACGGAATACCCTCTTGTTATTCTATTGTTTCTTTTTATTATTATTATTATTAGGGTCTTCCGTTTCCAACGGAAGACCCTCTTGTTATTCTTCGGTTTCTTTTTATGAGGGTCTTCCGTTACCAACGGAAGACCCTCTTGTTATTCTTCGGTTTCTTTTTATTATTATTATACTTTTTCTTTTTTTTTTTTCTGACTCCTTTTCGGCTTCATAACTCAAAAAGTTTTCCACCGATTTTAATGAAACTTTCAGAGATTATGTTCCATTATTCTACCTCAAAGATGTCAAAGTTTTTATGAAAACGTCACTTCAGTTTTTACGTTACGTCATTTTTTAAATTTTAAAAAAGTCATTTTGTCCGCGGCGTTTTAAGAAAACGCTTTGAGATAAAGGATTGAAATTTTGCGGGGTAATACATTTATCGATTGACCTCTGTAATAAGGCTGGATATGAAAATCCGTCTCTTCCGGTCGAAACCGGAAGTGAATCAAATTTTTCGAAAAATTAAATTTTTTGATCAAATCAAAAACGTATCCGCGTTCTTGGTTAAGAAAGTAGTGTTAATTTCTAAGTGAAATTAACTCGTACCTAAAAATTAATTGCTAAGTCGTACCTGAACACATTCGAATTTTTTTTGTTAAGTCGTTCATGAAATCATTTAGGTTTTTGTTAAGTCGTACTTAAAATCATTCGGATTTGTTAAGTCGTACCAAGAATTAATCGATTTTTTTATCTTTTTGATTTAGTTACTCTTTTTATTGGTTTAAGATCTCTGCTTCTTACAGGAACTTCTAGCATTACTTTCGACATTAACGGAAGACACACTCGTTCCTTTGCAACGAGCTTTGCTCTAGTTATTTTTATACTTTTTCTTTTTTTTTCTGACTCCTTTTCGGCTTCAGAACTCAAAAACTCATCCACCGATTTTAATGAAACTTTCAAAGATTATGTGCAATCATTATATCTCAAAGTTATAAAAGTTTCCATGAAAACGTCACTTTCGTTTTTACGTTACGTCATTTTTAAAATTTTAAAAAAGTCATTTTGTCCATGGCGTTTTAAAAAAACGCTTTGAGATAAAGGCTTGAAATTTTGCGTGATAATACATTTATCGATTTACCCCTGTAATAAGGCTAGATATGAAAATCCGTCACTTCCGGTCAAAACCGGAAGTGAATCAAATTTTTTTAAAAATTGAATTTTTTGATCAAATCAAAAGCGTATACGTGTTTTGTAGAGTTTCTCAAGCTGAATCTAACACTGAAATCCGTTTTAAAATCGGACGATGCATTACAGAGATATTGGGGTTTAAAAATTGATTTTTCCGGAAATTTTGATTCCGCGATCTTGGTAAAGAAAGTAGTGTTAATTTCTAAGTTAAATTAACTCGTACCTAAAAATTATTGGTAAGTCGTACCTGAACACATTCGGATTTTTTTTTGTTAAGTCGTTCATGAAATCGTTAAGGTTATTGTTAAATCGTACTTAAAATTATTCGGATTTTGTTAACTCGTACCAAGAATTATTCGATTTTTTTATCTTTTTGATTTAGTTACTCTTTTTATTGGTTTAAGATCTCTGCTTCTTACAGGAACTTCTAGCATTACTTTCGACATTAACGGAAGACCCACTCGTTGCTTTGCAACGAGCTTTGCTCTAGTTATTATTATTCTTCTTTTTTTTTATTTTTCTGACTTTTTTGAAGCTTCATATCTCAAAAAGTTTTCAACCGATTTCAATGAAACTTTCAGACGTTAAGTGCCTTTATGGTCCCTTTACGCTTTTAAAGTTTCCATTACAACGTCACCTCAGTTTTAACGTTACGTCAATTTTAAAATTTTAAAAAAATGATTTTGTCCAGGGGATTTTTCAAAAACGCTTTAAGATAAAGACTTGAAATTTTTTGTGCTTGTACATTTATCATTTTTATTTGGAAATAAGGCTGGAATTAACATTCCGTCACTTCCGGTCGAAACCGAAAGACTTTTAAAATTTTCGAAATTTCGAATTTTTTGTTTGAATTTTAAAAGTTACTGATATTTGAACAATTTATAATGCTAAATACAAAACTGAAATCCGTTTTTAAATCGGACGATGCATTGCAGAGATATAAGGGTTCAAAAATTGATGTTTCCGGAAATCTTAATTCCGCGTTCTTGGTTTAAAAAAATAGCGTAAAGTTCAAAGTGAAATTAACTCGTACCAAAAATAATTCGATTTTTTGTTAAGTCGTACTTTGACACATTCGGATGTTTTTGGTTAAGTCGTTCTTGAAATCGTAAAGGTTTTTGTTAATTCGTACTAAAAATCATTCGGATTTTTGTTAAGTCGTACCAAGAATTATTCGATTTTTTTTATCTTTTTGTTTTAGTTACTCCTGTTATTGGTTTAAGAACGTTGCTCCTTACAGGAATATCTAGCTTTACTCTCGACATTAACGGAAGACCCACTCGTTGCTTTGCAACGAGCTTTGCTCTAGTTATTATTATTTTTTTCCACAGATTTTGTGCACGCGATTTCTTAAAAACTAGTGGACCGATTTTGTTCATTTTTTCACAGATGATTGCCTATGGTCATAATTCTAGACCTTTTTTGAAATTTTGAAATCGTCACTTCCGGTCCCTATTTACAGCCGATTTTGTAGTTTTTACGACAAATTTTGTGCAGAGCTGATCTCAGAAACTATCAGAGATATGACTACGAAATTTTCAGGATATGTAGACTATAGTTTGAAGTTGTGCACTATTATGTTGTTTTACGCCGATGGCGCCAATTCTTGGAGCTCGCCTGGGCGCGAAAATTGGGTACGAATTTTGAAAAAAAAAATTCCCTTGTTTTGTCCACAAGATTTCTCAAAGATGGCTTGATAAATGTTTTTGAAATTTGCAAGAATGATTAAAAAAAATAATATCTCGAGGAATTTTATTTGCATTTTTTCAACATTCATTTCCTGTCATTCGTTTCCTGTCCCGCGACAATAAGCTTGTGACATCAAGATCTCAAAAATGATAAGGACTTGAGCATACAGCCTTTGTAGAATTATAGATCTGTAGTTGTTGATGTCTTTAAATTATTTTGTTTTGTTCGTCATAACTTCCGGTCGTCACCGGAAGCACTTAAAAAAAATAAATTTGTTTTGGCATTTAATTAATATCAGCCAGCATGGAAATATAACTATTATTTCTTACATATTTCATCTATCCGATGCTAAATAAACATAAATTTTACTTCCGGTGAGGTAACTCAAATATCCCAGATAGCCTTTTTTAACAAATGTTTTACCCACGATATTTCAGAAAATGCAGGTAATCAAGACACGAAACTCACATGGATGATAGACATTTGATAGAAAATGCGTTTAACTGCTTTCATTTTGTCAACCGTCACTTCCGGTCCTCACCGGAAGTGTTCAAACAAATCAAATTGTTTGAAATTTTTACTAAGTTTTTTTGTGACATTTTTACAATAAAGTACAGTTAACCAATGTTTAAGAAATGCACACTTTTATTTTCACTGAGCACTTCCGTTTGTCCGTTTCCTGTCCTGAGACAAAGAAACATTGACTGCATGAGATCTCAAAAACGGTAACGACTTGAACAACCAAACTTTGTGGGATGATAGCACTATCTATGTATCTGTGTTTATATTGTTTTGTTTGATTCGTCGTAACTTCCGGTCGTCACCGGAAGCACTTCAATTTTTTTCCTTATTTTATTTATTTTACATGGAATGAATATATCAGTATACGATCTTATATATATGATATTTATATAATGTTAAATAAGCAAACATTTCTACTTCCGGTGAGATAAATCAAATATCTTATGTAGCTTTCTTTTTAAAAAAAATTGACAGACACTGTAAGTGATTGAGACACGAAACTTTTATCAATGATAGACATTTGATTGTGGATGTGTTTAACAGGTTTTATTTTGTCAACCGTAACTTCCGGTTCTCACCGGAAGGGTTAATACAATTCATGATTTTAACAAGTTAAACATACTTTTTTGGATGTTTCATCTAGCCTGATAAACAGTGACGTGCACTAGGCAAATGTACAAAAAATACCAGCTTTAATTTTCATAAATCAATTCCGTTCGTCCGTTTCCGGTCTGGAGACAAAAAAACCTAGTTTCAATGAGATCTAATGAGATCTTAAATTTAAATTTAATTTTTAATCTATTAAAAAGTCATCGTCAGGTTTACAGTCATTTCATGCATATCTTTTACAATTTAATGCTATGCTATGGTATGCGATTTTAATGATATGCTATGAGATTTTAATGCAATGCTATGAGATTTGTATGCTATGCTATGAGAAATTGAAATGGAGGGCTTAATGATATGGTATGCTATGCTATGCTATGGTATGCTATGAGATTTGAACAAAAACGCCACCATACACAGAAGAGTTCTACACATTTGGAAGTAAAATGATAAATAGCCAAAGTTTACCACTAATCTGCAATGTGAGCATTTATTCTTCAAAATAAAAACATTTAAAACCGAGTTAAAATCATTTTGTATGCTATGCTATGGTATGCTATGGTATGATATGACGAATGAGATTCTATGAGATTGTATGCTATGGTATGA
>WFKH01011926.1:51156771-51173274 GCA_016163765.1 Magallana hongkongensis | reverse complement strand
AAACATCTGCAAGTGTATAATATCATGCGACAATATATAACAATAAATGACATAGGGCAATGAATGCGTCTAGATATTGACAAATGATGTGATTTTTTGGATTAAGAAAAGAGGTTTTAAGGATAATCAGCATTAGAAGGTTTGTTTGGCTTTTAAGTAAAAAAAAAATCGACATGCAGATTCAATAAAGTTTTCTTAGATAAACAAGACAGAATTTTTTTGCAAATTGTTTGGACATGATAAATCACATGTGCCACTATATTAGTTTTGTTCAAAATTCATTTAGAGATCCATTGTACTGAATCTAGTCAAGTCGATGTAAAATAATGTAAATGAACCTTACCAACATTAATTAAATACTTACTACTACTTTTAACACGCAATACGCGTTGCAAGCCTAAACTATTGATTTGACGAATGTTGTTTACTTTCTACATGAATCTCTGCAGGAAATTGATGGTGACCATCTGTTAAAATCCTTAAGATATGTCAATCAACAAAGGCCGTCAACCGGATCTTGTTCAATTGTCAAAAACAAGCATTTGGACCGTTACATAGATTTGTCATCCAAAACCTGTTCCTTTTCTATTAAATATTACATCCTCAGTTTTTGGTGGGTTTTTTTGGTTGTTTTTTGGGGGGTTTTGTTTGTTTGTTTGTTTGTTTTTTGTTTTGTTTTGTTTTGGGTTTTTTTGGCATGTTTAATTGTAATATTGCATAAAACAAAGAGTTATATAATCCTTAAACGTTATGCATGAGTCCGGAGTTAATATAATTTTACTAATTAGGTAGATTAACAAGGACGTAAACTATAATGTTAAAGACATACTATACGTGAGCGCTACAGAATATCTGCAGAACATAGAAGTCACAGTTGTAATACTTCATTATTTTGACTTAAAATTTCGTTTTTTATCTTGCACAAGGAAATAAGATATATGACAAACTTAACAAAGGTAAATGTAGCGGAAATATTAGGATTGAAATATTAAATAAAATGCTAAAGAAAATGTGTGTCGATTTAAAGTGAATACATTTGAAAACAACGAAACCTTGATAAATAGTTTGTTTCAAGGACTGAAGAAGTATTTATCGCTACTTTATGTGAAATAGTAAATAGTTTTTTTAATTGGATACATCGCGACAAATAATACCATCTAGATACATAAAAGATACAAATATTCGTGGTGTTAAAATGACATTACTACACATGCGATTTTAATATTAGCCCAACTTATATCCAGTTGGGCTATAACTCATTAAATAGAATATTTTTTGATGCATTGATGATTGATAAGCTATTCTGAGAACATTGCTGTTACATCATTCCTTTACTATTAATTACTTGTTTCTCATAGTAAATACCCTTAAGGTTAGAATATTCATTTTATTTGCACAGATTGAATGGAAAGACATACAAATGAATTATTTCTTTATATAAATTCAACATAAAAGTTAATGAAAGATAACTCAACGGTAACTGAATGACCGGTCTGCAATTCCATCATATTCAACGGCCCTTTGGTCTACATTCAATTTACTGAAAGACACAAACTTTAAACTGTAAGAGTCACTGCTGATTAAGAGTTTGATAGGTGTTTTCGTTTTGTGATACACCGAGTTCTTGATAGTGACATGGGTTATCACTGGTTACAGTCTGCTCTGTATTAAATCCGGGCCAACAAGAAAAAGTAACTTTTTCTGTTGTGGATTTCTGTTTCAAAAATGTTTTCCTATGAGAAAAAGATAAGTATCTGAGTGACAAAATCAACTTTCCAAATCAAAAAATTAATCAAAATATACACAACTATTGTTTGTCTTTGGAAATTTCAAAAAACGTCTTTTATTTCATACCGTCGACTTATTAACGTAACAGAAATGAATATAATATGGATGCCCAGTGATATGCAGAAGGCAACAATCCAAAGTGTACTAGATGCTACATCATTCGTCTCAACATCCTGTATTCTATCTGCATAGTTTAAAAAAGCATCAACAAAATATAAAATTAATATTAATATAATATTTTATAGATTAAAACAAAGTCTTAATAAATGTCACTACTTACCAAGTTTGCCATCACACAAACAGTTTCCGTTGAATCTGTCACATGTCTGGTTGATGCAATATAAAGATTCTAAAGAAAAATAAATGTATAAATCGTAAAGATGACGTAAGAAAAGTGCATGTGAATTTGAGTACCCTTCAGTAAGTGATTAACAATAAATCGAAATATAATTTATGTTATGTGTAGATAATGTTAATTCATTGACATAACAAATTGAATGACGAAAGCTAATAAACAGAAAATTACTAGAAATTAGTAAGTATCGTTAAATGTAAGCTAACCAGCAAATACAAGATTATTGGTACTGATATCTTTTAAAACTCAACAAAGGATCTTTCACATACAAAAAAAGCTTAAGTCAATTGAAATATTGACTACTGGTAATAAAATACACATTTGAGATCTTTTGAATCCTAGTTATAATTTTTCAAAATTGAACATTACGCAATAAAGTTAAAACGAGGAAAATTATTGGGATATTTGTGATACTAATTTATTTTACTGCAATTCGAAAAGCAAATAAGGTGACAAATACACACCTAGCTTATCTATTACATTATATTTTGTCAGATTATAATACCTTACTCAAAAACAAATTGAAACATACTAAAAATGGGTTATATTAAGCTTTAAATAATTATTAAATTAGAAATACACTTTAAACAAGATCCATTCTCTATGTTACACATTTTGTCTTTACAGTTGGCTGGGCATGGCTTGTCACAGTTCATGCCAAATACACCAGATATTTTACATCCTTTGTTTAAATAGAAAGAACATTAAAATGTTGATACATTTTTATTTTTTTAAGATTGTTGTGCCTTTATCATTGGCTAAAACTTTATTAACGACATTATTCACGTGGATGAGACATTTTATCTGGTGAACAAACTATCATCTTCTAAAATCGTGTTCAAATCCAAATAAATATATCTCATAAACCTTTATTATTAATTGTTTTTTAACGATAATTATAATTATAGTTATTATAAAATAAAAGTTAGTGCTAAGAATATAGCCGATACGATAATTTTGCTAATTTTTATTATTTTAAGTGGAGACATCATTATGTTTTAAAATAATGACTTCTAAAATGTATGGTGTAAAAAGTGAAGCACAACATAACTTAAAAGATGTCTTACTGACTGTCCACAAAAATGTGTCGGATTATTATAGTCTGCAGAAGGTGTGGTTTAAAAATTACTATATACTCCTAAAAATCCTATGCAAGTGATTATAATGTTATTATGTTTTATGATCTTCAGATTACTGAAAATTATTGTTAAAAAATTGGAACCCTTTTTTAAAACCTTATTTACTTTTTGACTACCTGCCTGTTCCTCTACATTTACAACCAGTAAAAACATTGAAACATTCAGGGGGTTTTTTAAGAAAAGTCTTTACCTTTTACAATAACTTCACACAGTTCAGTATAAACATTGTTTACTTCGTATCCTTCTGGGTAGCTCACTTCATTTAGTCGTTCATTGTAAAAGATAACGTACCGTCCGTCTTTTGTACACGTGGTTGTAAAGTTTAGAGGAGGTAACTCTGGTCCGTTCTTGTAACACAGAGTAGAATCCTGAATATCACCAGTGTTTGATACATACAAAGAGAAGCCAGCAAAACGTCCTCGTTGTCTGTTATCTGCAAAACATATTCCAGTTAAATTTCATATTCATTTACACCACAGTCTTCATACAAATGCATATTATTTTCCTTTGGTTCGTATTGAAAATACATGTGGATATAATTTAGATGGAAACATTCTATATTCAACAAATGTTCTGTTATTGAAATGCACCCAAATTATTTCAATCTAGACGACAATGAAGCATGTAAATGATAGTTTTAATGTATACACAATGACTATATTTCATTATGAAATATTGGGATACTGAATCTTATTTCTCAACAATAATCTCATGAAAATTCTCAACATATTCTTACAAATACATTTTACAAATGTGAAATGTGTGTTAGTGAAATCATTAGATTTTTTTCTTGTTAGCCACTAGACTGACCTGGAGAACCCGAACATTAATCACAATATCACTTTAATGTGTTTATTGCTTCAAATTTTGAATGTTAACAAACAAACTGAAAACAAAAAAAGATCCTTATTTCTCCTATTAAGGAAAAACAGTTCCATATTCTTTTTATTTATTTGCTAATGCACAACTTTATTTACAATATCTAATATACTTCTAAGTACCTAGCGACATGAATTCGTATACCATTTTTGTAAGGCCAGTATCGCGCGAACCATACTCAATATTAAAAAGTATACCCAAACCGTCCCAATCGTCGTAGTTCTTAAACAGCATGCCAATGCTATATATACTGTACATTCCACCAAGATCCACTTTCCACCAAACAGTTTTGTCAGGAGAGCTTGGTCCTATCTCTAGTGTCCTCATACACGTTAATATGTTTCCATCAAATGCGTTACCTTCCTCATATATCGTGTCTCTGTATGTATGTGATTGGGTAGCGTATTTTTTGTAGGATAGGTCATCTAAAAAACAAAATAAAGCTTGATGTATTAATAACATATATTTTATTAATAATAAAAAAAAAGATCGGATTCACTGAAATATTGTAAAGTTGGGTTCTGAATGGTCATATTTATAGTCTGTCCAAAGATATTCATGCAGCACATTTAGTCAATTTTTAATAAAAATATGCATACCTGTGAAAGAAGTGCAATTAAAATCGATGAAAGGGAAAATTTCTAAGATATCTTCATCGACACATTATCATTTTCACTCGAAAAATATCACAGGATCGAAAATAGATTTCTTACGGAGATTTATAATGGGGAATAGTTACATATCTTTTCTCCATTCGGAAGTTACTTGGAATACCTGACATAATTTTTCAACGTTATCATCCGGGCTTACTGCAATTCAAAATCCCCGTAGACATAACATTTTTATCCTTGTATTGAAACCTCATAAGCTAACGGGGCGTTTCAACTGAGAAATCTTGGAAATTTTTCATACTTTTGAATAAGCATCGTTAAAAGTTTGAACCCTGGGTTTTTTTTATAAATATCGAGTAATTAAGCAAAATGTGAATCGAGGATATCTTGGGACATAGTATAGCAGAGTGATATGAACATACATACAACGTTTGGCGATACAACGAATATTTCATAATGAACTTTTAATTCTAATATCAACATCAAGTAGATACAATTATATCTATTTTTTAGAAGTTACGTTATTGCTATTTTTGTATTCGTAACACCTATTGTTATTAGCGGAATGTTATTGTAAAATGAAAAAGCAGTAAGTTACTTGAATTAAAATGAAAAACTTAACACGTTTACATACCAAAAGCATATGCTAATGACAATCCTGCTAGATAATAAATAAGGTATATTATAAAGTCCATTCTTCCTTAATTATTCTATGAGCTACCTCCAAATTTCTACATTTTTAAACCAGGAAGTGATAATTGTTCTGATTTGTTGTATTGTGGACCTTTTCTGTAAATATGCCAAAACATAGTAATTTAAGACTTCACTTTGTCATTTTTTTAATTCACCGAGTTGTGTATGTAATGAATCATCATTAACCGCAATATCATAATGGCAAGAGGCAAAGGGACTAGGACGCTGATCTGACCAATACAAACTCTTATCAAACCTCCTTTTATTTAAGTCGGCTTGATAAAAGGTATTATTGGTCAGGTCAGCGATGTGGCCCCTGTGCCTCTTGCTCTTTTAATATTTACTCCATAACACCATACATCCCGCGAACAACTGCAACAGATCAACAAAAAAACCAAAAAAAAAAAATCAAAATTGAACTTTCTAGAACGAAAACATATCTTTCTTTACAAATCAGGGTTTTTTTTAACATTTGCAATTAATTTGTTAAAATTCATTAAGCATTACACTGTACATGTAACTGTAGCAATCATTTGGAACATTTTAAATTAAGCATTGCAATGCATGTACATTTATTTTATTAAATTCATAAATATTTTCTTTAAATAATTTGATTTAGTCATAATTCATTTATTCTAAAAATACGTTCCTTACAATTTATTTGGTTGGCACATAAATTTCGATTTTTCAACGATATTTTTCAAGAATTTTTTGGTCCCTACAGCCAAAGAATATATCCTTGCCCTTTGGATTCATTAAACAAGGAGTTCTGTTTTTGTGGCTTGGTTGACTATTGATGATAATCGGCTGTCTTGTAGAAAAACAGAATTTAGAGTGGTTGCAGGTAATTTTCCATCACATGAGATGACTTTGGTTGAACCATGTGATCATATTAGAAAACTTTTCCCCTAAAAAACTTCAACATATTAGGTTAACTAAAAAATCCTTCCGTTTAATACGTGCTAAAAACAAGACAACAAATATATTTTTTCTTTAAAATGCGTTAATATTGACTATTTTATACGCTTCATAAAATAGTTTCATTGACTTGGTCCCAAAACGCACTTTAGAAATGTTTTATAGTGCATAATTTTTTTTTCAAAACGCGTTGTAAAAATACCATAGCTCAAGATTTCACTTATATGCAGGCATTCTGACTTATTGTTGATTTTCAATCGTTTAAACTATGTCCCAATGACAATTATGAGCCCCAGGATAAGTTCAAGTTGCAATAGAAATATATAAAATAAAAGTACTGATCGAAGTACTGACGGGAGTTGATTTAATCGATTATTATTTATTTTATAATCATCGATATGTTATTTAACATGACAAGTAGTTTTTAATCTGTATTTCAATTACGCATATTTTTATAATATGAATTCGGACTTTTCCGACAAGAATTGCGAGAAAACCCCATATGAATCAGATGTTGTGTAATATTTAAAAAATATAATCAATTCCATCAAACTATTCAGTAATCGAAATATTTCTAAAAATTATACACATGTCTGGATCCAAGCAATATTGAACTCTAGTCTCGTTCAACCAGACTGTCTCCGTTAATCCCCGACTACCAAGAGAAACTCTCTGCTTGTCGGAGATTTACGGAGACAGTCGAGCGTCTGGTTGAATGAGACTATATTGAACTCTGGCGTAGGAATATATACGACAAAAAATATCTTAATTGTTCGTACTATTTAAAATCTGACTATTTTCAAGGTATTTATAAATTTTTGCCATTTTTCTTGAAAAACAATGGTTCAGTATACATTACACCGAATTTATCTATTATTTTCAAGAACTAACTCTTGTCAGCGGTGATGATTTATGCTTAGGTCCAAACACTGTTTCAGTTCCGGTTTGCCAGAGTAACTGCATAGGAGAGTTGATTACAATCAACTCCCAAAAATTAGAAGTCCGATTACTCTGCTATTTTCTTGTAGTAGATTATAGATTGTTTCAACAGTAACCCATTCACGGACCCCAAAGAGTCAAAAGTTCAATGTATTTATATACAGTTTAAAATAAAAATTGTCACCCCCCCCCCCCCCCCCGATTAATTCTGGAGTTTCATATTTCTTTAATCAGTATAAAAATATGCAACTCTGTAAATGAAATATATTTTTCAAGAATTGCAATGCTACATTTTGGAATTTTGTTATGCATAAAAACATTATAATTTGGTTTTTAAACTTACTTGTTGTAACAATGATCACTGAATCACAAACGGGGTTTTGATAGATATTTTCTTTAAATCCTTTGATTTAGTCACAATTCTTTCATTCTAATATTACGTTCCTAAGAAAAGAAACCTATTTTCTCTGATCGGCCCTTAAGTTATGATATTAAAACACTATTGTTCAAGAATGATTTTTTTTTATTGAAGACAGAAAATACTTATGCCTGTTGTTTGGATACAAAGAAAAAAGAGTTTGTGTCTTTGGCTTCATTGACTGATGCTGGTGACCGGCTATCTTATATAGGACTTTTTCCTTTAGAGTGGCGATCGTGGACTAAAATAGGTTATATATCCATAAAGAATAGTAAATCTGTGCAACATTTGCATATGTTGTGGTAACTACGTAGCCAGAAAGGTACGTTAATAGTATATCTGCCGCCGTTAGGGAATACGCTGAAGAAGTGGATACACAACCCATAGGCTAGCTGCATACACAACGCTTTTTTCTGATGACCTAATATGTACATGTTTTAATTCAAATCGTTACAATTTTGACCAGCCTTGTTACCGTGAGAGTGCAGTGAAATTGTTCTTTACATAAACCTTAGTTAACCGTCAAAACTAGCAATAATTAAAAGCAAACAGTAATGTGAAAAAAATAAACAACTATCTTTTTTAAAGATCTGATTTGACAATTTTCTTTTAGTTGGTTGATAACTCTCTATAGAAACAAGTTCTGTAGAATTTTTTTCAGGAGTTTTGAACTTAATACAACGTTCACAATTTTTTATTCTTTCTGCGATTTCTAAAAACATTCCTGGCCAGAAAAACCTTTCTTTCATGAGTTGGATGGTTCTGTCTCGTCCATGATGACCAAGGTTGGTATGCAGGAGTCTAAATGCTGTGTCTCTGAAATGACTTGGTAAAACCAACTGATTAATCTTTTCATTCTGTAAAATAGCTTTTCTGTACAGTACACTCTTGTCTAAAAACAATTTCTTTATCTCTCTCAAGTATCTACAAACACCATCTGACTCTGCTTTCAAATCTGACTTTGCAAATCCGCGCTGAACAAGTTCAATAACTCTCTTTATTTCCCTATCGGAGGACTGTTCTTTAACCCAGTCAATATTCGAGAAGACACATGAGTTTTCAGAATGAGATTCATTTGGTTTAACAGAAAAAGAATCTGATTTATTTGAAACATCTGCCCCTATAAGCATGTTAATACTTGCAGTCATACATGATAATGGTTCCAACTCCTCCGAAAGGAATACATTCTCAAAATAAGGACAACTTTCACGGTCTGCCATATAAGCACTGCAAAGAGACTGGATAACCTTGGGACTGACTTCTACCTCCTCTGTTGGTCGTATAGACAGGCCATCTGCATCAGCGTTGTTTTTACCCTTCCTGTAGTAGATTGAAAACTGGAAGTTAATTAGGGCTGCTAACCAACGGTGGCCTGTAGCATCAAGCTTCGCGGTGGTTAAGACACAGGTAAGTGGGTTGTTGTCAGTAACCACATCAAACTTGTTGCCATAGAGATAGTCGTGAAATTTATCGGTGACAGCCCATTTTAGTGCAAGGAATTCTAGCTTATGAGCTTGATAATGTCTTTCACTGTTCCGTAACCCACGACTTGCATAAGCAATTACTCTTTTCTCACCGTTCTGTCTCTGGCACA
The DNA here is from genome assembly GCA_016163765.1 of Magallana hongkongensis. NCBI lineage: Eukaryota > Metazoa > Mollusca > Bivalvia > Ostreida > Ostreidae > Magallana > Magallana hongkongensis. The sequence continues at coordinate 51,163,940 of WFKH01011926.1, read as the reverse complement.
ACACAGCACCTAAACCATTACTAGATGCATCTGTGTGAAGGATGAAAGGCTGGTCAAAGTCAGCATAGGCAAGGATAGGTGGTGACATCAATTTCTCTTTGATGCACTCAAATGCCTTGGATTCCTCATCACCCCATCTCCATGTTGTTGGTTTTCCTTTACCAGACTTACCTTTGTTTGTGGAATGACCCTTCAGTAGATCATTAAGAGGCTCTACAATTTTTGAATAATCCCGAACACACCTTCTGTAATACCCAGAAAATCCTAGGAATGTTCTAACAGTCTTGATATTACTGGGAACTGGCCAAGTTGAAATTGCCTTTAAGTTAGTCTTTTCTGGATTTGTTTCTATGCCCTTCTCACTGACTACATGTCCTAAATATCTCACTCTGTCCTTAAAAATTCACACTTCTTAGCTTTGAGTTTTAAGTTATGCTTTTCAAGTCTCTGAAACACAGCTGTTAGTCGGTCCATATGTTCGTCGAATGTCTGTAAATCAAAATGTCGTCAAGAAAAACTAAACATTTCGTTAAGTTCAACTCACCCATACAACTTTCCATAACCCTTTGGAATGTGGCTGGGACATTCGTCAATCCAAAACCCATTCTATTGCATTCAAAGAGACCTACACCACTTACCGAGAAAGCTGTTTTTTCTCTGTCTTTGTCATTTATTTCCACCTGCCACTAGGAGCTTGTGAGATATAATTTGGTAAAGTACCTGGCACCAACTAACCTGTCAATGGTATCATCGATGCGTGGAAGGTTGTAAGCATCTTTCACTGTCCTGGAGTTCAGTTTTCTGTTATCAATGCAGAACCTCAAGGTTCCATCCTTTCTCCTCACTAGCATAATATTGGAGGAATAGGGACTCTGAGATGATTGTATAGCTCACACATGTAACATCTCCTTCACGTGTTGTCTGACTTCGTTATACATACCTGGGGGGATACGACGATATGGTTCCTTAAAAGGTGTATCATCTGTCATTTAAATTTGGTGCTTCATTAAATCTGTCCTCCCAATATCTGTGGCCCTTCTGAGAAAAGATGAGTCCAACTTGACAGAAACTGTTTTACCTGACTTGCTTGTGAAGCTGTAAGGTTGTCCTCTGAAATCGTAATATCCAAGTACTGTAGATTTCTTAGATTTACTGCAAAAACCCGATTCTGAACAGTCTGGGTTCCAAGTATCAATGACCTTAACCTCATGTAATGCACATACAAGTGATCTAGGAGGAAAATGTACAATGGAAGCAGATACAGTACACAATCTAACAGGTATGGTAACAGTATTCTTACTCTTTGTAAGGGAAATAACTCTTGGACAAATAACAAGACCACATGAGAGAGAAGTATTGACTTGTTCAGTCACAGCTGATTCAAAGTTTCGGACATTTCTTACTATACCTCTTATAACTTTGGTTTCATTTGGTGCTATCTGGATGGCATACTTGTTTGTTGTCTTTACTGGTACTTCATCTTTCAAGCTGTTCAATGCTACTCTCCACTCATCTGTAACATCTTCATCTAATGTCTGTTCATAAGTATTCCTGAAAATACGTATTAGTTCCCACAATAACAGGCACAATTTTTGATTAATTAGTCTGAGGACCTAGAAGAGCAGGTATAGCATAAGATGAGTTACCAAAACAGGGTACACAAATTTCTAACTCTACATAACCACTGTAAGTTAGCAAACTGCCATTGGCACTTTGAACATTTAGTCAAAGTTCTGACATATCATGCAAATCTGGCATAGGATTCAAACATTTGAAAAATTCATCTGAAATGCGTGTAACCATAGAGTCTGAATCAATTAGTGCTTTGGTGTTAACACCATTGATAAATATCTCAGTATCATTGGATTCACCAACTAATCTAGAGAATAAACTGTCAGTATTTTGTTGATTTGTTGCTCTGATAGGGCTTGTCTTAACTGCATCCTCCGTTCGCCCCACAACAGAAGATGATATATGTTTAATTTGTTACCTCCAACCTGACCAGAATTACCACTTTGTTTAGTCTGCTGGTTGTGCGATTGATTCTGCTGCTGGAATGGCTGACTATGTTGCCTTGAGTAGTTTCCACTGCCTCTTGGGTAATATCTAGTCTACCCTGAAAGGAGTCTGATCTGTAAGAATTTTGTGGATTATAATTGCTTGATGAAACATTTTGCTCTAATTTACTCATTCGATCACCAAGCTTTTTAATGTGGCCAAGTAGATCTGAGAGTTGTTTCTGTATTTGTTCAAATTCTGAATTCTAAATAGTAAGAGAATCAATATTTGTCAACATGGTAACACTAGGCTCTTTGTAACTGCTTTGACAGATTTAAAATTATTTTCCTCTTGTTCTATCTGTCTTACTTCTCTCAGCAGTGAATGAAACTCTTGAACTGGTTCATACTTATGTCTGGTAGCATTTCTTAACTGAGCACTTTTCAAACCAGACCAGAATTTTGACCTTAACATTGCGTCTTTAGCACTAGAATCAATGTGACATAATCTTACAGCATTTGATATGCGTTGTTCCAATCTAGAACCATAGGTAACAATTGCTTCACCTTCTTTCTAATGATCTGCATAGAAATTCTGCATGATATTTTCAGGTTTGCAAACATTCCCATAAAAGTTTCTAATTTCCCGAGAATGTTGTCGATTGTCGCATCTTCACCCAGAGGGGTTAAGATTTCACGCGCTTGGCCCTTCAAAGAACTACGAACAAGCTGTAATAAAGCATTTTCTGATAATTGGCTCTTAAGGCATCTAACCTCATAAGACCAAACTTCAAAACTGACATCCCCTTTTTGTTATGTTTCATTACCACTAAAAGATGGGAGTTTGACTGGATTTGGGTTGGAGTTCTGACACAGAGCACTAGTCATGGTAGAGTTAAATAACCTTGGGGAAGGCAAACTCACCCTTGGGCTAAACTTTGGCCTAGTACCCTCACCAGAAGCAAATGGTAACTTGGGATTACTAGAAGGAGTTTGTTTGATACCATCAGCTTTACACTTAAGTGACATTTCCTATTCTTCCTTTGGGATAACCCTGTAATGATTTTCTGAATTTATCTGACTGATAAGATCTTCCAATGAAGTTTCATCATTACTTGCCATAGTGACACTTACTTCCCTCAGACACTGAGACAGACACAAATACAAATTAAAAATGATTGTCGCAATGCGCATTTGTTCTATCATACAAACATACACACTTAATCTAATGCACACAAGACTTGAACAGTTTTTGAAGTATATATCTAAAGACAACTGTAACCACTGAACAACACTAAGTCATTTATACAATTGTAATAAATACCCGATCGCCAGTGTTCTTTGTCCAATACGTCGAGCTGTCTTATATTCTAGGTTAGTCAAGGCTGCAAATGAATATCGTGAAATGCAACGCGCGCAGTTGACCAATAATATTTGGATCATAGGCTGGGTGGGTAGGGTTAGGGAATGGGGAAATTTGAACACGAAAACACTAAAAATCTAAGACTTACACATTGACAGTCCACAAAACGCATATGACAACATCAACATGTACTAAATAAATCATTGAGTAAACGAATACATATTTTCAGTGTAAATATCGTTCAGAATTACGAGTCAAACTGAAATTATAACTTGGGAAAACACGTTTCTACACTTCCGAAAGTACAAAACCAAAACAATGAAAAAAAAAATCTCGAGCCCGATCACTTTCACGCTTGAATAGCACGCACCTTACACACAGCCGGCAATACTCTCACTCAACATAACATACACGACATGTAAACAACATAAAGATAATTAACATTTACAAACAAATCAGACAGTTACAAAACATAGAACATATAATTGAATGGATAGCACTTTTTCACATTCAATTGAAATTTTCACAGATGGAACTTCTGTAATCAATGCAATCACTGCGCGGATTTCGACGCGAATGCACCTGTTCCCGCACTAGATCAAGAGATCTCCACGAATAAACGGATAACTGGACGGTGTCCTGAATTGAACCCATCTCCGAGTATGAACAATAACTAGCCATGGTATGAGCAGACAAATAGTAGTAGTGACGGAGCTCACTCACTTAGACTGCAGAATGAAGTTGTAGGCCTAAATTTCCCAGGATATTTGCACTTTCACACAGCTGCCTCGAACACGTCTGGCCCTGGTGTTGGAACCTTGTCCCTGAAGCTGGAAGCTGAACCCTGGTTTTCTTCAAAGCATAGACAACGTGGGCGCCATTGTCACAGGGTCGTTAAGAAATAACGAAGTCTGGATTCGTTCTATACTATAATGCTTTTATATATATGAAAAGAAACCTAGAAAACACATTCACAACACAATACACACACATTGACGAAAGACAATTGCATGTACTACATATTTAACTAAATTACAAACACAATGGTTTTCCCAATTATAAATAATACCGGTGAATTACCAACAGTATCATTGAATATGATGTTACAATAATATGTTTCACAGTGATATTACCAGGTACCCGGGACTTTAAATAATAAATAACTGAATCTTTGAAGATCAGGAATATACATGTAACAGTAGTGAAACAAGCGCCGTAAAGGGTAAAATCTGTGGTTACTGGATTTGGCGGGACTTGCACTTATATAGTGAGCGAAGTTAGTAAAACATGCATTTTAATGAGTTAAAAGTCGTCTGTCATTGGTCAATGAGATGTATATACCTGGTCACTAAATTCTAATAATAAAAAACCACGTGATTTATCATATAACATTTTCATACATACAGCAATGCGTTCTATCAGCAATGCACGCTGATGAACATTTAAATAAATAAATATGAACTGTGACATACAGATATAGACAGAAAAGGGCTAAAATGAGATTATGTTACTCCATTCACATTGCGTTGATTATAATTTTAATGATAAATATTGCAAAAACATTTGTGAAATCATTGTAAAGCTGTCTCTCATTGAGGTAACATTTATATTAGAGTTTCAATTAATTAACCTGGAGTTCTTGCAGATAGGAAATTAGCGGTGGGTTATTTAGCTACCAAAATTGAGATAACCTGATAAATTTTAAAAAAAAATCGATATATTGAACAGGATAAGATTAGCTAAAATCTTTAACTTATTTTGTTAATTTTCTATTAGTTAATTATATTTTATTCAGTTTGATGAGAAAAACTAAAAGATATCCCTTAAAATGATTTTAGTTTGAAAATACAGATGGCTGCATTTAGTGGTTTTTGATAAGTATGAATTTTCATAAATATAAATATTACATTGTACAGGACAACAGTGAAGACATTTATTTTTCTGAATCACACATTAAGGAACCTCCTAGAAGCTGTATTTGTATCAAACTTTTTTTTTATAAATTCTTTAAGTAATCCAAATCATCAAAAAGTTTCATGGTGACTTTCTCCTTCATACCAATATATTTTGTGACGCCTTTTGATTTGTCTGTATTTGAAACACAGCAAAATATTCATTTTTATTTTCTAAACTTTATAATATTTATTCATACATTGCATAGATTGATTTTAAAGTCTAGATGATAATATGATGACACAAATTGAAAAAGAAGAAATCAAATTGAGTTGTAGATTTATGCTTTTATGATATCCAAGACAATCGTGACGATTTTAATCGGCTTTTAATTGTAACATCAAGATTTTGTAAGTAATACGTTATGCTTAGTTTGTATTTGAACAAATGAAACAATCATTGCTCAGTTTACCTTCTTTTTATCTTCCATTACGCATTTGGATGTATACGATTACGACAGAATAATGCATTTTTTAATAAAACCTAAAAATATGACCTTGGAAAAACCCACAATTTCAAGATAAGATCGTGAAACAAGGACACATGGACGCATACTACACGTTTTTAAATATCTGCAACCACTCTCAGGATTTTTTTTTAAATCACTTAAAAAATCATAACTAAAACTTGTGGTGTTCATTCTTTTCTTTTGTTTTGTCGGTAATGCATTGACATGTACCTAAACGCAAGAGAGAAGTTAGAAAAAAATAAAGTCAGAGAGAGAGAGAGACAGAGACAGATAGACAGAAAGAGGACAGAGAGACAGAGAGAAAAACATAAAGAGAAAGAGACAGACAGAGACAGAGACATTTCATTTGTATCGATAATATTGAGAAAAAGGATTTTGTATGGAAAAGAACGAAAAAATAGAGTAGAAAATATATCACAATTTTACATATTTTGATTTGTTTGGCAATTTCATGGTCAACTGGCTTCTTTTTTGTTTTTTAAGGTTTTTGATTTAAATATGCTGCACTGAAAATCTAATGAAATAAAGAGGTAAACTGGCCTCTTTTCTTTCTTCAACTCTTAAAACAGGTATACCATTCAACTTCACCTTCGTAAAACTTTTTAAAAACAGATTTGTCACATAATTTACAAAGAAAACTACCAAGAAAGGGTTTTCAAATACAAAAGACAATTGTTATTTAGCAAGGTATTAGTTTAAATAAAGCACAAATACACACAGTGTATTATTTTTTTGTTGAAATTAAAACTTGAAAATAGGTTAAAATTGCAAAGTCTAACCTTAAACAGCATTTGCAAAATTAATCCATCTAAGAAGAAATTCGGCTATTGTCATCGGTGAATAATTTCGCCGGGCCTGTTACTTAAAGGAATATGGAATACAATTATATGAAAATACATGCAAAGAAAAGAGAGAGATAGAAAGAAGGTGATAAGAGAGCCAGCTAGAAGGTATCAATCGTGAAGAATTTAAGAGTAAAAATTTTTTCTTACATTTTTTTAAAGGTAAGTTATCAATATATTTGATATTAGTTTATGAAAATAAAATAATTAATTTATAAATGTGCTTTTGAACACGGCATACTCACCATCGATTTTGACCTTTGGTCCTTTTATTTCTTCTATAGATAAAAATCATAGTTATAGCCATGTGCATGTCGGTCTTGTGATACGTCAAAATAATTTAAAATGAATATGCGTCTTTTTATGTAAACCTTCTTTAACTTGTAAAAGCAAGACTCTTTGACCTTAAACGGCTTTCTATCAAAACTAATTATGTGGTCTATATTGGACCAGTGTGTGTGTGTGTGGGGGGGGGGGGGGGGGGGTCCGGTCCCAAACAAAATGTGGTGGGGTCTCGTTTATTTTAAAACAAAAAACCCTTACAG
>WFKH01011926.1:51134019-51153826 GCA_016163765.1 Magallana hongkongensis | reverse complement strand
GCAATCTAACCAATCAGGTGACACTTCTATTGTCAGCCCGAAAAATTTTGCACAGGTTCTGGTACACTTGTCTTTAGGTATGTTGGTTATTGCAGGTCGGACATTTAAATATCTTACATGTAACATCACGAAAAAAATGTATGTTAAACTTTTATATTCAGGTAAGGTATTGAATAATATATTTATCTAATTTGATTTTTTTTAATGTTTTAAGATGTAAACGTTAAATACAACGTGTTAATTTTCACCACTGAATGGGGAAGGATGATAATAAAAACGTTAAATGCGTTTAACAGGCCTGCAAACCTTTGCAAGCACTGTTAAATTATAAACTATCAATTTTTGCACATTCGACTGAGCTCAGGTTGGAGTAACTTACCTCTTTGATGACTCATGACCAAGCTTTTCTCAAATATGTTGTTTGTCATAATATTGTTTGTCTATATCCCAATTTAATGATTGAATTGTTAAACAAGAAAAAAACTATCCTTGTTTTAATGGCAGGGCTTGAAACTTGTCAAATGATCCGTCCCTGAGTCAAAGAATTAGAAAGGGTAAGGAGAATAGCCAGTCAAAGGTTATGCGACCTCATACATTATTTGGTCTCGTTTTGTAAACATTTAAGAATTAGGTGTAAATTGTGTTAGAGAGACATACAGAAAAGAGAGAACAAGGGTACATGCTGAGCGGAAGACGTCTGATAGGGGAAAAACGTAGTACACAAGAGTACATTTTTTTAAAAGCACAAAAGGCCTGAAAAAGAGAAATAAAACTGAACAAGAGCATATGTTTACCAGACAAATATTATCGATAAAAAAAGAGAAAGCAACATTATATGTTGAGTAGAGAAAACCAGAGATAGATGGGGGATATACAAAAGAGACAGATGAAAAGGTAGAGCATGCGTACATTTTAGTAGGAAAAATCAGAGAAAGAGGAATGAGAGCAAAATTAAATGTTTAACAGAGAAAGTCAAGTAGTAAGTGAGAAAGTCAGCGAGTAAGTGAGAAAGAGCACTGAGGGTAAGGAAGAGATAAAGTGAAACCACATGTCTAGGGGCATTTTTTTTTAACCTGTTGAGAGTTTCTAATCATTTAGTAGTTAATAGTATTAGACAAATGATGTAGTAATCATCGGCATGGCAACAAAAAATGCCATTCGGTTTATGAGTCTGTAGAAAAAAAAATTGAAGAATCTTATTTGGAATGCTTGCAGCCAAATTTCACAAGTTCTTTATTCACAGTTTAGTAAAACTGTTAACCTCATCCTTCAATCCGTGCATAAACTGTCTTTGTTTCTATATAATACATTTGGAGACTACGCTTTCAATAGATGGCGTGAGATAAACATCAACGCTCAGTCCTTTGCCTCGTAGAAAAGCAGACTTTATCACTGTAGTCTTAGTGGTCCATTGTTTATCTGCTGCGATGATGAGACAGATGCGTATTACTGTTTTGCTTGTAATAGGGTAATCAAGTTGTATCATGTCTTCTTCTTCGAAACCTCTTGCGACAAGCATGTCTTTAACTTTCCTTCTTTTCAGCAATAACTTATCTTGTTGACACAGTTTTTAGCCTGTGTCAGGAACTTCTTTATATGCATGAACATCTGTAACCCCTCTTCTTAAACTGATTTATGTGTTTATTTTTTGTTTCATTTTCCCCTTACTGTTGTGAGTTATGTCCAAGACACGATCTAGTATCGATATCGATGATATCGACGATATTGTATCGATATCGATTCACTAATTTCAATATTATAGAACTTAAATACATATCCGTACTAAGCATTTCATACATTGTGTCGATATCGCTTCAAAATCTTTTCACCATCCTTAAACACCATAATAACGCGACTTCATTTTGCATATTTTCATCCTAAGACATCTCCCATTTGAGTATCCGTAGTTTACGTCAAAATCGACGATATCGTATCGATATCGATTTTTCTTTATACACAACTGAAGCTGTCCATCTTTCATGTCGATATCGTCGATATCGAAGATATTGTGTCGATATCGATTCGCATATGTACACAACTACAGCTGTCCACATTTAACGTCGATATCGTCGATATCGACGATATCGTATCGATATCGAATCGCACATGTACACAACTAAAGCTCTCCATAGTTAACGTTGATATCGTCGATATTGACTATATCGTATCGATATTAAGTTTCCTTTGTTCACAACTTAACCTGTCCATATTTCATGTCGATATCAACGATATCGTATCGATATCGATTTGCATTTGTACACAACTACATCTCACTGTATTTAAACGTCGATATCGTCGATATCGACGATATCGTCTCGATATCGATTCGTATATGTACACAACAAAAGCTGTCAATATTTATTGTCGATAATATATCGACGATATCGTATCGATTCGCATAATTACACAACTAGAGCTGTCAATATTTATTGTCGATATCGTATCGAAATCAATTCGTATATATGTACAACGTAATCAAGTACTTTTGAAAACTATACCATGCTTATCTCAAGTTTTGTCGATATAGATGATCGCATTTATATCATTTTACAATCGTTAAATACTATCATTTTGATGTTCTACTTACTGATATTGTCTTAACTTGGTATTGATTTCGACAATGTTATCGTGATATCTTGATAAGTTATAAACTAATGTATCAAAATAACAATTTTAATATTGATTAAATCTTATTACCGATGGACTCAAAGGAATTCAAAAGAGTCAATATCGAGGTTGATATTGTCATTTTTATTGACATTGTTATATTAGTTTTATGCAATTATAAAGATCGCTTTTGATTAGGACATCGTCATTTTGTGTAGGATATCGCCTATACATACTAAGTCGTGAAACTAAGTGTCGATATCGATGTCGATGTCGTCATTTTGTGCACGATATCGTCTATATCGAAAACATTATTGGTTTTGCAACTTTATCAGTGTATGTCGATATCGAGTCAATATCGGCAAGTTGTGTAGGATATCGTCTATAGCGAAAACATTATTGGTTTTGCAACTTCATCAGTGTATGTCGATATCGAGTCGATATCAGCAGGTTGTGTACGATATCGTCGATATGACATCATAATTGTTCTAGCATATTTTAAAATTCGATATCGATGTCGATATCGTCATTTTGTTAACGATATTGTCGATATCGACAACAAAGTTGATTATCAGCATTTGTACAAGGGAGTCTAAAGCTACTAAGGTCAACACTTTTTTCTTCAGTGTTGTCATCTTGTATGCTGTACACGTTCCAATTGTTGCATGTTGCTTTTCTTGCTTTACTAAGAACAGTTGCTTTCCTCCAGTGTTCTTCTGAACCTAACGTGTAAGCTATTTTATTGTTTTCGTTTAGATGTACTTTTCCTCAAGCATTTTTTTTTATGTTCTTGGTAATTTCCTGAATTGCTTTTATTTTTTCTAAAAGCTTGTTTCCATATTCATCTGGATAAGTATCTTTACAGACAATGCAATATTCACCTTTTATAGTTTTCTTTGTCTTTTTATTTTCAATTCGAGAAAGACTGTCGTTCAGTTTACAAAGTGTGTTTGGTGATACACGATCAAAAACATTGACATGACGTACACACACCACTTTGCCGTCTTGGAAAATAACTTTCCTGACCGTAGCCATATTTCTCCTCCTTCGTCTCTCCTAAATACACTGTCTCCATGATAATATACTCATAAGCTTTAACTTTGCTCCTCAGTGCCTCAAATTTATAACTGGTAGTAATACCCTCAATGTATAGTCTTGATATTTTGTAGATTAGGATTTGTTCCAAAAAACATTTTAAATCTATTCCACGTGTAAAGAGAATTGCGTGCCGTTTTTTCCCGAAAGAGTAGAGCCTGACATTCTTCCTGTCCATACTCCACTTCAACTTTGATTAACATGATATCAGTGATGTATGGACCCTTTCATAAAATCCATTTTAGGGAGGACCCATTCCTGCTGTAGTACACGTGCGAACATTTAGAATACACATTGCTTCTCTCATTTGTTCATGTACTGAAAAATCCGAGACATGTGTATAAAAAGTATTGTGAACTTTGTCAAGTCCCTGTGTGAGAGTATTGTTCTGGGGACCATTCATACGCTACAATTCCTCTTATCAATAAAGGCAGCCCGCCCACCCCAGATACATCTCCACTCAACAAGGAAAATGTGATGGAGTCACAGAGTGAAATCAAAATCACAGAAAGAGGAAACCGATGCATAGGAAACGATTGTGTGCTGAAACTGATGTCTTCTCCTCATTTACTTTACAGTCTTACACTAACAACTATTGATGGTTGTTATCACATTTCCTGTGTGACATCAGACCAGGTCTGGGTCAGTGATGGACTCAATCTCATCTTGACAAACACAAAAGGTTTTCCTCTACATAGCGTGAAGGATTTATGTAATGATTTATATAATGGATTACACACAGTGAACAGGGAGGGTGAATTGATTTATATAAATAAGGATTATAACATCAATAAACTGTCAAGGAATATGAAAACAACCACCAAATTAATAAAAAGAACAAACTCTAGATGGAGACCACAGTGTGTGTACGTGTCCACGTTCACTGGGGATCTTTTGGTCGGGATGTATAGAAAGGAACCATCGACAGGGAAGGTAACCCGGTACAACCAAAGCGGAAAAATGACACAAAACATACAACACGACAACACAGTACGGGGACTGTATAGTGATCCTATCTATATAGCAGAGAACAATAATTGGGATGTTGTGGTGTCTGACAATAATAAAGCTTTAGTGGTGACAGAGCGTGAAGGAAGACATCGTTTCTCCTACACAGGACATCCATCAGGATCAGGACTATGGCCATGTGGAATCTGTACTGACACGCTGTCACACATTCTGGTGTGTGATGGTTTAAGCAACACACTTCAGATGATAGACAAGGACGGTCAGTTTCTGTCACATTTACTGACTGATTTTAGAAAGATGGGTGAACCTCTCAGCCTGAGTTATGATGTCAACACTCACCGTCTCTGGGTTGGATCATGGAACAACAAGCTGAGTGTCTATAGGTATATCAGCAAACAGGGTGATCTGACAGGTAAGTCTAGGTCATTCCCACTGATTTATAAATAACATGTATTTGTAATATGTTATGTGTTTCTTGAGTCAACTGAATTTAAATGACAAAATAAATATTACAGCAAGTATTTACGTTATTAGTTTAAACTGTTTTATATTTATGAGTCCACTGTTACATAGTTTGTATGATATTGATTAACTAACAGCTGACAATACCATGTTGTAGATAAACACACGCAACCTCCTTATAGGGATGCCTTGTCTAGCTCAACTCCAGCCTGTGAATTCAGATGGACTTCCATGTTGACAGGTTGTAGATGTTTCTGTACAAATCTAGCCTTTTTTAGATACAGTATATCTTGTTGTCACTTTTTATATCTGTAGCTGAAAGTGACCTGTGCTTAGCCATTGACATGGACTGAAAAAAAAACTTACTTCTGTTTATTTTACATTCTGTAATCATCCAAACATGTTTGTGTTGCTGAGTGTGGAAAAAATGTCATATAAGCATTACTCTGCTAAATGCATATTAACATGAAACATGCATTTATAATTATGGAGTCCACATACCCTATTAATTGAAAACTATAAATGATAATCATAAATTTGAAAATGTATCATCGTTTTACCTGATGTGCCATCATCAAAGTACTATGATGTCGGTATTATTTATTAAAAAAGTTATTAATTTGTTCATAACGTTTATTGCAGATGAGCCATTTCATTACAAATTGAATAAAGAAGATAATTCCTAAAACTTTACAGAGAAAGAGTGAACGTAGAAGTTGGTTAGACATTCCAATTCATGAAAAATGGTGTACCTTTTCTAATAGAATTCAAATTGCAGATAAATCGCATTCTGTAATAGAATTTAATGTTTTTTTTATCTATATGAAAAAAACTATATGAAAAAAATATATAGATTCAAAACCAAATGCTTTTATTTCATTTTTTTGAATTGATGTCAATATAACGTTTAAAATAATTAAAGAACTAAGGAACTCTCATTGTTTACTTACACATAACATTTATGAACAAGTCTGTCCTCCTCGAAAATTTCAACTTTTTTCTAAAAGTTATTCTGTATTTCTGACATTTTGATCAACAAATGAAAATCTTATATATTCACTTCATGTTTTTGATGGTGTAAACTAAAATACTGAATTGCAAGGGAATTATGCAAGATGTGAGCGATGTCACATATGCATAAATTTTAAATAACGTGTCATCAATTGATGTCTTAGGACAAGTTTTGCAATTTGACAATATGTACTCTAGTGTACAAACAGTTTTTTAAACTCTCTTGTAACATTCATTAAACACTAGGCGATTTGACAAAGATGTCCCCCAGAGTTGTGGCTAAAGTGTGATCTTTTCTTTACTGTTTTGTGTAGCACACAGGAAATCGTGTTATATTACATGGATATTGATTAAACGTCTTATTCAAAGTGGAATAACTCAATTATGTATTCTTCAAGTAGAAATTTAAAAAAAAAATATTCTCCACTTTATCTTGCTTTTCTGATAAGGAAAATTTTACTAAAAAAACTGCATATTTTATGTAGTTAATCCATGACAATTTTGCATTTGTAGAAGAGTTTTATGTATGATTACAAAATGCCATGATTTCCATGGCTGAGGTATAAATGAGGATAAGAGGGGCTTCAAATTGGATCATGCTTTGATAATTTTTTGTAGATGAATTTCAACATGTAAAAAAATAGATCATTCTTAATTTTAAATTATACATTTTATATTGGACAATTGTAACAAATAAAGTGAATATACTTATCATAAAACACAAGACTTGTTGTGCTCACAATGACCCCACTAAAATTATAATAATTTGAGTAAAGTTATTGGTAGTTTTTGAACACTTGTTTTGACAATGCGATAATCTTCAAAAAATAATTAACCATCAATCTTTTTAGAAAGCAGGCGCACATTTATATCCCAATGTGAACGATAATTTTTCAACATATATTGTTAAAAAAATAAATTAAGGGTTTTGGGGGTTTTTGTACTTTGTATTGCATTATATATTGTAAAATTTTTGCCTAAACCTAAATGTTATGTAGGTCATATTGTTAATATATCTGTAGCAATTCTTTATACAGGGTTTATGGTGTATTTAGCAAAACACACTGCACATATACCGATATGTATGTTACCAGTGACTTTTCGCACATTTCTCACACATAAAAAACTTAACTACGTTGATCAGATAAATGCAAGTTCACCTAAATAATTCAGTAGGAATATTGTATTAAAGTTTAAACACAATCATTAATGAACATTTAGAGTAGAATATGTTGTTTTTTTCTAATTTCGCATGCCATGAAATGCATAATACTTATATAAATAGATGTTTAGAAAGTTGTAGTGCGCTGTAGATAAAACTCAATAAACGGAAAGTGAGTTTTCTATATCTTTTTTTTTATTTTTATAGTCAGGCAGTACAGTATTATTTGGTACACAAATAAGAACATGATTTAAGCAGGCGGACTTTGTCTTTTAAAGTGAACCATTGTCAATTTTTAAAGCAAACACTATATTATATTATCAATAGCCATAAAAAAAAGTTACAAATGTGTTTTCCATCCAGTTGTTTCAAGTTCTTTGAGGAATTTCACTATAGTTAGCTTCAATTCTGAGCAATAGGTAACACACAATATTAATGGTTTAAGCACACACTCATTGCAGTAACTATGCTTGAGAAAGAGAGTGAGAGAGAGAGAGAGAGAGAGAGAGAGAGAGAAAGTAAATATAAAAGAATGTAAAATTTTGAAAATCGACCGATCCTCAGTACACCTACCACCTTAGCTTTGGTGTTTATATATATATATATATATATATATATATATATATATATATATAGGATATCTATATTGAGTGATTTTATATTTTGCTTTATCCAACGAGTTGAAATGGTGTATATATTCGCGAGGCTTGCCGAGCGAATATAATCATTTCAACGAGTTGGATAAAGCAAATATAAAATCACACAATTATAGATGTTCTATTTATCTCATACAATTTTAATTTATATAATGAAGCTTTTGAGACAGCCCCTTACATGACCGGAATTGTTTGTTCAAAAAATTAAACGATGATGCAACGTTGTGTTATGCGGTTATTGTAACCTTACGCAATACAATTTAGTACGTCATTTCGGAGATCAATCTAACTGTTTTAATATAAAGTTTCACTGAAATAAACCTTGAAAGAATTTTTAATTTCTGACTAATTTTTCTTAGAGCTCAATCACTTAATTAAATGGAAATACTGATCGGAAGACTTGAATAATCAAGTTTGTTGACATATAGAAAGTTGCGAATGCTCTTTAGTTTGAATTGACTCGAACAAGGAACAGTTGTTGATGTTTTGTAAAACAAACCTAATGAATCGAAGTTGAAAATATTGAAAAAGGATGCTTACTTGTGGTAAAATAAAAGTCTTGGGAGACATTATTTCGGTCAGTTCTTGTATAGAAACACAACCAAACAGTTCTGATTTCATCGCATCGTCAGGATGAGCTCTTTGATAGCTAACGATTTGCAGTTTTATCAACTACATGCACATTTAAGTGTTTTCCTTCATATTTGTAATTTAAATCTTTGACAAAATCCATTTAAATCAAGTTTTGGTGGTTGATATAGTTATGTAGAAAATACTAGAAAATCTTCGAAAATAGGTCACTGAAGCGTTGAAGGGGGGGCTGTGTCAAAAATAGTTCGGACCGGAAGTATTTGATAAAGCATCACCCAATTGATAAAGCAAAGGTTTATCACACGGGTAGTATACACCACACGTATGAAATATATATATATATATATATATATATATATATATATATATATATATATACACACAAAACCTCATAAAGAAACAAACATAGAATCACACTGACTTCTATATGGCTATTCTTGCAAAGTCCGCCATCATTATATTATTGCAGTGCGATAGCAGTGATGAAAATGTTTGAACCTAGAAAATACACATTTAATATGATTTGATGCATAAAGTGTGGAATCTTTGTGTCCCTGTTGTTGGTTTGAATTTTCAGTATTCCCGGTTGGTAGACATTGACTCTGTGTGCGTTGTCGTGACGCGTAGTAAACAATGGTTGAGAGTTTGAAGAAATTTTTCCCTCTTTTACTGTATAAAATGCCTAAAAAGGAAATGACAGCAATAAGCACGGACCGTTCTTTATCTGTTATTTTTTAAAATGATGATACACTATTATAAGAAAATATACTCAAAATCGAAATGAAAGGTACCTGTTGCTCTGCTTCAATGCACAAAAGGCAGTATCGATCTTTTTAATGTTTTGGCGATTCCTTTAAAAGATGTTCACTTTCTTTAAACACAGTTTTTCCCCAGAGCCATCCACATATTTTTATTACATAGTTAGTTTCAAAACTACTTCAGATCCACACTGTGGTTAGCTTAGGGGCGATTTAGTATTTTTGTTAATGTACACACAACGGTCTTTCTTTTCATCTGGGCATTTAGTGCATCGATTTGCAGCAATTATAAACAAATATTTGTATCCAATTTTAAGCACCATCTGAAACAAAATTGTTTGTTAAACTGATACATTTTAGTTATGAAGATATAGAGTATTTGTGTTGCTATTTTTTTTAATACAAAGTTGGTGTTCAGCAATAAATTGCAAGCCTTTGGGGTATTCGGTTGCAAATATGATATTCTTGCTAAAAATCGTCTCGATCTGATGATACCGTATAACGGGTAATTTTTACTGCTGTGATTTTTTACGAATTTGTCTTAAAATAGGGCGATTTGAATTTTTACGCGTAATTTTATTACGAATTGGACATGTCCGTAAAAATTAAAATCATCTGTGGTAAAAGGGGGAGGGGGGGGGGGGATTCACCATGACTTTGTTACAGTTAACACACATACAAATCAGAAACTCGTTTTTCTGTTAACGAGTCCTCAATTATTATGATTGTGTTTATTCATTTACCTTTATTTCATATGTGAAATACACTTTACTTATTCTTATTAATCTGGGTATCATCATTGATGTACACCATGTGCTCGTCTCAGTTCGATTTACCGGGAAAAAAAGAAAGACAACTCCATTTCAAAATTTTTCTCTATTTTTCTTTCTCTCCCAACCAATAGAAACAACTCCATTTCAAAAATCAAAGTTTTTAGCGGCACGATCGGAATCGGTGTATTTCGTATATTTTCCCCTTTTCGGTGTTCTTGGTGGAGAATTAGTTGTGGCAACCGATTTATTTAAAGCAGTTATGACTTCCTTTGGAATCATTTCACTAAGCGATCCATTTGGATTTGGCATTGTAGATACTGGTTTAAAATAGCTTCGTATCCCCGCCTTAGTTATTGACTGAGTGATTGAAATCTAGCTACTAACATGGCATTATAGTTTTAAAAAATACTCGAGACTGAATAGAAAGATCTGAACTGTTATCACCACGTGACCAAAAACGCTCAAATATACCTACATGTACAGCCGTCAGGGACTGAGCTGAAGGTCATGAACATTACTCTCATACGTACGATGTAGAAAATTACCCGTTATAAGGTAATACCTTACATTCTATTAGATAAGAAAACTCGTCCCAAATTTGATTCTATTACACAAATTTCAAACACTTTCGTGACGTTGTAAATTATTCCAGCAACCAACCGTGGTGTCTAGTGGCAAATCTTTTTCACCAAGATGCTTTTTGACATTTCTGCAAGCGAATTTCATTTTTTATACGTTTTTGATCTGCAAGAGAGGCTGATAAGTTTCATTAAAATTGTATGCAATCATACTTAACTTCTCTTCCTTAATGGGAATTGCGTTACCTTGATACACAATTTATGTCGACGAAACGTAAATAAACTAGCATTAAGTAAAATTTTGCTTTGTTTCTTATAGTGCCATCAAATACGTGACAATAAATTTATTTACCAAATGAAAGAATAATTAGCTACATCGTAGAATATCTCCATTTTAAGTCAAATCCGCCTCGCCCCCTCCCCTTTATTGATCAAATACCCCCCCCTCCCCCTCAATATAAAATACATCAAACGCCCCAGCTGTTTCCTAATTACTGGTTTACCAGCCAAATGCTGCTTAAAAAAATCAAATGCACTTGTACCTTTGTAAATACTACCAAAATTTAAAAATTGTTTCTTTTTAAAGAGAATTTTTTTCTTAAATAGACTCGCGAAACTTGAGAAATTAAAAAAGTACGTTTGAAGACAGAAAAACCCTCTGTGATTTTAAAGACGACGATTGCCTCAATTCAATATATAGACTTAAATGAAGAAATTATACTCAGAGTATGTCAATTTTCCTATTGGTGAGGTAAGCTGTAGAACAAAAGATAAAGAGAAATCCACTATATTATTCTATCAAGTTTTAACAGTATCGCGATATTACTCCTCAGGCAGTCTTCAAGAGCGACTAAACTAATGAATATTAATCAAAACAATATAGTAACAACAATAGTCTGAATGCTTTGCCTGAGATCCATCGCTTTGAGCGTTTTAAAAATATTAGATACATGTATATACTCATGCCACCTTTACTTTTGTGTTTGTACGTTTACTTTTACCACCATCAATATCAAAGATACCAAACACTTTGGATCTATAAATAAACAAGATAATAACCTAAGATAATGATTTATTACCAATACATTCAATGACTTAGCTAAGGCATTGCTATGTTTGTTTTATATTACGGTATAAGACTTATTTAAGTAGGACTTATGCAGGTCCTAAATTTCCGCCTAAATCCTACTTATGACCATACTTAAGTCAAAATCTAAGCATATGAACATTCCATATGATTATTCACAGCCACATGGAACGATGTGTGTATCCCTACCCCCTCTTGTATCTAATATTATAAAATCAGATGTTCGTTATTACAAAAAAATATAATTGTTTGATTTATATGTATTTTTTTAATGTCCCGATGAGTTAAGTTTGCACATAAACCCTAATTCAAAGTATTTCGACCATAAATGTACCTAGATTGTAACATTTTGGACGGGCTGGGAGCTACAGACCTGAAGCAAATCTACTTCTGGCTATTTTAAAGGTAAGTTTAAATATAATATTGGTTTGTAACATTCAATTTATACTCGTGTTCAACTTGCTATTTTTTTAAAGGTATCTTCATAATATTACATTCAATTTGTTCAGCAGGACATGCATGAGAAATACATCTATATTTTACAGAACAAAATTTAGTTCAGCATTCAACGTTTCTTAACAAAGTTAAAGATATTTTTTTAATCCTCATATGGTTGTAAGTGTAATGAGGTTGCACTGTTACATGTAGCTTTATTGAAACTAAAACAATTTCAGTGTCTGCAGAAGCCGCTACTCGTCTATCCATGTAAGACAATTTTTATAATAGTTCTTTGTCGAATATTTACTTGATAATATTCGCAAATTAAAATGTTATGTAATGTCTAGTTTATGTACATTTTGATATATCATATTTCATACTCCCCTAACATACCATTATTCGGATGAAAATAAAACAAAACGATAAAAAAAACATTGGCAATATAATATATTAGGCATATTTGATTAACTCACCACTTTTTTTTTAGTTCTCTTCTAAAACATATTCAATAAATCATCCCGCATATTTAAAATGAAACCTAAAATTTGATGATTATAAAAATACAACAGATTTTTGATATCAATATCAACGCATTTAAATGATTATCGTGCAGTTTCTAGATAATATACTGTAGAAATTATACTGTCCGATCGTTTAAAAAACATCTTACCAATTTTTGGAACAACTATTGTGTTATGAATTAACAGGACGACACGGCTTATCTTTCTTTTTAAAGTCGAGTGTTTAAATTTCATTCTTATATATAACGCAATGCTTGTTAAATTGGATTACACGTTGCAGGGGTTTCACATTAATTTTAACTCTACTTAATAGAAAGTAATGAGGTGTCATTCATTGGTACATCAAGCTGAGAAAGAGAGAAGAAGAGAGTGAGAGAGAGTATATAAACCATACTCATAAGATTTATCTGTTTTACAAGGATGCATGAAAAGATAAACAAATTCTATTAAGAATAGCGATAATTTGGATCGTATCTACTATAATTTATCACATAGTATCTGCCTGTGATTTTCACAGTCCTTATATCTACATTTTTTTCATTTACACATGGTTCGAGGTCAAATGTATCGGTTATGAAAATTACCTATGCATGTATATTAAGAGTTAAATCATATATATATTTAAATGCACTATTTAGTTTTCTAAAACGTATTACACAGCACTTGGAAAACCCATTTCAACACTTTCATTTTAAATTCCAAGTACATAGTTGGCACACTACCAATGTTAATATGTTAAAGAAATTATCATTCATATCAGGGAATAGACAGCAAGAAGATAGGACCACTTTACTGTTTTACCTCCAGGTATATTTTTGCTTAATATAAACTATTAAAGATCATAAATTATATTACTGATCATCTAATATTAAAATATTTCAAACTGTATTGCACAACAGCTTGATATATATATATATATATATATATATATATATATATATATATATATAAAAGAAAATACTATAAGTTTAAACCAAGATTATGCCACTATTTAGCTTAAACATGTTAATTTATTAACACTGAAAACTTGAATATTATATTAAAATGAATAAAGGATTAAAGAAAAAAATCAAGACATGACGAATTTATAGGATTTAGAATCCGATTTCATCAAAAAAGATATTGATAAATAACTTAGTTCTGAAAATGTTAAATAAATGTTAATGCGTTCCACATTAAAAAAAGTTATTTAATCGGACTTCACAGCTGAAAAAAATATGGTTAAAATTGGAGCTAAAATTTATTTTATTTTTTTTCATTTTTGTTGATTTTTACAATGCTTTAGAACGGTTTTTCCAATGTATTATCAATTTTAATGTCGGCTGCCGTGTTATAAATCAAGATGCAGGTCCTGTATTTTTGAAACCAAGCTCGCTTTATGTTTTGTTTACAGGCGTTGTATAGTTATTTAACCTTCACTGAAATCACCCTGTTATATCTTCTAAACTATAAATCTATAACTAAACAGTTTTTAATATCTTTTGCATCTCTTTTTGTTTTAAATGCGAAATATTTGATCCAGAAACCTAATTTCAATCGTAAACAAAAACACGAACCTTGTTTACAAAACGAAGAAATGAACGCTCTCCATCTCTTTTGAAATTCACAATAAAATTAAATTTTAAAAACTGTTAATGGATATTGTCAATTAAAATAATCTAGCTTAATTCGTGACCATACCCCCTGAATTGAACAGATCGTGTAACAATAATTTTTGTTTTAAAAAAAGGTTTTAAATCTCAGTGTTCAAGTGAGATTGATTCTGCCGGTAACCTACGTGGGTGCTGCACAGTTCAATTGTTTTTCTTTGTGTAGGTCGGTTTGTGCCATCAATTTTAAATAACAAGATATAAATAGATACGGTTTTCCATGTCTATATTTGAACTTTAAACAGTGCCGTTTTCCCAGGTTTATTTTAAACGCCTGCCATTTTCCGAAAACATAATGAAGAATTCATGATTCCAATCGATCTGGTGTTTTCTTAAATCTAGCGTAGAGAATCAATACATGTTTTTCGGAAATCCCAATACATATTTGTATAGAAAGAAAAGAAATCAGAAATAAAATAATAGTTTATTCTTCTTTGTTTAAATATTAAAAAAAATGACGGCTTCAGTTTTTAAAAATGACCAAATTTGTATCATGATAATACACTGGTTACAAGTTTATTTAGAAGCTAACGGTACATGATCTGTACTTATATTATCACATGATATTTTATTTACCCATGTAAACAATTAGAACACATGAATTTTCTGTTTACGTTCAAATGCTTGTGTTTACAATAAAATATTTGCATTTCATTACCTCCAATTATTATGCTTTATTTGTTTTTGGTTTTTTTTTTTTCAATTTGACTTGTAGTAACATACATACTTTCAGCGATTACAAATATAGACTTAACTGTCTCATTATAGCGACATATCAAATTTTGTTTTAATCGCGTTTCTTCCTTTAAAAAATATTGGACTATCATTCTTATTAGTGATCTTCCGACATGTTCCTTGACCACGTCCTCTGAAATTTATAATTATTATAAACATATATTTTATTACATATATTTTCCTTTCAGCTCTACAACAAGAAGATGAATACTAGTATACTCATTTCGACACAGGCGATTTTTACGCAAAGCAAGTATTTATTTTATTTGCTTTTCAAATTTTGAGGATTTTTTTTAAAATCGTGAAAAAGCAAATATTATATCCCTGAGAAATATAAATACGTGGAAATGGCAATGTTTAGAATTTACTATTCTCACAACAACAATATTCGAAAAAATCATTCATTTCAAAATTCGTGGTTTCCACAAATATTAAAAAGTAAAGTTTAACTTAATCTTTGATATTGTCACAAATTGATTTTTAACACATGATGATTTTTTTTTTCATTCATTGGCAGTCAATTAAAATTAACGAAAATAGAAAGTCATAGCTACATTGCATTCATTGCAGTCACATTTCCATACTCTTAAACCTACATATACACATACAGTTATCTGATGACAAGGGTTCGGCCATTAAGAGTCACTGCTGATGTAGAGTTTGATAGGTGTTTTCGTGCTGTGATACCCTTAGTTATATAATAGTGTTGTGTTGTGCATGTACTATGCCTAAATAGTAGTCAAGGTTTGATACATAGTGCACAAGCCGGCGAGTGCACTATGTATCAAACCCCGACTACTATTTAGGCATAGTACATGCACAACACAACACTATTTAGTAAACCCGCGGGCTGACTAATGAAGTTAGGATGAAACTTCAATTGCGCTTGCGTAAATTGGAATTCTGGGAAAGAATTAGACAGTTCGTGGTAGAGAAGTTCGAAGAAGTCATGACTGGTCAGTTTCTAGGTCAAACTGCGCATCGGAAGACTTTCAATGGGAATCGTCTGCAGCCACAGTCCGGAGTCCGCGTACATCTTCCTGGCTCTTTTAGTGAGATTGGAAAGTAAATATATTGGTAGTGGTTTGCGACGAGACCATGAAATTCAGAGAGCTATTTTTGCAAAGTTACAACTTTTAAGTATTAGATAGGTATGCATTCATACATTGCATGTACACCGCTACACGCTTATTTCATTGCCTACATGTGAAGCCATAAAAATAAGGGTGCAAACTAAATGTGTACCCGCATATTAATATTGTTCTGGAAATATATTCTTGAATTTTATTAGATTGTGTATTCACTTTTGACCTAAGAATTAAAATTCTGCTGGCTGCCTTTCTTAGCTTTTTAAAAAGCTAACCTTGTGTTATTATTATGGCGACTGTTGTATATGCAGACGTGCTTTGCTAATAAGTAGCTGAGACGTTTGAGTGTAGTCCCTAAAAATAATCACCAGAAAAGCAAGCGTTTGTTCTTTCAAATCAATCAATTGATTTGATTGATTTTTTAATCAACAAGTTGCTGTACAATGAAAAAAAATCAACAAACGTTTATGTTATTTTCAAGAAATGAGACACGATTGACCTTACCGAGAAAACTTCAGTTGTTTAGCAGACGAAATCTCATTAAATTTTTAACTTGTACATTCTTTTTCAAGCGTCATTTTAAAAAGCGTTTTCGTGATGCTCATGTACAATTTCTTTGAAAAATGTTTAATCAATGTGTTCAAAAGTTTATCAGAAACTTTAACTTTAAAATTATCGCAAATAATGAGGTGTTTTTAGAAAGATTAATAATTTCATTTGTTTGATGTCAATCGTATGCATCGACGTTATATATATATATATATATAAACCGCCCTTTATATCATCGGCTAATGTAGCGTAACGGTAAAGCGTTGGGCTTTTAGACGTAATGATTTTAGTGTCTAGGGTTCGGAGGCATAATAATTCTTGATAGTGAGATGGGTCGTCAGTGGTAGCAGTCTGATCTTTATTTGATTCAGACCGCCAAGAAAAAATAACTTCATTTGTACTTGACGTCTCTTTCAAGAATATTTTCCTACAAGAAAAAGATAAATATCAAAATGAAAAGAATAAATTTGTAAGAAGTTAGCTTTTGAGATCAAAAATCAAAATATAAACAACTATTGTATGTGTTTGAGAATTTCAGCAAAACGTATTTTATATCATACCGTCGACTTATGAAAGTAACAAAATCGAATTTAATGTTGATGACAAGGAATATAGAAAAGGTAGCAATCCAAAATGTACAACCAGATACGTCCGTCGTATCAACATTCCGCAGACTATCTGTAAAAATACTGTTAAGCCTTAATTATCTATAAACGCATTTTTAATCCGATTTTAGCCGATTGTTTTACATAATTTACCATATTTGCCATCACACAAACAGTTTCCGTTGATTCTGTCACATGTTTAGTTAATGCATTGTCCACTGACAATTTTCTCCATAGGAATGAGTGAATTCTGATAGATGTATTGTGTTATTTATAGCTGAATATAGTAGAGAGTTTTTGAAATTTGCTTCTTTTGGTATGATCACGATGATTTTACTTTTTCTTCGGACAATATGCAGTCGTAAATCTGACAAATCTTTCTTTACAATCACCTACTAAACAATCATCACCCATCCAACCTGCTTTACAGGAACACAAACCATCTGTGTGTCGACACGTCTTACAGTTTGGCAAGCAAGAAAAAGAACAGTTTATTCCGTAATACCCAGGTTGGCAAGCTGTGAAAAGCAAAACGAGGGCATTAAAAAAACAATATAATCAAACAATAACAAAAAGTTCAAAAGTATTATATATCTTTTTAATGAAAAATTTTATTGAATTATTTATGATTTTCCCCTCTAATAATTTTGTTCAAATCTTACAAATGTTGCAATGTCCTCTAATATACCCGTTCATGCAACCTCGAGGACAAAATCTACTGACATGGTCACATCGTTTATTGTTTATGCAGTGTCCGATGCATCGCTCTTTGCAGTCCAGTCCAAAATATCTAGAAATGCATTCTACATGAACAAAAGTCAAATTGTTTAACAATTTATATTTAAATCATATTTTTCTTATCTTTTGCTTGTTTGTTTGTTTGCTTGATCAAAAGGGTTTGAAACTGGTGATAAAAATGTTCATATTAACTGGTAATTGTGATTAAAATCCATTTAGACAAACAAAACGGTCTGTGGCAACGCACTTTGAAAAAATTACGCACTTTGAAAAATGTTTTTCAAAGTGCGTTAAATTTGGGAGAAAATTAACGCACTTTGAAAAAATTTTCAAAGTGAGTTATATTTTAGTCCAAATCAACGCACTTTAAATATTTTATCAAAGTGCGTTATGATTGTAGACCAACATTTCTTCACATCACAACACTTAACGCACTTTGAAAAAATAAATTCTTAATTTGTTTTATAACCATTAAGATATATAGTTGTGTTTATATATGAAATATTAATTGATATTTCGTTTTCGATGAAGCGATACGGCGATCCATTCTCTCAGCAAGGTAGCGTCAGATCGTATTGACAAGGACGTTTCTCATGCGCTGAGCCATACTGATGAGCTTCCTACATAGGACAATAATCCTCCTGTCCTTTACAAAAATTTAGAATATTGGGAATCAAAATTTGTACATGACATTCATATTTCTTTCCCTTCCCAGCTTCACGGGTTATAAAGCGATGATTGTTCAAATCAATTTAACACCACATAAAAGAATAAACAACGAATTTTATATTCATTTTTTTTTTCTTAAACAAACTAATATCATTATTAATAAACGTTAAAAACGTTGTTTTAACCCAGTTCATGATGTCTAAGTATAACGTCACTAGCTTTTGAATTTAATTCAGTCGTTATTTAAATTTCGGTTCTTATATGGAGTTAAGAAGATATTTTAGCATCAAATTATGAAAACAAAATTATAAAATGGCTCATTAAAAGAATTTTTGAAATCCTATTTTAACATTCTTTATATTAAATGTACATTTCAGCCAATTGCGTTATAAAAAATATAATTTTAAATTCAACACTAAGTAATTTGACGGCTACTTCTGTTGAAATAGCCCTTCAATTCGAAAGGAAAAATATAAACTCGTACTAAAATTCGCGAAGACAGAGATTTTGAAATATTTTGAAATATGGATCTATAATATATGTAATATGTAATATGAGCGAGGGCTATTTGTTTATTAAAAAATGTATTCTTTATGCACAAAAAAATGAACGAAGAAAGAGATACCTTATTAACATTTATGTCTTTGTTGAAATTAAAAGGAATTAATTTGATTTAGAATTATTGCTTTAAAAAAATTCGCATGTCTATACTTAAATACTAAGTCATGAGTCAAATTTTCTTCACAGTAGGTAAATGGCAAATATCCATTCCTTGAGCCAGAAAGGATTAACTCGTAAATAAAAATAATAAACTCTCGTCAGTTCTTTCGGTACTTTGATTTTCAAATGTAGTCCCATTACTGTAATATTTAGGCAAGACAATTAATTACTAGCACACAGTTTAAGTAATGATACAACACTTTTCAAATTACATAGACAAATATTAAAATATTTTTTATGAATTTTTTTTATATCAAGATGGAATAACATAAAGCTTTCATCTTACGACAATTTTTTTTTAATCGTTGTTGCCCTGAAAACATTTCAGGATGGTTTGAAACGGGAA
>WFKH01011926.1:51105498-51124677 GCA_016163765.1 Magallana hongkongensis | reverse complement strand
TATATTATATTTAAAACTTTTATTATTTTGAAGACATGAGGACAGTGGAGGATGAACCCGAAGAGGTGAGGATGGAGGTGGATGAGCCTGAAGAAGAAGAGCCGAAAGATATGGAGACAGAGGAGGAGGAGCCCAAAGAGACAAGGATGGAGGAAGAGGAGCCCAAAGAGACGAGGGAGGAAACCGAGCTAGAAGAGAGAAGGAAGAAGGAGGAGCCAAAGAAGACCAGAAAAAGGACGAGAAACAATCAGCATGAAGCCGAATATACATTGAGGAAGAGGAGCAAACCCAAGCAGCAGCAGGAGCCAAAGGAGATACAGGAACAGCTAAACCCATTTCCTGTGCCAAAGAGGGCAGCCAACAAGGTATTGGGACACATAATATTAGATACCATTAGTTATTATTAATACTGGCTATAAGAGAAATATGTGTGATATATCTATTACTTAATTTATATAACTTTTTTAGTGAATGTTGTTTGAAATTTAAGCTCATGCAAGCCAACACAAATAATTATTAAATGTCAAGGACAAAGTTTCATTTGATAGTTTATAATTAAAAATGTCAGACTATTTGAACATGAATGGCATTTTTTAAATTTCAGATCACATGTGGAATTTGTGGCAAAATTGGACGCAAGGGAATGCATTGGGTTTGCTGTGACGGATGTAACACCTGGTTTCACAAAAAGTGCTGTAAGATTTCCGTCAGTGAGTTCAAGGCTTTTGCCAACAAGGACTGGTTCTGTGCGTCTTGTTTATAAAGATTGGGATTGTTTATATTATATTGTTGTTGTTGTTGTGTAAATATGAAGACATTATTTATGCTTATGAATATTATAGAATAAATATTTGTTTGTTATTGTCATTTTTTCATTGAGAGTAAGAAGCAGTCACAATCAAGATGTACCCGTACTCAATTTTAAGAAACTTGTTTACCTGTCCATTGCCATTGAAAATAACTAGAAGTCTTTAGCATTATCCAGTACGTCCTTTCATCACTATTTACATATTGACTTAGATGATATCATTAAGTCATTATGTAAACGATATAAGCCAGAAAATATTCTTTCTGTGAATAATAGAAGCCCATAGTTTAGATACAAAATATAATTATAACTACACAAAAACATAGTACTTTAAAATATGCAGCGGTAATTATTCACGGGTCCAGAAACCTATACAATTAAAACATTGATAGTTGCAGTTATATTGCATTTCTTATAATAATTATACTCTCATGATAAGAAAATCACCATCTAGTATGGAGAGTAAAGATAAACCCCTTCCCCATTTAATATTTCAGTACAAAATGCACAAAATGCCAATACAAAGATCGCAACAGAACAAAAAATCCCTCCTACTGAATAGAATATAGGTGTGTCACCATTGTTACCCAATGAACAGAAAAAAGTATGTCACCAATAGAATATAGTTGTAACCAAATAAAAAAGACCCCTGCTGGACAGAAAAAAGTCTGTCACCACTGTTACCCATTGTCACTAATAGAATATAGTTGTAACCATTGTAACAAAAAAAACACCCCCTGCTGAACAGAAAAAAGTATGTCACCGTTGTTACCCATTATCACCAATAGAATATAGTTGTTACCATTGTAGCCAAATAAAAAACACCCCCTGCTGAACACAAAAAAAGTCTGTCAACATTGTTACCCATTGTCACCGATAGAATATACGAAGGTCAATCAAAAAATACGAAGACTTTTGCCATAGCTACGTTATTTAACGTCATATTATAACTAAATTTAGTAGACATAATTTAGCAACTGTTTCAAACAATTTGAAATTCAAAAAGTTCATTTCTTCCTTCATTTCTAAGAATTATTTAGAATCTTATTCTGCAAAAATGAGGTCACGGCGCAAGGTCAAACTTTGTATTCCGTAAACAATAAACCATATTATGTTGAAAGTAATATCTACATAAATTGGGCTTAAAACCAACTAAAATTGAAACCTAAAATTAAAAATTGATATTTTATTCAATGTACCAAATGATGACGGGATATACAGATTTGTTGAACAGATATCAGCAACTAAAGACATATAGTCCTCTTTAAAATTGACTAAAAACATTGATGTCGCTGGACGTCACGGCGCAACGAAAAGTATAAACAGTATGGATTTAAAAACAGTGAAAATGCTTAGTGGTGGAAAAAATAAGTCAAAAATTATTTTTACATTTGTGTTTAACTCTAACACATTTTGTGGGGGTTGTGGTTAATGTATTTTGAACATCAATCAGTACGAAAGAGAATAGAATATCTGTAAATTTTTGATAAAAAAAAATAAACAACGTCATCTGACATTCAGGGATTGTCTTACGGTAAACGAAGAGACATTCGGTAAAAAAATAAGAAGAAAACTTCGAGGAACAAACTTATGATTTTCGAACAATTGTGAAAAAATTAGATGTCAAGTGATATAGTGCCGATTTAAATTGTATGGTGAAAAGCACAAAAGACTCAGGGTGATATAAAGATTGGATATTTCTATTAACTGTGCTTGCGTTATCTTGAAGTTATGTTTTCAACGTTACCCTGCGCCGTGGTGAGAAAACATGTTGATTTTAAAATCGGGTAACAAAAATACCTTTTCATCAAATGGATTGAAACTTCGTATATCAATAAAATAAGTATTGTTGCATAAATTAATTTGTTAGTTTTGACTTTAATGAAAAACATATGGTAGACAGCCACATTGTCTTCGTATTTTTTGATTGACCCTCGTAGTTGTGACCATTGTAACTGGAAGAAATCAAGCTGTATAGAAAAATTTAACAATTTGGTCATGATATGGGTTCCTATATATAATGTTGAGCAGTTTAAAGTCCAAATTAAGATTGACATAACCTAATCAAAACTTCATTGAGGATAACATGCCTTTAAACTACTATTAAAAACTTAAAGGTTCCACAAAAATGTATCGATCGAATTTTTTATACGGACAATTTCCTTTTTAGAAATCTATTTTGTTTATTTTGTGTGGTATCATAAGCATGAAAAAGTGTCACAATTTTCACTATACAGAGCGTGGGACAATGTTAAATTGCATACCTTGTACGATGACTTCACACAGCTCAGTGAAAACATTTTCAAGTTCATAACCTGAAGGGTAGGTCATTCCTCTCCGTCGTTCGTTGTAAAAAATGACATAGCGGCCATGTTTTTTACATGTGATTGTTACTTTAAGGGACGGTAGCTCGGCTCCATCCTTGTAGCACAGAGTAGAGCCCGGTATTCCACCGGTGAATGACACATAAATGTGAAAAGGGAAAATCCAGCAAAACGACCTCGCTGTCTTCTCTCTTTATAACATATTTATTTAAGTGTAATTGAATTGATATACAGGTCAATCTTTAGCATATTATTTTTGAAGTTGTTAAAGTTATTTTTAATGTTGACGAAAACTACAAAATGTGGAACATACCATACGTAAATGCTAAAGATAATCCACAAAAAATGAGAACGTAGAAGTCACAGTCGTTATGTTTCATTTCTTTGACTGGAGTTTACTTATCCGTACAAGGAAGAATGATACAAATCGTATCACTGGTAAATTTAGCGGAAATATTAAGTATATATAATAAACCCATGAGCTATAAAAAATGTGATACTAGTTGATGATAATTCAAACGATTGAATTAGTGTACTATATAAAATATAGAAAGATTTTGTTCATTTACCTTAATAAAAAAATATATAATAAACCCATGAGCTATAAAAAATGTGATACTAGTTGATGATAACGAAAACGATTGACAAAGTGTATATAAAATATAGAGGAAGATTTTGTTCATTTACCTTAATAAAAAAAATAAACTTAAAGAATACAGCCAGACAAATATGACCCGGCAACTTATATGGAACGTACATTTTTCATTGGTGAAAACATGACACATTTTATACTCCCTGGTATGTAGGTACATGTTGATGTTTGATTTGTAGTAAATGTTTACCCAATATTATAATAATAACACAAGCTTTCTAACCCAGAATTAAGCGGGGTATACACCTTTCTATTCTTAAACGCTGTCATTGTTACATTTAATGAAAAAGCATCAGAAAAGTGCTTGACAGTTGTATTCTCTTCGACAACAATTTACCGACTCTTGTGTGACATTTTTCATTCCAAAGAAAATTGTATGAAAGTATGATATGTTCAACATTTAATAATTTTCGTCAATATTCGTAAAGCTACAACAAGGAATTGTTAATAGAACAGAAAAAAAGAAGTTAAAAGAAAAATACTTAGTTGAAACGAAAATGCCAACTATATGGTGTAATGTAAAACAAGGTTTTGGGTATGCTTATTATTTAATTTACATGTACAAAACATATATTTCTTCAACCTTCAAAAAATAGTATATCAAAATCTTCGTGTTTCAAGACATGCGCTATTTATGAATTTGTTTATTTTACAGATTCATCATGTTAATGAGCATACCAATTATTTATAGCATTAGACGCATAGAATTCATAACTTAAAATAAATACTCCTCAATTGAAAAACAAAATATATAAATATATATTAATTATTTTAATAATGCATATGTTGATATTCCACAACATTGAAATTTCTTATTTCTTCATCCATATCTTTGATTTTCAAACCTAATGTAAAAGACACACATACATTACTTTTCATTTTCGGTCAGACGATAATCTAAAATCAGAATGAAAGAGAACACGCGTTATCACGATTAGGATATATTCAATTAAGAAATAAACAGCAATTTAAAAAGTTCACCGGGATCTGAAGTTGGTTGGTCATGTGATCAATTCATGTGAAGCCCGAAGGGCTTCTCAGTAGTTTTGATCACTACCAACCAACTTCATACCCCGATTAACTGTTTAACATTGCTGTTTATTACTTATATTTACGTTTGAAAAAGAAAAGATCGTTCAGTACTGTTAAAATTACCGAGATCTTATGTTTACAATACTCCAAGCGACAAGCGATAAGCGAGTGCTATGATCATTGTGACGTCATGAAAAAGTTCATACAGAATTGAACGTTTTCGCTATTGTATAGGTTCATATAAGGAAACATATTTGCAAATGTAAATATTCTTCTTTGAATTACATATAAATGAATTGGCTATATTATTATTCTTTGCTTGAGAAACACGACAGTAGGAGTTTTAGATTGCTGATTATTATGTTTAAGTTTTCAAATAACAATATAACAGATTTCTCAAACAAAAAAATATAGATTTCATTTCGAACAGGTGTTAGTAAGAAAATATTAAGTTTTGCGCTTTAATTCTGTTGTCATTATGGGATAATTAATTCAACAATATTATTATGACTTCGTACGATCCTTCTATGATGGAAATACAACCCCACACTTTTCAAATAAAAAAAATGTTTGAAGCCATCCCTCACTACGAATTTCATAAATAGGAATCGAACTTATTCTACAAAGCAAAAGCTTAATGTCACCATTATTAAAAACATTTTTATAATGCATAAATGAGTTTTAACTATTTGGTTTTTGAAAACCGTGCCATCTGAGATGAAGAAATTGGGTTATTTCTTCGGATAAATAGTTATAGACTCTTTTTATTTGCAGTTATAAAAGCGTGACAAATATTATGTGGATTCAACATTTCATTTCAATGTGAAACCATCTTCATTTCTTCTACTTTAATTATTTGCGATTCGTTTAACCTTCATTTGTCACATAACGCAAACACATAATTTTTTTTCTTATTTATAAATTAATAAAATAATAAAATAACAGATTAACAGCAAACAAAAATATATTAGTATGAAAAAAAAAAAATAAAGAAAATAATCTTAAAAATATTCACACGTCCATGTCTTCAATACAATTCCATCACATTTACAAAAACACAAAATATACGAGTACCTATATAAAAAATTTAATTAAGTTCTGTACCTTGATATTAACAGTGATACATATTTTTGAATCTTTACATTTTAAAAATCAAACCTAGATACGTTGAAATGGCGATATTAGGATGTACCTCTTTTCTTAACAACAACAACATACGAGAAAAAACTCCAGTCTTACAATTCGTATTTTCTATATTTATTTAAAAGTAAAAAAAAAAACAATTTTGTCGCTGATTTTGTCAAAATGATTTTAAACACAGGATGAACTTCTTTCATTCAGTGACAGTCAACTAATAAAATGATCAAAACCTGAGTGAAAGGAAATCGAAAGGCACAGCTATACAACCCAGTCACAAATCCATACCCTTAAAATTCATATGCACATAAAGTTTACTGATGGCAAGGGTTCAGTCAATTAAAGTCAGTGCTTATCTAGAGATTGGTAGGTGTTTTCATCCTTTGATACACGAAGATCTTGATAGTGAGATGAGTCACCAGTTCTAACCGTCTGGTTTGTGATAGACCCAGATCGACAAGAAAAATTAACCTTATCATTTTTGGGCTTCTGTGTCAAGATTGTTTTCCTATAAGAAAAAGATAAATATCTAAATGACAAGAACTAATATCTAAGAAGTTGAAATAAAAATTCAAAAAAATAAACTACCGTTTTTGTCTTTCGAAATGTATTATATGTCATACCTTCGACTTATCAACGTAGCAGAAATTAATACAATGTTAATGATAAGTGATATAAAGAAGGCAACAATCCAATGTGTACTGGATGCTACATCCGTCGTCCCAACATTCTGCAGACTATCTGTACAAAAATGTGTTTTAGTCTTAATCAATTATAACAGACAAAAAATATTTTTATAAATCGATTTTAAGAATAACGTTTACTCAGCATGAAAAATATTCCACTGATGATAATGACATACCATCTTT
Organism: Magallana hongkongensis; assembly: GCA_016163765.1. Taxonomy (NCBI): domain Eukaryota; kingdom Metazoa; phylum Mollusca; class Bivalvia; order Ostreida; family Ostreidae; genus Magallana; species Magallana hongkongensis. Next base: position 51,117,855 of record WFKH01011926.1, on the reverse strand, counting down.
TGTGTGTTATAGACCTTTTATTGTAGTGGTATTTTTCACTTTCAAAAACGTAGGTCAATGTCCTACTATTTGAGTTAATGGCCACTGAATACTTTTTTTAAAATTTGAGAAAAATCCCTAAATAGTTTGCACTATGGTTGAGATTTTCTTAATTATGAAAAAAATACAAACTGCTGGACTCTTTTAACAATGAAATACATTTTTGAAATGGCAATGACAATAAATAAATACAAAGCATTAAGTTTTTATTGACAATTTTTATAAATATTCCAGTCCACATTGCCTACATCAATTTTCAAATTCCAACCCATTTTTGATTCAATTTAACAAAAAAATGAATGATGATAATACTAAAACATTTATAGTATTAAACTAATTATATGGCCTTATTCTCATGGCAAAAATTTATATGAGGTTAATGATCAAAATTTGTGAGATATTGTGTCTTTTATCGTTTTTAATCATTTTTCAATATTTTTGTAGTGTGTGCCATACGATTATCTTAATGAACAAGCGAGATAAAACAAACAGAAAATATGCAAAATTATGTTGACTAACAAATAAAATCTCAACATTTAATATTATAGTTCTGTCAAAAGTATTTCAGTGAAAAACAATATCTGAAAAAATTAGTCCAAATTTCCTGCATTTTGCTAAAAGCCCAATTTTGTTTGAGCATAATTCCTTAATATAGTAAAAATATTAAATGTTATGTCGATAATGATTTATTTCATTAATACTTTTTTCTGTTTAAAGCAAATTTTACTCATTGTTTTGAACTTTATAAAAATTCGAATTAGAGAACTCAAACCCTGAGTAAACAACGTCCTTATCCTATTGTATTTCATATTTTACCATATTTGCCATCACAAAAGCAGTTTCCGTTGAATCTATCACATGTCCGGTTAATGCATTGTCCACTGCAGGAATACTGACAATTTTCTCCATAGAAATAAGAACATTCTAAAATATATATTGTATTAATTATAGTTGAGCGTTGTACAAAACTTGTGGAATGTTCTACCTAATTATCCTGTGGTAGCATTACAATGATGTTATTTTTCAACTTATTTACCTATTGAACAATTATGGCCCATCCAACCTGCCTTACAGGAACACAGCCCGTCCGTGTGTCGACAAGTTTTGCAGTTATACGGACAAGGCAGGGAACAGTTTGTACCATAGAATCCAGGTTGGCAAGCTGTAAAAATAAAAAAAAAATCAAGACATAATACAAGCAATATGATCTAACCTTTACAAAATATATATTGGAAATTATTATTTATCTTTTCAATAAACAAGATTTTCTTTGATAATTTAGTTCAAATCTTACAGATGTTACAATGTCCTCCAATATACCCGTCCGTACAACCTCGGGGACAAAATCCACTGACATGGTTACATGATTCATTGTTTATGCAGTGTCCGCTACATCGCTCTCTGCAATCCAATTCAAAATATCCTGAACTGCATTCTACATGAACAAGAGTCAAATTATTTAACGATTTACATTCAAACCATTCCTCATTTATTTTTTGTTTGATTTATCAAAATGTTTTAATTTCATATTTCAATTAAAAGAGAGAAAGAGTTTATGGGGAAAAAGTCAACTAGCGCCTTACAGAATAAACAGTTTTTTGAACAGTTCTTAAATTTTGCAAATTACAACAGCTTTTATCGTATATCAGTACCTCTGCTACAGTTGCTGTCGGTATACCCCGGCCTACACCCCCTGTCACAGTGACCAGTCTGTTTGTTACATATAGAACCATTCAGACAGTGACCACTACAGTTGTGGACACAATCATATCCATAGGTACCGTCATCACACTCTTGAACATAAAAGGAATGTGAAAATGCCATATTTAATGGACAGTTCAATACAGGTAGGTACTGTTGAACAAAGTAAGATTGATAATGATCTGGCAATCGAAAGGCAAACTGCAAAGCGACATTACTCAGCAATCTTAGTTAAAAGGTTTTCTTTCTTTTAGAAAAAAAACCCAGATTGTTAAGATTCTTATATCTACTTTGTTTCGCTGATTCAGAACAATCTAAAATATACCTTTCTCACATAATGTTCCTGTCCATCCAGCAGAACAGCCTCTGGCACATTGTCCAGTCACGTGATTACAGGTAGCATTATCTCTACAATGTCCTGCACAATGGTGACTACAATTATCACCGTAGAAGCCTTTTGCACATACTAGAGAATAAGAAATTTTTAGAACGATTTTTGAAAGGTTCTTTTGTTATTATAATTAAAGATATGTTTTAAACTATTTATCTTGCATATGGCGTTAGAAAATGCATATTATAATTATAAATATTTCATATACATTTAAGAGACTTCCGGAAAATGTAGATATTTGCACATATATAAGTGAACTAATGCCAACGACCAATTACAATTTGAGTGGATATAGAATTTACACTTTAACATAAAAGCTATGGAAAATTTGACGTCTAGATAGGAAAATTAAAGACACATGCCAGAGTATATTCAAACCCTTTAATATTAATTAAATGAATGGTGCTTGGATACAACAAAACAACATTAATCGTTTTTATTCCATTAAAATAGTTCATCTTATCAGAACATCTTGATAAATGATATTTATAAATGTAATTTCATATATATATGATAGCTTCATAGTTTTAGTAAAAAAAACTCTATAACAAGTCAAGTTACAATAAAATATATAGAAAATAATTAGAAACAGATAGTTTACATACTGATGTCGCAGGATGTCCCTATCCATCCAGGCTTACACCCAAAACAAGTTCCATTTTCTATGTGACATGTGTTGTATTTACAGTTGATGGGACAGGGATGGTCACAGTTACTGCCATACATTTCACTTCTTTTGCATCCTGCGTTGAAATAGTAGGAATTATAAAAATAAATAAAAAAAGGAACATCGGAGCAAATTTAAAATTGCGGAGCATAATCGGTCATTTTTAGATTATTTTTTTTTTGGAAGGGGGGGGGGATGGGGTAATTTGACAAAAAAAGAAGATCATTTTTCTACTTAAGAAGTACATTTTTCATTGATATGAAGGTCATGTAGATATGCATACAAACATATTCTTGATTGTTTGGATCAAAAACAAATAAATAAATATTGTTAAATAATATGATTCAGAATCCAAAGTACACATAATAAAAAATGTGGTAATTTGTTTTTAACCATTTTAGCATGGCCGTATCCGATAGTACTTAACATTAGTTTCTAACATTTGAATGAAAGATTTAAATATTAAAAAATGATTCAAATGTATATAGAGAGGCTTAAAATCAGTTTTAGATGTGTTTGAGTATCATATAAAGTACCTAAGGTAAACTTTCTAAAAAATAAATAGTTGAATCATTATTTACACTCGAGTTCTTTTGATATACTACATAAACAGTTGTTAAAGTCTTGATTGTTCTCAGTTCACAATGTTAGAATCATATGTTAAATACTTAAACCTAAAACAATTGCACAATACTGAATTGAATTTAACAAACATTTTATTGTGCAAATAAATTCATAATAGGATTGGACATCAAGCAGTGCCTATATAAATCCTCTTCCCAAGTATCAAAGTTACAACTGATAATTCAATTACATTCGAATTATATAAGTATAATATTATAATAGGTATGTAATGTTACAAGTTGATATACATGTAATATGATATAATACTGATTTTAAAGCTCTGGTATGACTGATTTAAAATCAAGAGGAAATTTCTTCTCCACTATATACATTGTAACTTAAAACTAAATATTGTAGCAGGTTTATCTTTGAAAGATAACTAATAATAATTTTTCATTGAAAATTGTACTAAATTGTAGTCAAAATGACAAAGAACTATATTAACCTTAAACTTTCCATGTTATTATGATTTAGGATTCTAGACTGTTGGAAACAACTTACTACCAATAAGGGAAAGATTACATTGTTCGGCCGGTTTTCAATTCTTTTTTTTTTTAATCTACGCTTTTTAATATAGTAATCTGGGTACACATAACTCATTAAAAATAGGAAACGTTCATATTTTCAGCTTTAGTCTGTACCTTGTACAATAACTTCACACAGTTCAGTTAAAACATTGTTCATTTCGTATCCGGTAGGGTACTTCACTCCGTCCAGTCGTTCGTTGTAAAATATGACGTAACGTCCATGTTCTGTACACGTGGTTGTAAAGTTAAGGGGTGGTAACTGTTGTCCCTTCTTGTAGCACAAAGTGGAACTCTTTATATCACTAGTTGTTGATACTTCAGTGTTAGATACATATAAAGAGAATCCTGCAAAGCGTCCACGCTGTCTGTCCTCTGCAAAAACAAAATTTAAAATAACGAAAAAGGTCATTATTGCTCATTAAGACATTCTTTATTTAATGGACATCTTGTACAAAGCTAACTGCAAATTTTTGTTGTAAACACGGACCTTATAATATTACGTAACTATAAAGTTTGACAGACTGTCTACGGAAATATATTGAGATGATAAAATTCATAAATGGCGAGGCGAGGACCAATACTTTTTGCATGTTTATCAATTGAGAAAGAAAAATAATGAAAAAAGCCTGTCATAAAAATATTTCCCCCCTTGCCATCAAAGTGTTGAATAAGCAACCCCCAGACATCGTGTTGGCCGGCGCATCCAAAAGATTGGCTCGGGTGTACGCCCACTTAAATTGTTCAATTGAAACACATTGCTATTTTAAATCATTTAACTTTTTAGTATTTTATTATTTTATTTGTCATGCACTCAACCAGCCTGCCAAAATCATTATGATTGTAGCTATATATATAGGCACAACAAAAACAAGAACTTGATGTTGGCGTCTATAAATGGCCATTTGCTGACTATAGAAATCAAACGGCAATTAAGTGACGCGTTTTATAAATTTACGTTGCGTCATTCTAGTCTGGGACAAAAGAACTATTAGCACATGATTGGTCGACGTGAGAAGTTTATGCTTAATAATATATACAATATAGACACAAGTGGTTACTTTATCTTATTAATAAATTTTCTGTTTACAGTGTTGTAAGTAAACAATTTGAAAAAAAACCCCACACCTTTACTTTCAAATCATCATGATAGTAGAGCGTGACTGCATGTTTCATGAGAGGACCTAAATAACATTCATATTGTTCATAATATTCATATTACACTAGATCAAAAATTCAGCATGAAAAAAACATTCGTGTCTAAATTTATGATTTTTAATCACAACATCATACAATACGTATATAAAAAATTTGAATGAATTGCAAAGGACTAACGCATGCATTATATTACTTGTCGAAAACTGTTAAACAGAATGATTGCTTTAGCAATTACATGTACATAGTAAATCAAAGTAGTGAAACTACTTCAGCGAGTTTATTTATGTATGATTGTCTGAGTATTGCTGAAAATGATACTTTAGTGATCCATAAAATTAACTTTTGTGTAGCATTCCAACTTATGTGTGCCTTTGGCATGACCCAGATTTCCCGTTTAAAGAGGTTCGCTCCTCAGGTTTTGGGTGGCTATTTTGGGTCACCTCTAGTCTGAAAATTCTGCATCACATTTTAATTCTAGTAGTATATTTATATTTTACAATGCCAAATAAACTTTATTGAATTAAATTGTTTTTTAAAAAAAATCATTTTTACATAGTTTAGTAAGGGACTATATTTTGTGGAAGAAGGTTTTCAAGAAAGAAATGAACAATTTTCGCAACTCATTAGTTTTAGAGTACTGTTACTTTAGTTTCCTAATTTTCAGCACAGACCAAACTTCTGGATAGTTTGTGTATTATGATATATTCATGATGTTCTAATTAACATTATGATATTTAAACATTATTTTAATATTTCTATCGATATATTTTGGCATATTTAGCTTATATTTCATAGAAGTTAAGAAAAAATTAACTCCAATTTTGGCCTGAAATTAGCTTATTTCATGCTATATCTCAAATTTTTGAGATGTGACCCCTACTTGTTTTACTTTTAAATGAGACAATAAATGTGTGTCTATTTGTATGCAAAGGTTTGGAAAGATGACATTACTCTAATTTTTTTTTTATTTGCGTTATAATTTGATTACTCCAAAATTTTGTAACATCTGTTGTGTGTTCTTTATGTACTGGGCTTTGAAGCCACCAGTAGAGCAAAATTTTTTTTAAATTTTGACTTAGATTTTACTTTTATAGTCACTACATGTGTTTAACCTCATACTGTATAAAAATCATAACTAAATAATAGTTCAAACTATAAATATTTGTTTGATTTCTTCAAATTATCAATTTTCATTTCAAATTTTAGCAAAAATTTCAGGAAAATTATCATTTCTGTTTGGAGCCCAATATTTCCAAAAAATGGCATGTGACATGGGTCACAAATAAAATAAATGAACATTTTAGGTCCCCATCTTTATATCCAAGTGGTTTTTGATGATTGACATTACTATTAGTTCAGGTGCCAACCTCCTTAAAAGAGTGTTTTCTCAAATCGTCATTTTGAGTCCAATACACTATTAAACAAATGCATGTTCTATCTCATTATTCTAATAATAGCACATTAAATGAAAAGGAGAAAGATATACACATTGAGAGTAGCTACAATTCATAAGTATAACAGTACTCAACAGAGTTTTAGTTATTTATTTCTGATTATAAAAAAGCTGAATACATTGGGCAGTGACATGTTGTTTGCCTAAGTCCCCACCTCGATCTCAGCCTGCAGTCTTTACTGTCTCCAAATATAAAGAATAAAAATAGTAAAGATTGTTTTAGAAATATAAAAAATAACATCTAATCTTATACGACAGACCGATTAGAGATTTCGTAACCGGTTATCATCGCTCCGGTTATCCGGTTAGCAACATCAAGAAAGAATCGAACAGAGAAATATTTGCCTTTTTAAGTTACCCCCTCCCCTAAAGAATTAACTTACATACATGTGATCTCTCATATATAAAGGGGTAACAATTTGTTTTCCAAATTTTACTTTTCCAATTTTTATATTTACAATGTTTTTGAATTAAGGTAATTCAAATGCTCAGCCGAAATTGTAACGTCAGCTGTCATGTTGTAATTAATCGAGATATAGAGCTCACAATTGTGTATATCTAGGTTGCTGAATAGAAAATACATTATTTAAAACAAAATTAGAAGTGACAGCACTAGAACTAGAACATGGTGCGAGCTTTGTTTACATATCAAAGAATTATGAGCTCTGTATTTCGCTTAGATGTATATATATGTATTTCAAACATTAAATATAGATAAGTAAAACTGTGAGAGAAAAAAACACACCATAAAGTGACCATGCCCCTTTAACAATGGTTAACCGAGCCTGTAAATATATGTACATCCTGTAAATATATGTACATGATTTTATCTATAGTCTGTCCCAAGATATTTATGCAGCACATTTTCTTAAATTGATCGATATGTATGATTACTTTAGGGTTCAAACGATTTTCATTCAATATCCCTAGATTTCTCCTTTGAAACGCCTCCTCTAACTTGTCCGGTCTCAATACACGGCTAAAATTAAAAAGTCTTCGGAAATTTTGCATATGATTGCAATAGACATGAAAGTACCCGAATTATAACGTTGAAAAGTTGTGCGAGGTATTTCGAGTCACTTCCGAATGGAGAAAAGATGTCAACATTTCTCTTTACAAATCTGAGTAAAAAATGTGTTTTCGTTCCGTTGCTGTGAATTAATGGAGAAATATTAAATCGTTTCCTTTTCGATTCATCGATTTCAATTGCACTTCTTTCACTGGTTTACATATGTATTTGTATGAAAAATGCTGCATAAACATCTTGGGGATTACTATAATGCCTGTGTCACTGCTTTTGTTTGTTTGTTTTAAATTTTCTTAGTGCAGATTAGCTTCGAATTGTTGTAAATTATAATGGATATAAATATTATAATTTAATTTATTTTAAGTAGCAGTTATGTTTTTAATATATAATTTGAATGTTATTGCTTTCAATTAATAACAATAACAAACTTCTATTCTTTTATCTCTATAAAGAAACAATTTTATGTTGCGGAGTCATTAAATTAATGAGTGTACAGGTTCACACCACTTCCGGTGCAAGCTATTGCATAAAGGAGTCAATTTGAAAAAAAAAATCAACTCCCAAAAATAATAGTTCATTGTTGGAAAAATTCAGTTTAGTCGACTTTGAACATGTTATTATTTCATAATCTATTCTTTTAGCATCTGAATAAATTAACGGACCATCGCAACATGTCCGAACATTACCGGTACAGATCTTTATATCAAAATGATAAGTTGTTTTTTTTTTTTTTATCAGCTAATAATTCTAAAAATCATTAAAGCAGCTGTACTATGGATACAAATAGTATGTTATGTCTGTTACTCAAAATTTACAAATACGCATACCGTATCCGTACGCAGCAATGTTAAGGCGTCCAGGAGCAAAAATACGGATGAAAAACGATATTCTTTAAATCAACGAAGAAATAGTTTGACCGGGAGTATTTCTTAAAATTTTTATATCATATATTGACAACGATGTCAAACATAATAATTAATGCAATTTGTGACGTCATATGAACTTCGTTGTCACGTGACGTGTGTTTCTTAACATTGCATATTGCATATAGAAAAATAAGTCCGATTTGTCTAATTTGCATACGGCCGCCATCTTGAAATTGAGGCTGTAACTATTTCAAAGTAATGTATAATGAACATTTAAAATTTCTCAAATAACTCGGAAACGCTTACGCCGGAACTGTTTGCCATGGTATGAATTTAATTCACCTACATACCGGTAGAAAAAAAATGACCCTATTCGACCCTAAAAATTGATTTATTTTTTATTGTACCATTTGAATATGAAAATTTGAAGCGAGAAATGAACCATTTACATAGTAAAATAGTGAATTAAGTTGACAATTGCCAATTTCGACACAGAAGTTCTAATTTTTTAAATTGATATAAGCGAGTTGCCATGGTGCTCCCTAGTATTTGATATTTCATACTTTAAATTAATGTACATTTTTATTTCTTTCTAATTAAAATAAATGTGCCAATTAGTTTTAAATATTGTCTTTTTGAGGGTTTTTGCTTGTCGGTAAAGGGGCACAAACCTGCAAACCTCTATAATATTGTAGTAAATATTCATCTTCAATATAGTTATTGATATTTTGGTAGGTAAACATTAAAGCATCATTGAATCAGATAATTTCCTCTGTGTTTTGTTATTTAATAAAACGTTTAGATGATCACGAGTCACGTGACAGAAAGCGAGAGGCTATAAAAGGCAGACGCTCTATTGAACGGAGTTCAGTTGGCGGATAGCTGAAGAGAAGATAAGAACTCTACGGGTAAGAATTATAGATCTCATTTGCGGTGTCTCAAACTAATGCAGACGGACCATTTGAGATTTATATATTCTTGGGTACTGTATCAGTAATTAAAAAAAAAGCCAGAAGGGTGTTCTTAGACAATAGGTTTCAGACTGCGGTCTGGGTGGATTTGGTTCAGCACACTTGCTGAAACGTAGGGTTTCAGAAAAATTAGGTCTCAAACACCGAGAATTAAAAGGAAAATTCATTATACCATTCAATCATATTTGTGATCAAAGTGAAGTGATTTTTTTGCTGATAATGATAATAATCATCAAATCGAACGTAAAGTAACGTTAACGTTAAGAAAAATTAATATCATTCGTGGCTAGAACTCACAAAATACATTACAATATATATTTGATTTAAGCGACATTTCAGGGGCAAACAAAGGGTGTTTTAAGTAGCTTTTTTTTTTCATAGACAGAACACATGGATGTCTTACTTTTATTATCCTCTTCTGTTTGAAAATTTCTCTCCGACAACTTTCTAAAGTCAATACTACGACTTTGGCGCACTTTGAACTATATGCATTGTGACGGCAGGATTTACGTAGTGTGGTTAATGAATATTAATGAGAAAAAATAGGACTTATTTCTCCATATGGTCTGATTAAATCGCATCGGCGCAGGTGATTAATGGCATTAAATAATAAACATTTTTAAGAAAAATCCTTTGTTATGTCATAAACTTTAAAGTTCTTGCTTGGACTTCAAATAGATATTTCGTTTATTAAAGATATTGATAAAACATTTCGCCAAGTCATCAAAATAAGGCACATTTTCACTAGTAAAAAGCGATTTACATAAAATTGGGGTAAATCCGTAGGTTTCCCAAGAATGATTCACTTTGGTACCCGTATTCTCTACCAATTTTACTTAAAATATTAAAAAACTGTATAGATCTTTTACCTGCGCCAAGCTGATTTTTACATGCATTACAAATCCTTTATTGAGTTGTTTACATGTAACAGGGAGAGTCTCTAAACCACTTATTTATAAATAGTGATTTACTTTAAATTAAGCTTTAAATCTACAGATTTTTTAATACTGATTATTGATATGAATGAATTCTGTATAACTAGCATAAAAGACAGCGTCTATATAAAGGAAGCAAACGTTTTTATTACAGTTTTAATATAGACTAATTAACTTTTAACGTTACTATACATTCCCTGAGAATTGTCGAAAGGAATGCAGATCTTGACGTCAAAGTTGATTATGACGTCATATTGTGTGAAGTACAGACAAGTGCCTTTCTACACATCGCTTCGGGAAGCCTTTTAAAATTACACTGCAACATACCATAAGTGTCGTAGCTTTGAAAGATGATGTCAATACTGTAAATGTTGTACAATCTTCCAAGGTCTACCTTCCACCACACTGTCTTGAAAACAGAGGAGGGTCCAATGGCTTGAGTCCTCGTACAAGTCATTGTATTTCTATCAACTGCATTATCCGCGGTATATAAATTGGATGGGCCAGTGGATGTATGCAGTTGTTTGGCTAATTTATTGAAAGATAGATCGTCTGAAAACAATAAAATAAGCTATGAATATTGGATGATCCAGAAATAATCACGTATATATACACGTATATATACATAGTGTAACATATCATATTTAGCTTTGAACTATTTTCAGTGGTTCGGCAAAAAACTGGGTTTTTTTAAAATCAGATATATTTAAGGAATAAGGAATCATTCTTTGAGTATTATGAGGTGATAATTTCGGTCGGGGTGTGATCAAATCCAATAAAGCCCGAAGGGCTTTATGATAGATTTTATCACGCCTCGCCCGAAATTATCACCTCGTAATAGTCAGATGATTACTTATTACTTATTTTTATATAACTTTAAGCCATCGTACGATTAAATATTTAAATATAAATAAGCAAACCCGCTGGCGCCTCAATTTGGAGTCATTTAAAGTTATAGGTTATATATCCTTATAGTACAAAATCGATACGTAGTGTCATCAGGAAATGTAAATATTACCAAATATCATGCTTTGATAACATTACACAAAAAATACAGATAGAGTTGTATGCAATGATCTTGATTATATAATACATAATACAAGTGTGACGTGTGACTAAATCTCTTCTATTGTACATTGATTAATATTATTGTTATGTACCATATGGTGAGCTAATAAAAAAAATACAGATATGCACAAAATGTTATCTTTCTGACCTTTTTGAAATTTTTTTTTCTGTCAAACATGAACAGTGATATTTACAATTATTACATTAAGTGCTTTATTAAGGAAACGCCATTAGAGTTTTAGCGCAGCAGGAACAACAGTAAGCTCGTCCCATTCTCAACTAGCTTCCATCCATCTCACGGACTTTTTAGCTAGCATTGATTCCTCCCAAATACTAAAACCCCCAAACTGTCCGCCCCATAATAAGCAATTACCATTCAGTTACTCCCTTCCCTATATATATTCTAGCCAATTTCCTTATAGGTCAGCTCGTCTTAAATATGTTTTGTACTTCAGTCATTTCAATTTTACTTTTGTACTATATGAATATGTCTTCCCGCTTTAACTTTTTATTCCAGAGTTAGAAATTTCCCTTGATATTAAACCTTCAGTCATAATGCAAATAAAAATCTAAATACATGTATATTGTACATACCATATGTATGTGATAATACAAATCCTGCTAGATAAACAACAATTTTAAAGTTCATTGTTTTTATATTAAGAAATTATACCTCTAAACATCTTTTTTACAACGAGGAAGTGATTGAAAATATTTTGAGCGATTTTTATGGCGGCCTTTACCTGTAAAAAATAAAATTTTCTTAATAAGTTTCATTTTATGGAAATTGTCTAATATGTGATGTTGGTTAAAATGGTACTTATGAATTAAAATGGCCAGACAGTCATTCAAAGGGATTCACAAAATGCTGGAAAAAAACAAAACAAAACAAGGATTCAGGCACAATGTATCTTTTTCGAGATAAAGTGTTGG
>WFKH01011926.1:51070512-51085426 GCA_016163765.1 Magallana hongkongensis | reverse complement strand
AGAGAGAGAGAGAGAGAGAGAGAGAGAGAGAGAGAGAGAGAGAGAGGATTATAATATTGGAAGTGAATTTCAAGCTACCAGAGATCATGGTTGGACAGTGCATTCATTCATGATTTTAAAGACGCATGTCTGTTCTCTATTCTATTGGAACACAGTCAAAGGAAGGGGATCGGTGTTTTTAGCACTTCTGAAAAAAATAGATTGTTTTGATTCTTAGATTATCCTGAGGGTATTTTGTGTTGTTGACATATTCTTTACAGTAAAGAACAACTAATTGGGTAAACTTTTCAAATGATTTCAAACCCTTGATAACTATTATTTAATTGTGTCGTTATAACTAATAATACTAGTATTAACAATTTAAAACTGGATTTTTTTTTTGATAATACAAAAATACAACTAAAAATACTTTTATCTCAAAAATCATTTCTTTCATCTTTAAAATAATTTTTAATCAAATACGGTTTCAGTTATTCGATTCATCATGATTTTATAAATAAACATGCATATAAGCATTGTAATGCAATGTAATTCCACGTAATGTCAGCATTTCACTAGATTTTGGAAAATAATTCATTACATTACTTGTAGTCCCTTATTTGTGGTATTACACATTACTATCATTACTGAAAACATGTAATGGATTGCAATGCATTACCATTACATTTAGCATTACCCCAATTCTCTAATGCACAATAACTTGAGATTAATACATTTCTGTTTTATTTGCTGGGCTGTGACTGTAACAACCACTTGTAAAACGCAAACAGCATGTATCACGAGTCTTTTTAATTTTGTCCTATCATAGTAAACCGCTGAACGTGCTAAGTGAGAGCAGAATTGGCTATCCCAGCAGTTCAAATATGAAGATTACTATGGAAACTGGCAAGTCTCACACTGCAAAAACGCTTTCATCATTACTTGTTCCGTGATTGTGCTCTTATTTCCGATTTCGGGATCAGCTTTGTTTTCGTCTTTTTAAACAAAACTTTTAATTCGTTATAACGGTAAAATATGATACCGTATATATGTTTCCCTTGATACATGTATAATTACCGTTAACAATATATTTAGGTTTCAAATTAATTTAACATCCCAATTTTCGGGAATTCTATTATGCATATCATATGTTTGAGTGGTATATGTGTAACAAATAATAACCTGCAATATATGTAATTGACCTTTTAAAAAAAAATATTAAAAAGGTAATTGACACATGTTCGATCAATTTTGGGCCAATGTCATAGTCTCAACTAACATATGGTAGAAATTTTACAACATTGACGCAACGTTGGATAAATATTGTATTTCCATCTAACATCGGCACTCGAATAGGAATGTGTCAGGTGGATATTGACCAAACATTATTATTACGACATATTATCTCGTTAAAACGACTTAGTATATCGTACTTATAGCATAATATCTCGTACGTAGGACATATCATTTCGCCATAAAGACTTAGTTTCTCGTAATTACGACTAAGTATCTCGTTATAACGACTTAGTATCACTTTATTACAACTTATTCACTCGTACATACGACATATTATTTCGTACGTTCGACATATTATCTCGTTATAACGACTAAGTATTTCTTTATTACGAGATTTATTTTAAATTAGTTTTATTTATTTACATTCGTTTTGTATTAATTATGAATAAATGTACATTTGTTTCTGTAACGCTGTATGGATGTAACAATTGTCCATTTTATCATGATCGCAGACTTTAAAAAATGTATAAAATTATACGCTACATAATTAAACTACATGTTTGTCAATAAAATCTACATTGAAGTAACCAAAATTGGTGATTTTTAAAAATCGCCAAAAATAGGCCAAAAAGTATATCCCGCCAAAAAATCCAACTTTACGGTAGTATGGTTGTTTTTTTTTAAGGATTTAAGTACCTGTGTTACAACTTCGTTATTTGGAAATAGTTCATTAAATCATTTTCAAAGGCAAATGATGAATTCAAATTATAACAAAAAAATACGACCGTTATTGTTACGCGAGCATCATTTCTGTGTATTTAAATATAACTGTAGACAAATATTTATGTTTACTTTACACTTCTAATTTCAGATTAAATAGGTATTCGAATGATGTTTCAGAATTCAATTAAAAATGGACACTCCAGAATTAGCGAAGACAAAAGATGACTAAAGATTAAACTGAAGGCAAAAAACAAGAAAATTTGAACAGAACTAGACAATATTCGTTGCCAGTAACACGGACATGTGTACAGTGTGATACAAAACCTAGGAAGACGTTACACTGAAACAAATAACGATCTGTTACCTTTCATAAAATTTTTTAAAAGGAATGGGAAATAATTTTATCCCTTTAAAGTGTTAACTATTTTGTATGTAGACACTCAACCAAATATTTTTTTATTATCTTATAAATTGCTTATAATCCAATACAATTCAGTATAACAAGGTTACAAATTAATACATTATTCGGTCGGTAAATGGATTACATTGCAGAACTACAGTGTAGTGCCATAGAATCTCGAAGTTTACAGGTTATTATAACTATGGAAATTTCCAAAATGTTACAAGGTTAAACAAGTTATAAACATTTATTAGAGATCAAACACTAAATTTTTAAAGGTTTTTTTTTTTTATATCCATCAACTGGGAGTGGCAAACAAAATTTGCACCATTGAGAGAACGCCTACAGTGTACTTAACTCTGGTCTTTTGAAGACTATTATGTAAGGTGACTATTTTAAAGCTACATATCCTCAAGAGTAAATGTTCCATGACCTTTCATAAACAATTTTCCCAGTAATCTCTGAACACTTCAACCGAATCAGCAATATATTTTACCATATTTTCTTAACTATGTAAAACCATATTTCTTAAGTTGGTCTTAAAGTAACCTTTCTGGACCTTTATTATTAAATTCTCTATTTGCTCAAAACAAGGTATCTAGTATATGAGGTAAAAGCAACAATTATTCAAACAATAAAATGCTTTCTTTGGCGATTATTGCAGGATATGAGGGTAGCGACATTGCAGAAAAAATACATTAATGTGTTAGTGGTTTGCGTTATTTTTTTCTGCTGTGATCGCTACCTCAGTGCCCACATTTTATTGATTATTTTTACATCTTTAATTTAACGAATTTTGGAGTTTATCAAAGAAAAAAGGGAGAGTAACTAAATTTTTGAATGTACATAGGTAAGAGGTAAGAAAATCGTAACTGGGAATTTGAGTCTGACATCATCATTATTATTCCGTGCAGTCCGTGATTTTTCTTCGTTTCTTGAAAGTTTCGACCGATCAATAGAGTTATTAGAATTTCAGTCTTGTCAGTTTCTATAGATCTATGAATCACCATTGGTTTTCTTGAAAAATAGAGAAGAAAATACTTGGTAGATGTAAATATAAGCAAATAAACACGAAAACAGGTAATGATCACTGTGTATTGTAAACATTTAGAAGAACAGGCTTCTTTGAAAAATTATTAAGTATATAAATGTTGAAAATGCTTATATTTTTTTGTTTTAGCATTGTAAGTATTGATCAGCGCCTGTTAGAACTTTAACTTTTTAAATTTTCATAAAAGAATTGGCTAAAAAGGGTTTTTTTTTTACGTTTTTAAAATGTATACTTTCAATGATCTCAGTTAAAATTACTATAACTGATTGACGTGACTCTGTCTTGTGATAACTATATCAATAATAATGCATAAATAAAATGTGCGATATATTTAATTAACATGAAAATGATGTAGACAATTCTATCTACTGCATGCCAAGTATATTTTATCAGGTTGTGCATTTTTTTTTAAATTTCAGCTTGTTGTAAAACATTAGTGGCATTTTGGATCAAATTTAGCTATCGTGGTAATTTATTCCTTTACAATGATTAAAAATTTATTTTGCTTCTTTAATAGTTTAAATACTTCATATGTAGAAAGGTATGAGACAGATTATATGTGATATTATATTGCATATTTTTATGTTGTGATCTTCAAATGACATTGACGTTAAAATTCAGGTTGTGCATTTTTTCTTTTTAATTTCAGCTTGTTGTAAAACATTAGTGGCATTTTGGATCAAATTTAGCTATCTTGGTAACTTTATTCCTTTACATTGTTTAAAAATGTATCTTGCTTCTTTAATAGTTTAAATACTTCATATGTAAAAAAAATATGAGACAGATTATATGTGATATTATATTACACATTTTTATGTTGTTTGTGATCTTCAAATGACATTGACGTTATAATTCATTGAATTACAATATGGACAATATACAGTCTATCATTAACTGAAAATTAAAAGAAAATACATAAAAACGCAAAAAAGTATTTAATGGCGAGCGATGAAATATGGGGTTTAAGTAGTGCGAAATCTTAAAAGTAACAACAGAAGTCTATGATTTTTTTTCTGATACTATGATATGTATATAGGGTGAGTTAATCATTGAAAATTTAGTTACGAAGATTTTACACAAAAGCATTATTTGAATGTTGTGCATTTGATTGTGAATTAATGAAAATGCACCCTCTACCTAAAATAATTAGAAAGAAGTAAGTTTTGAAACAAAATTTGATTAAAATAAGTCCTAGAAATTTGAACAATTAATGTCAATGTCATTTTTGCTCCATATATTCATTTCACCATGGATCGGACACAAATTAACCATGCATCGGACAGTTTTCAATGCATGATTTTTCTAAAAAATTTTCTTTCAAGGAAGTTTCGCTTTCGCGTGTCAGAAAGACCACGCCCATCAGGGTATGACTGAATAAATAATATAAGGTGTCTACTTTATGTTTCATATTCAATTATCTTTGAGTTACACAGTTCATGAAGAATTTTCCCGGCATTATCTAAACATTTTAAGCGAATCAGCAATCATCGTGTTATCTCAATAAATCCCGTACAACTGATCACACCACGTCAAATTCGAATCCTACTTGGAAAAGATGGATATTGCTTCGAGATGTGTTCCTGAGAGAGGTAGGTCTTTTTAGTTTTTTTTATGTTTTTAAATTTAACACCTTTTTCATCGACGTTAAAAAGATAATAAAATCATGTTTATAACCAGTCGGTTTATTTTTACATAACCATCTTTTAATTTACTGAAAAACTGACGTTATTATTACTGCGGAGGCAATGTTGCTGTCGTCACATTAACTCCTTTTTTTCGGAAACTAGTGGTTTTGTTTAGCCTGTTATCAATCATAGCATTTATTTATAATTTTTTATCGATAAGAGTTCTAATATCTTACAGATGATTTTTTCAGCATTTATTTACAACATAGTGTCATTAATGAGTCTACTTTTTTTAAAAATGGCTGCCATTGTTTTAAAATTAAATAACTTACCTGAATTCCTTGAAAACCCTTCAAATGAACGCTAATATTTTGAAATGCCACCCTTCTGGATCAGTACCTCTCTACATTTTCTTAGTTGACTTGTATAAAGTTTTTGAATGTAAAATAATGATATTTTATTCCAAGCCTTTGCTAACTGAGTTTTCAAGTCATTTACATCGCGGATCAGGTAAGTCTATTTTTAAAAAAAAAATTTGTTCGTCATTAATAGCTCAACATTTTCGATTTGACTCAAATCAGGATACTGGGGAGGCCAGCTTGTCTGTGGTGTTCTGCTCTGATGTTTCCAATTTTTAGATTCATTGGACCAATGGGGCATTGTCATCTTGATAGTACAATGTACCATGTATGACAAAAACCTGCAAAATATTGTCAAGTATTTGAATATATTTTTCGGAGTTCATATTTTCAATCATAAATGCTTAGCTTCCTACCCATAGTATGTTTTACATCCCCATACCATTAATTTGATAATAGCAGATCACATTAGTGCGAAATAGTCCAAACACTCAGATTTCCATTTTTCACACGGCTTTCTCCAGACTTTAAACTTTCCGTCGGGTTTATCAATTTTCAGTTCATCCGTAAACATCAACTTATTCCATTGGTTATTAACAGTCTGATTCAACTTTCCTCAGCACCGAGCTATGCATTTCTTTTTTATCAGGTTCTGAATTCTAATGGACTTCATAGAACATCCTCTGAATGTATATTCCATAGAGTGGAGTGTTCTCTGTACTGTCAGTGAACTTTCAGATATTTCTGACGCCCTGTGTATACTTTCTATGAATTATATGATAATTTTGTTAGTGTCGCCTAACATTTCATTGCCGTGTTTTGCCATTTTGTAAACAAGGAAGTATAGAAAAAATAAATTCGAATTTGATACGAAAAATTCCTGAAATTACTTTTCGTAACAGTTACTCCTCTTTTATCATAAAAAAAATATTAGCGTGACATTGTTTTATTGTCTCGAACGTAACTTTGAAGTTTTGAAGCGCCGTTTGTTATGGGCGACATTAAAAAATGTTTTCTTATTTATGGCACTATGCTGTAGTTTTAATGTTGATATGAAACTCTTCTTCATTCAAGATGATGTAGCATCTCAACAATGCTGCAAATGGAATGCGGTATGATTTCCCACCGAGGATCAGAATTGTAAAATAAATAAATGAATGAATGAATGAATGAATGAATGAATGAATGAATAAATAAATAATACAACGTAAAACATTGTAACATTCCATCATACAATATCTTTTTTTTCAAAAATCCACTTTTTGATTTACGACCTTTAGCAACCGGGAATGTGTATTGGAATGTGCGAAACGAATTTCGTAACAGATAATTAAACAGACAAAATTGTATAGCATGTCAGTTAGTCAGTGTAAGTTTATATCTGACATATATTTAAATATCACACGGTCATTTTCTTCTCTGTTACATTCTTAATGCTTCGAGTTTGCAATGTAGAGATGCTTAGCGGAGGAAAACGTGTTTACACAATCTAAAATTAGAGCTGAGTACAAATTTTTATGAGAAGCTTTTACAACAGTTAATCTCAGTTGGGGCTTTAAATATTTTATCACATCACGATTTATTACATTTACAATATAAATATAAATATGTATTTTTTTAAAATAAATTTAGTTAATTTATCAATGCTCAACGTGTCTGTAATAATGCCATATCATGAAAGCGTTTTCAATACACATTACAGGATGTATGGAAATCCATTTTTGAACGTTCTTGAAGACAGATATAAGAACATAGACTGATAAGTTGAATCAATTTTGTGTGGACTCAATTTGCGCTTATATATGCATATAAATTCCTCTAGTATAAATTTGAGTTGTATCATCTTGATACACATAATATTATGTTATTATGTATTGATATTTTATGATTTTATGTCGTCAAACGTAAATGAACAAAGACATTATTAAGTTCAACTTTGCTTTGTTTCTTCTAGTGTCGTTATCTAAGTGATAAAATTGATTTATCAAAAGATACATTACCATTTGATATAATATTTTCAAGTTCAAATCCGGTTCAATCCCCCACTCTCTCTAATTCGTCAAATGTGTCGCCCTAATATGAAATCCGACGCCCGGATATAAGTACTTTGAGTACTTTGAGTAATATCTTGCAATGGACAATATTTCGTCCATCTTCGCTAGCCAAAGGTTTTCGGTCCACTCCGCTCCCTATAAACCCTTGGCAGATCTCATTACGAATACTCGGTGATGCGGTGGCGCTATCAAGCGAATAAGGTGAGTTGCGCCCCTTGCATATTTACATTTCAATCAAATGAAATAACGGGCTATATTCACGCTACGGCATAAATACAACTTGAAAACATGTTGACTAATTCTGTCGGAACAGAATTTATGATACTATTAAATAGAAATTAAAATATAACCTAGAGAAAGCAAGGAATGTTTAATTTATAGTGTTTGCAGGGACCTGTACCGAGAGTAAAAAGTCACTAATATATGAAAGCATTCATGCCATAAAACCAGGTATATACGTCGTGAATATTCCGGACACAAGAAATTAAATAAAATACAGTTCTTTGAACCTCTAAAAGCAATAGCCATAAGCGATCTGGTTAGACCATCGTTGGGGAGGCACTGTACTCGAGCACTTGTGTCACAACTTGAAAAAAGCACCGAATGGTTTACATCTACCAAAGATCACACGTGTGTTTTTTTAAGACTGGTTACAAGCGCCTGTTTTAACCGCTTCGATTAGATCAGCTACTCCCAGCTGCAGCCAATCATAAAACGGAGCTTGTCACCGAGTTTTTGTAGTGAGATTTGCCAAGGGTTTATGGAGAGCGGGGTGGACCGAAAACCATTGGCTAGCGAAGATGAATTTCGTTCTTCGAGGGCTCATTATAAATCCACCCCTGGAAATGTTATTGTCATTTAAATTTAGATCACGTGGTTTTATTTGACCCTTTTTGATTCGCAGTAAATATCGCTAGAAAAATTCCCGCGGGTTATAGTCTGTTTTTTAGAATCTAGGTAGTTGTAGTCGAATATAAAATTCAGACGTTTGTTGATTTCATTTTAATTATATTTACATTTTCCAGTGTCTCTGTCGGTGATAACGCTACGAATCGATTTTGTAACGTATAGTCCTATACATTGCATCAATTACTTTTTTCATTTTTAATAGTGCAATTGGTGAAAAAAATTTAATTATAAGTAATAAGGAATCATTCTTCGAATATTA
The DNA here is from genome assembly GCA_016163765.1 of Magallana hongkongensis. Classification (NCBI taxonomy): domain Eukaryota; kingdom Metazoa; phylum Mollusca; class Bivalvia; order Ostreida; family Ostreidae; genus Magallana; species Magallana hongkongensis. The sequence goes on along the minus strand of WFKH01011926.1, from coordinate 51,076,831 downwards.
TGAGGTGATCAAATACTCAAAGAATGATTCCTTAATTATACATTATATTTATTATTGGTGGATAACTTGAGTTCAGGAAATAACTGTGACAATAGAAAATATTTTTTCTGCTGTTGCAACAACATGCTTATTAGCGACCCTTCTCCCCCTCTCCTACCGCATGTTATTTAATATGCATTTATTATCGGTGTAATATAATATTTAGATACCGCAAAATATTGAATACAGGTTTAAAACATTATGCGATATTCTGAACCCGGGTTGAATATTTCGCTGCGAAGTTCAAAATATTACTGCTGCATAATATTGAACCCCCCTCTGATTTTTTACTTATATTTATATATATATATATATCACATATTAAATCAAATTTCAATTTAGTATTTGATTTTTCGGAGATGCCTAAATACGACTTTGTACATACATGTACAAGCAAAAACGAACACATCTTCGCATAGCTGCAATAATGTAGCCCTCTCTGATTTTTTATATCTGATGTTTACTGGAGAGGGCTACAATTCCATAGGATCTCCGTAATGGTGCAAAATAAATTTTTTAATGCGTCCGACTTCGGCATGAAAAGATCGTTTTTATAATTGACTTCCTTTAGATAAAACGATTTTTTAATTCAGGTTGAACAAACTAACCGTATATAAATCAAAACCAGATAAAACACATCAGCATGTTTACCAGTCGTCCTTTTCAGCAGCCATGACAGTTCTCGCGTGATTTTGTGGGATTTACGCTTGGAGTTTTATTGGGCTTGATAAAGTGAAATTCAGTGTAAATAAGCGATCTTACCTCGTTCTATCACTAAAACATCATTTAAGGAAATGGTATATAATGAAAAATTCATATTTACCGCGTTAATTATGTTTAAAATAGGGGAATTCCTATATTCAGTTCAAGATCCGCTCCTAAATTCTCATTGGCTGTCCCAAAATAAAAACCGGTCAAGGTCAGTAAACATGGCGTACAAATTCAACTTGCGCTGTTGACATACACGAAAAATAGCCGATATATGGACTATACTTGATATTTTTGGATTAATTTATGCCACATACATCTACAATGTTTGAGTTCAGGTAAGAAATGCAAATGTTATTGTCATTTATATACGATTTGAGACGTAATCGTTGCGGGAGTGAATCACTCCCGCACTTGCACCATTACGGAGATCCTATGGAGTTGTAGCCCTCTCCCAAAAAAAAAAAAAAAAAAAAAAAAAAAAAATCGGGAGAGGGCTACATTATTGCAGCTAATCTTCGCAGAAACAAAACACAAATTACATTTTTATTTTTTGTGCGAAAAGACAAAAAAAAAAAAAACCAAAAAAAAAACCCCAAAACAAACAAACAAAAAAACAGTAACACAAGATCTTTTTTTACAAATTTCATCATTAAGGTTACATGTAATTGATATGAAAATTAAATTTTAAAATTATCAGTGATAATTAAGTTCAGGTTTGTTCCCAGTTCTTCGTCGATCATAATAATACACACTACAATTGAAGTTTGATGAATGACTCAACGATGGGCTTGGAAATAGTTGAATTCGAATAAAATCGTTCTCTGTCATCTATAGAATACCATTTCAGCATTAGAGATTCCTGAAAAAAAAAATTAACTGACATCAAAGATTTGAAATGTTGAATTACTTTACAAAAATACCCATGATTTTAAACAAAATGTATATGTGCTTAAATGTAAACATATGATAATTCAGCAATTTGTTCATTGAGCATGCACACTATTTCAAATCAATGCTAAGAATGAAAACAAGCTGAATAGATTTAAACTTCATTTTCTTAACATCTTACTGAGTAAACCTAAACAGTACGTAAATCACTACACACTTTTATATCAAGAGATCTCAACATTAGGTTTATGCATTACATCAAAATAATTTGCCGTAATCAAATCAAACGATGTCACAAGGCTTAATAGATGGACAGTAGCACATTTTCATTGGACCCATTTTAAAATATTTTCTCTAGAAATCACAGGGCGAAAAACCATCTTTAAGCAAGTCCTTCAAGGTGGCTTTAAGGTTGCGTAAAGGTGGCTTTAAGGATATACGATCTTTAAGCCACCTTTAAGTCACCTTTAAGCTATAGCTTATAGGTCCTTAATGTCCAAACTTCTTTAAGCCACATTTTATCATCTTAAAGAGGCATTTACGCTCCCTTTAAGTTGTCTTTACTCCGTCTTTAAGTTCCCTTTTTAAAAGTCAACTGTGATCAAACTGAACAGTTTCAGTTATTAAATACATCGAATTAAATGCAAGAACACTTTTGTAGGGGTGGGAGGGGGTGATCCGAGTGATGAATTTTGCTTGTATAAAAACAGATCGCCATTATCAACACCGCTCCAATGAACACAGATCGCCGCCATAAAATTTTCCGGTCATTTTTTTTTTTGTTTAAAAATTATTGTAGCGGCGAGCGCAGTCCCTGTCTCTAGATCTGCGCATGAATTTATATTAAAGTATGTTTTTTTTCCTATTATAAACTAATCGGTAAAAGCTTTCTCTCTCTCTCTCATTAGTAATTATTTTTAATATTTGACTAATTAATACTTAGTTGAAAACAATTAATTGTTTGACTGCTGGCCTTGATGTTAAATTCATAATTTTCATTGAACCGGATTCAAAATTCATTAATACAAATCTACATCAATTCGTTTTTATTCAGAATTTGTTTTCATAAAAGAGCACGCATTTACACAAACTACCTTCCACAATGGGTTTCTTTTTTTCTTTTTTTAAAGTTCTTTTTTTCTTTTTTTAAAGTTTATCCGGTTATTAAACAAAATTAAATGAATAATACATAATTTAATTTAATAATATGTATTCTTTTTTTCAATTTTGATTATTTCTAGATCTAATTCTAGATCTGCTAGATACATGTTAAATATGAAAAGACTCTCAACTGCCTTTGTTATATCGGGCGGGATATTGCTGCTTTGTTTGTCTAGACATGGTTTTATTTGTTTGTGTATATCCAATTAAAGCCTTTTGTTTGTTCAACTTGAGAAAACGGTGTGTCTTGTGCCCAGGTGCACGTCAGGGCTCCTAAAGGTGTTGAAGTCCTAGTATGTACGTGTATACGATAAGTCCATTGTATAAAAATTTTATTTACATTTGTAATTCATTCTCAAAATATTATTTCCTCACCCTGGGTTTTAAAAATATTACTTCTACAAATCAAAGATACATGTATGTTAGAGTAAAACCTAAAGACAAATAATTACAGTAATCATAATGGGGGGGGGGGTAACTATTATATATTTATAAGGGGTAATATAATATGTCACATACAGGCCCGGTACATCATATGTACATGTACATACACCATTTGCAATTGCCACATGCAGTAAATACATGTACGTCACCGGTAATTGGTGATATTGTTTGTTATAGAATTGATAGTTTAAAAATCATGTATGCAATTCAACATTTAAACATATATCATTTAATTTGTTATTCGAGATCTATTGTAAATGTATAATAATCAATATTATAAAAATTATTACGTGCTGGAATGGCGCTGTGATCATGAAAACCGGTAAATTGCATAGAACTATTACCCTAATAGTTTCAATGCATTTAAAAAAAATAGTTTCATCTTCTTCCTTGCATTTCATAGTTATGAATTAGGTGAACGTATATTTAACCGGTTTAAATTTATTTACTTTAAGAAAGCCTAACAGTTTCCAATCAGGTATAATATATTTTTTTTACTGAAGACCAATTCTAAATACATGCATGCATGTAATTAGGTTTAATTGATTGTTACAAACTGGATGGAAGTCATTTTTTTTAAAGTAAAAAATACACACATTGCATTGATTCAATAGCAAATAATTTATAGGATATAAAGACCCTATCAGATATGAGCTCCCGTGGCGCACTGGAAGTAAGCTGATGTTAAGACTAAGACTTCCGGTTTGATGTCAGCCGAGAGTGCACGGATAGATTTCGTGGAGCTGATAGTTAGTTAGTTTTTGTTTAATTGTAAGTAATGAAGCTTCTTAATAGGAACCCAGTTGTATCATTGTATATAATTTACTGTACATAAGAGACTTTATAAACTGTTTGTCCTCGTTTCGTTGACTTCGAGTCAACAAACGGCATGATGCCTAGATAAGAGATAATAAGATAAGATAATATTTATTTAAAGTCGGGTTTTACAAACAATAAACATTAGCTCTAAGGAGCTATTTTCCGACTACATAATACCATTACATATAATTATAACATAGAATATACAATATCAGTATCACATTACTAAAAACATAACTACAAACATACCACAAGGATACTTAAAGACAAATAGATGCCACAATAATTCTGACTTACTGAAATCAAACCTGTTTAGGAAATTTAGCGACAAGCGCAACAGTTACAACAGTTTCCATACCAACTACTTATGTTTGATTTAAATTGATTAAAATAGGTGATGTTTCTAAATGACTCTGGTAGAGAATTCCAGATTTTTGCAGATTCAAATATAAAAGATTTTAGACCATATGTTGTTGATCTTACTTTCGGTAAAACAGCTATATTAGTATAACTAAAAGAATATGGCATTTCTTTAATTCGGATAAAATCCTGCAGGTAAGAAGGCCCTTGTTTATTTAAAATCTTAAAACACTCTATTGCCGTTGTTCTGATACGCCGGAGTTTAAGACATGGTAGTTTTGATTTTTGAAGTAGATAACTATATGAATTAATGTAAGTGTCGTAGACAAATCTCAATGCCCTTTCCTGTATTTTTTCCATTTTTCTCGTTTCTCTCTCACCACAGAAATGCCAAACTAATAGATAGTAGTTGAAATTTGACATTATAAAAGTATGATAAATTGTAAGTTTTTCTAATCTGGTCAAGTGCACCCCTATCCTTTTAAGAACGTTTAACTGCTGAGAGACTTTCTTACATATATTTGAAATATGAGAGCTAAAATCTATAGTAACACCAAGTAGTTTTACTTCATTTTCTGGTTGAATCGTAATTCCGTCTATTTCGAAACAGATATTTTCTTCTTTTGTTTTTTTCCCTATACATATTGGCTTGAAATTTATCAGGATTGGCGTGCATTTGGTTGTCTTGGAACCATTTAACAAGGATTGAGGAGTTTTATTCTAAAGTGTTTTTCAGTGAGTTAATATCATTGCCAGAAATAGAAAGGGTGTTATCGTCGGCTTAGTTATAGAGGTCACAATCTGTAACAAAATGAAAAATATCGTTGATAAAAATATTAAAAATGACAGGACCAAGTATAGAACCTTGTGGAACACCTTTGTACAATTCTAAAAAATCACTACAAACATTTCCCAGTTTCACACACTGTTTTCTCTTGCTTACATAGCTTGCTATAATGCTTGTAGTTTCATTTGTAAAACCATATGCATTTAATTTTGCTAAAATAAGATGATGAGGAATACAGTCAAAGACTTTTGATAGGTCCATCATAATGGCTGCAGTATATATATATTTTTTTATCAAGAGCTAACTTCCAGTCTTCGACAATTTTTAGCAGTACACTCTGACAGCCATACCCTTGTCTAAACGCTGATAACATTTTAAATGGTAGTTGAAAAAATCTGAAAGTTGATGGTGAATTACCCTTTCAAAAATCTTTGACAATGTTGGTAAAATTCTAACAGGTCTATAATTTCCCTTTTCCAAGATACTTTTCTTTTTGTGAAGAGGAACCACTTGTGCTATTTTCATACGTTCTGGGAAAACATTTTGTGATAATCAAAAATTTACAATGTTAGTCACAGGGTTCAAAATCTGTTCATGGCTAAGTTTGACAATTTTAGCCGAAATACCATCAATACCAGTAGCTTTCTTCATTCCCAATTTGTTAATACATTTGCTAACAAAATAGTTGTCCACAGGATGGAAAAAAAAAGATTCCACATGACTCTTGTCTTGTTGTTCTCACAGATTTTAACAATACTAGGATGTTTACTATTTACATTAACACAATCTGTTCCAATATTTTTTGCAACATTGACTAAAAAGTTGTTGAAGGTATTACATACTCGAGTTTGATCAGACACAAGACAATCGTTTTCACAGAGTATAATATTTTTCCTGACATTTGTACCTTTATTTGTCAAAAATGGTTTTATAGTCGGCAAAAAATCTCTACTCTTGGGTCCACCTGCACACCGTTCAATGAAATATTGATTGACAGATTGACGCTAAATTTTCGTGACATAGTTTCTTTGTTTCCTAAAATTTTCCCAATTTGTAGTGTGGCGGCCATGGGGGCGGATCCCAAAATAACACAAACACAGTGAAAAGACG
>WFKH01011926.1:51059122-51069298 GCA_016163765.1 Magallana hongkongensis | reverse complement strand
TAGGTATAAACTATTAACACATATCAAATTGAGAAAGAGAGATAGTGAGAGAGAGTCTGCTTTACTCAAAGTGTGATAGTAAATATTTAATTTCTTTTGATATACTGTATATCTCTAACTTCTTGAAATAATCTTTCACTAAATTATAATTCCATTAGTTTCATATTTTTCTATCAATGAATTTTCCATAATGTCACACATAAGCTGATGTATCTGAGCACAGTAACAATTAATCCAACATACACATAACATGTATTTGTTATCTCAAAATTGTTTGTATACAATGTACATGTACATGTGCTTAATATATGCATCGAAACTTTACCTAGAAATGAATCAATATGTATAAACATAAAGATAAACCATAGCTCAAAACAAATTAAACTGATTCTGTTAAAAAAAATTAAATCCTGAAAAGACTCTATTATGAATATCAGGGAACATATAAATACCCTAAAATTCTGACCTTATAATGTAATATGAAGTTCTTTCCAATTTTAAAATTAAAATCCTCTTTTTAGAAAATATATAAATAAATAATAGAATACCATATAAGTTTAACATTGGTTAATTAAAAAAATAATCTGCTATTGAGGAAATGTATGTGTTATTGTAAGTAAATAACAATCCAGGTCAGTTTCAAGCTTGTGCCCCTTGAATATTATCTAACAAGTGTATGCAGTCTGGTCTAAAGCAGCCGAGTCTGAACATAAGTTGGATTTTACTGGTTGGGGTTTATTATCAGATTATTATGAAGCATTACTGCACATATTTAACACATCAAATATATTAATCATATAATTTTAATGCAGCACATACAAATATGTACAAATCTTTTTGAATTTTTGAATTCATAAACAATTAAAGCCATGGAAGACAATTGATATGATACAATATTGTTTCATTAAAATTAAGTAAAGAAATTCTGATGCATACATGCACATGATGATTACATCATTCTTCACTTGTGTACCATGGGACCCCACATGTTTACAGTGTATCCTATTATGTTGTGTATAAAATAGTTCAATACAAACTAAGACACACATATACATATATGGCAAAATAACAAATAAGAATTCAAAACAGTGTTATAGATATCTACTGTAAGCACAGATCCAGCAAAATGAATTATATCATCTAAGATCCAAAATTTTACTGAAGTGCAAAACATGTGTAATCCCCATGCAAACATGCATGCACTTTGTACAGCATTCTACAATTGTGTACCCTGGGAACCCCACCTCTTTCAAGTGCAATGTTTACAGTGTCTGGTGTGTAGTTCAATACACAAAAGAAATAAATGTATAGCCTAATTAGAAATAAGAATTCAAAACAGCGAAGCTGTGCAAAACAACACGTGTGTAGGTACACTGCATGGACTGAAAAGAGCAAATGTTTTGAAAAGAAAAGGTCAACACGACATATCCTGTATTAAAACATACCATTATTATCTCTTAAACGATGGTTGAGCTGCATTTTCCACTCTCGGCGTCTTGCAGGCCATGCATCTTATGAAAATGTTGACACACCGCTGTCAGCTGTTCGCAACCAAAACAAGGCGAGTGAAAGCGCTGTGTTGACGCGGATGGTAAGCAAACGACAATGCAATTTTAAGAAATAAACGCCTTTAGTCACAGATTTTCGATTCAATATTGTTTAAAATAAAATTCAAAATGATTATTTAAAGCAATCAATCGATAAATTTTAACAGCGATCGCTTTACTATATCGAAAGTAGGAAAAAGACGAAAACATGAATAATGGGCGGAGCTAACGTCATGAAATGTCACGTGATATTCATGAAGTGAAATCTATGGGAGGCCTTAACCTAGCTGCGTATGAAGTATTAAATCAGCCGTATTTTTGGCTTAAACTGCTGTTTTCGGTATATTTTCCATATAGGGAAATACAGAGGCGGGGTATATATTATGACGTCATATCTTATTATCCCTTCATTAGCATATCAAAACGATGTGTAGACTTATCTGTCCTGCGCATGCGCTAAAATCAATGCACAGAAGTAAGAAATTATGTGTATAGGCTCAGGTTGTTTATCTTATGATGTGAAAAATTACATTGAAATTTCTGAAACAAATGTGATGAAAATTCTTGGAATATATTTTGGCAAAAACAAAACATAATGTTAAACTTTGAACTGGAAAGATAAAGTACAAAAGATTATACAAACACTGAATTTGTGGAGACAAAGACAACTAACAGTTCAAGGGAGAGCAGTTGTGATCAATACTTCACTTCTGTCAAAATTGTGGTATACATTGTCTGTTATATCTATGCCTAAATGGGCAAGAAATACTATACAAAAAGAATGTACAAATTTCCTGTGGAATTATGGTGCACACTTAGTGTCTTATAAAACTATTGTCGGTGGTTTGATGTTGAATGATATATATCTTAGAATGCTGTCATTTAGACTTAAAAATTTGGCCTAATATTTTTGTAAATCTAGAGAACATGTGTGAAAATATATATGCAAATATTTTTATCCAAAATATGTAATTTAAGAGCAAATTCTGAAATATTAATGCTAAGATTGTTTAATAAAGACATATCATTTTTACCTCAAAATTATACAGAACTTTTTAGTGCATGGTATGCTATTGAAAATTGTAAATAATGAGAAAGAGGATGATGTATATAATTTTGTTCATTCTGTAATCCAAAAGTTCAATCAAATGGTAAAATGTTAAAGAGGAATGATTTTATTGATGCAGGAATTACTCATATCAAAGAGATACTTCCTTTGAAGTTATACATGGTTTTCTACCTAGTTCATACATTGTTGATATTATTCTAGAAAAAAATCCTGATGCAAATGTATTTAAGATCAAGGAAAATTACAATATTCTTTTACAATGTATTCCAACATAATGGAAAAATATGTAATTGAAAAAGAGTTTAAAAATGACAGTTTTATGGCAGATTTTTGTGTAAATAATGAAAATAAAAATATTGTTTTCAGCACATGTACAGTTAAAATATTCCATAATTGTTGATTGAAAAATTGTTTCAATATCCTGTATCAAATACATTCTGGAGTGAAAAATTTAATTTCGAGCATTCTGAAATTTTTATTAAAAGATTGAATGTATTATGGGAATCTCACAAACCACCAGAGATTGTTGAGCTAGATTTTAAATTATAACACAATGCTATATTTACTCATTAAAAAATGTTTAAAATTGGTAAAACAGAATCAAATCTATGTCCTATTTGTTTGTTAGAAATTGAAGATATAATACACATGTTTATTGGATGTTCAGAATTACAAGATTTTTAAAACAATTTTGTTATATATCATTTAGAAACTTTAATGTAAGATATAGATATTGGTATATACAATACTTTAGAATTTGATAAAATGTTTTTCTCTTCACTGTCAAAGAGCATAAAAAATGTAAATACATTTTTTGTCAACTTCTTTTTATCTGTCTGTAGACTTAGTATATACAAAAGAAGGCAAATGTATATTTAAAGTCAGCAAAAGCTGGATGTAACAAAATTTTGCAAGTACACATTAAGACAATTTATCTCATATAATTATCACCATTTGTGTGTCAAAGAAAACGGAAAGGATATGTTCTTTAAATTTTTTTTAAACAGAAACCCTCTTGTAAAAAAAGAGGGAGTTTTGTTATTTATTTTATGAATCATTTGTAATTTTCTTTGTCATAAAAGTTTTTAAATTTGTAATGTATATAGTGATGATTATAAATAAAAGATAAAAAAAAAAGAGAGCTGATGTTAGTAAACGAAGGGTCCTGGGTTTAATACCCGTTTTGGGCATCTTATTTTTATTTTTTTTAATTTTTTTAGAGCAAAAACCGCTTTTAATACTTTTTCTGCCTTAGAATCATTGAAACTTGCGACAGAATATACATTATTTACTTAATTACCGTAGAATCAATTTCGCTTGTTAAAATCGCTGGGTTGTGTGTCTAGACACGCTTTCATATTTTTTGTATATCTAATTGAAATCTATTTTTGATAAACCTCAGAAAAACCCTGGAACTAGCAAAGAATGTACAGGATATACACAACAAGTGTGTCTTTTCTCCTGACACACTGCTTTGCTTTTTTTAAAAAAATACTTTGCATAAAGGTTAAATATATTTGTCCATTGATCACAATTGATCAAATTTTCATTAAGTTAATACCTTTTGTTGGCAAAGTAAGCACACTATTGAATAAAGACTGTTATGATTTTAAAAAAAAATGGCTAAAAGGTGGCTTAAAGAAGTATCAATAAGTTGTTCTTAAAGGTGGTTTAAAGGTCGCTTAAAGATAGTCTTTAAGCTGCCTTTAAGCACCTTTAAGCCATCTTTACGCTTTCTTTAAGCCCCCTTTAAGCAGCATTAATAGCCTAAAGATGGCTTAAGATCGTTTTTAAGCTACCTTTAAGCACCTTTAAGCTATCTTTAAGGAAAACTTAAACATGGCATTCATTCTGTGAATGAGTTTCAGATGCGCGCATAACGCAGTAAAAGGATATCAATAATGAAACAGACCATACTATTTTATGCAGAATGTTCCTTAAACATGGCACTATATACTAAGTTTGGACACAAAAAGGACATCCATTCATTTTTTTTAAATTACTGCACACCAAAAGCATCAAAGATACTGTAGCTATGATTTTACTAAGCAACCCAATGTTTATCTTTTTAGCCACGTGTAGAATTGTTACACAAGAACGCTAATTTTGTTCAGATTATCATCGTTTCGTTTAAATAATCGTTAGATGTTAAAATAAGAATTATTAATTAATAAAATTTCATGTTTTAACATATACCAAAGTAAGATATGATATGAAACACTATTAATACTTAAGTATTTTGAGAATATTATCCAAACACTCATATTCCTTTCGAAATTCCACAGGAACTACACAAATCTCGAAAAAGTCTCGTGAAATTTCATTCGAGCACTTCTGGATTTTTTTTTCATACTTTGCAACGATAAAGAAGACGTTCCATGCCTAACACATTAGCAAAGGTGAATCGTAGAATTCATGAGTTTAAGAATATATAAACCAGACAAAACAAGTTATAGGTCGAAAACAGTGACAGGTTGTTTGTAAATTTTTTAACTTGCATGAACTATTAATGAAAAATCAATGTTTATATTTTAATGATCATTTACAAACTGTGAAAGTTATACGGCATATTTGCGCCTTTTTCAGCATACATGTATATCAAATAAATAGATAAAGTAACCGTATCTTCTTTTAAGTATAATGCCACGGTTCATGGCGCAATGTTGTTAGTTAGTAAAATATAAAGAAAAAAAATATTTTGTTTACAATACGACTTCAGTATTTCCTTCATTCCATGATTTAATCTAAGTATTTTAATACTATTTGAAATAATTTTTTTTTCTAAACAATCAAATGCTTCATTGTGCTTTTCATTTTGAGCGTCTTTTCCCGATTCAATTTCGGATGCATTAATCTTTTGACTTATGTTTTTAAGAATGTGAGAGACAGAATCCCGATTAGTGCATAACTAGGCTTTGAACTGAAATGTGTATTATTTATTTCAATTTGAACATGTTGCATTTGCAAGGCAGTTACATTTTTTGATACAAACATTAAATAATTAATTAAAGGAAAGAGTGATTGGTTTGAATAGCTTATAATTCTAAATGAATGTGGGTTTTTTTTCTTCATCGGATATCATTTCAGTTCCTAATCCACGAATGCCCGCAACAAAAGAGAATCTGAAATACAAATACAACAACCTGGTAAAGGAACTCGACACTATCCGCTCCCAGTATGAAGATAATGTTTACAGCGTCATTCAAAACCTAGAGAGACGTTACAATGAAACACAAAGCTGGCCGCTGCCTTGCTACGGAGAGCTAAAAAGTATGATAAAAGATTCAACTAATGACAATGTCATTATGAAATGTAGGGTCCCAGTACATGAACATTCCATAAAGAACATGGGAGACAGAAAAAGTACGGGAGTTTTTTTTAATTTTAAATTTTAAATTTTTTCAATGATATATTAAAAATATGATAGTGTTTGTAATAATTATGAAAATGATGATGATGTAAAGAGACATTTCAAATCATATAGAAGATAAATTCATTCAAATGCATACACTGTATAGTATACATTAAAACATATTTTATATATAAAGCACAGAGACATGCACCTTATTGAAGCTTCACCTCCGGCCAAGTCAGCAACACATATAGCATTGATCAGTTACATGATTATATACTGAGGAACCCACTCTCTAGCAGTGAGCGGCCAGCGCGTTAACTACTCGGCCATCTAGGCAAGACACAAATCTTGCTTTCGAAGACAAATGGAACCTAGCGCGTTGGCCGCGCACTACTCAGTAATTGAGATAGAAGTAAAGTGAAGTTAAAAAACAATATGAGAAGATCATAGCGATACACATTGCATAGATATATACACACTACAGTAACGATTAGACCTAACCTAACAGAAAGTAAACACCAAGTAAACCCTGAGTTTACTTTCTGGGTTTACTCTGTGTTTACTCCGGGTTTACTAGAGTGGACCCAGAGTAAACCCAGAGTGGTCACAGAGAGTAAACCCCGATCAGAAGTATACCCCTGAAAGCAGACACTACACGTGTATTCGGAATAAACAAGGGGCAGGAATTACAGGCAGTAAGATGGAAGGATAAAATACAGGTCTGCTTCACACTTCAGTGCGTACAGTTGACACCAAAAGCAATTCTCAAGTAAACCCAAAGTAAACAACGAGTAAACCCAAAGTAAACCCTGAGTGGACCCAAATTTTCAAAAAGTTAACCCGGAGTAAACCCAAAGTAAACCCAGAAAGTAAACCCTGGGTTTAGTTGGGGTTTACACTGGTGTTAGGTTGGGTCTGATCGGTACTGTACATGTACATGTATAAGCACAAACATTGCAGTATCTCTTAAATTGATATATACTTGGCCATAAATAAGACATGGGATATATTACGCAAAGGGAAATTCGTCTTATTATATTGAAGCTTTATCTCCGCCTAGGCCGGGGCCTGCAACCAACTAATCATTGTTCATTTTCAGTATCATTATATACTGAGAAGATCGTCAAGGCTTTAATTTCTTTCAATGTCAAAAAACAAATAGTAAACCATTATGGATTTGATAAATTATTCGTCTGTCCAATAAACAGTGTTTCATTGTAGATGTCTATGAACAATATACTACAATGGTGTACCAAAACCCTAAACTTGCGGCGGCTGCAGAGAAATACGGCCACGCTGGAATATTAGGTTACTGTAAATTGCAAGAAGCAATTAGGGATAAACAAAGGAGGTCGCAAAAGAGAGGTAACGAAAAATTGACATTTAAAAATAAATGTCATATATAAATATTTAGTGTACATTATAAAGTTTTCATAATCTAAATTGTCTTTTTAAGAAATTTTATACAATTTTAGTTCACAATTTTTCACGTTTTCTCAAGTACATGTACCATTCTTTCCGAACATTTGTAGAGTCAAAAACAAAAACAATGAATCTTTTTCTATAGTCACGAAGAGTTAACATTTTTGATCCGTCTTTTTTTCTGTGTGTGTCAGATGTTGAAAAGATGCACAAAGACGAAATAGAAACTGAAAACGACGATCTTAAACATCACATACGATGTTACGACTGCAAGTTCTTAAGAGCTCAGGATACACTAAGACAACTCAAAGAAAATTATTCTGAATCCAAACGCTATTGGCCAATTCTGCGATATCGACGAATGAAGGCAATGGTTGAAAGGGTGATAGAAGACAAGTCTTTAGAAGTTGACTGATAAACAATTCGAATATGATGCCTGTACAAATATTTGCTACTACATGTACAACGTTCATTGTTATTTTAGGTTTTGAAAAACCGTATATTTTTTACTATCATCATTAATATTATTATTAAGATACTCTGGCGCAATCTTTTTTCACTAATGTTTAAAAGTTTAACCAAAGCAAGCAATATCAAATTAACATATATATGTACAACAATATAATGTAAAAAGCATTTTTTGTTGTGCACGGCCAGTGCGCTAACTACCTTGCAATTCATAAAATGCCAATGACCCTAGGAGTCAAAACTAAGATATTTTTGTTTTTATAAAAGTGAACTATAAGGACATTTTCGTTAAAAATGTTATATTTCGTTTACATTTTGTATAGTTAAGATACCTTCTAAAATTAGTTATCTATATAGATTGTGTAAAAGGTATATTTCACAAAAAGCATTCTTAAAATCATTTGGGTTGTCTCATGTCAATGATGTTACTCAGCTTAAATTCACAAATCAAAAAATTATAAACAATGGAAAACAAACACAGAATCAGGCTTCAACCTCAGAACATGTGTAAGGTTGTAAGAGAATTATTCATGAAAACTTTTAAATGGTTTTTTTATTAAGATAAATATCAAGGTACTCAAAATACATGTATCCGGGCTCATTTTATGCGTATTGAAAACGTTTTTAAGGTATTATTACAGAATGAAAAGACACATTGATTCATCATTAATGAATAACTGATTTATAAGCATGTTAAGACATCCATGTATTTATATTGATATCGTTTTATATAATCATTCGTGGGAGGGTCAGATATTTAACACACTGATTAAGATTAGCTGGGAGGGTCAGCTATTTAACACCCTGATTAAGATTAGCTGTTGTACAATCTCATAAAGAATTCACGCAACAATTTGACAATGTACTAGTCTCAGCTTGATAACGGGGTGACTAAGGTGATGATGATTAAAGTTACAAGTGTAAACAATGTTTTTCGCCGCTTAACACATTTATATTGCAAACTTGGAAGTATTTAGAATATTTCAGAGAGAAAGAGTACCATGTGGTGTTTAAATATATCAGATGTAAACAGGTTTATGTTTAGTCCAATTTCTTACATGTTTATTTCAGAACTATGTTACTATTTAGGTAGTCTTTATTTTTGTATCAAGATAGTTAATTCTGAGCAAACCATTAATTAAATAATGCATTTTTATTCAATGTAAGTAATGTCCGTTATAATCAATATTATGTTGCATGTACAGCGTGTTTGTTTTATTTGTATCATGATTACGAATGTTGCATACTGAATCCTTAATTTTGATACCCTTTACATACTGTCGTATGGGGAACAAAAACCCATGGTGTGCTAAGGATGGTACTAGTTACAGAAACATGGTGAGGGCAAGAAACACCTAATACCGACCTTATAATTCATATTTGGTAATGTTTATTTAATATTGTATATTTGGCGCCCCTCCCTAGATCCACATTTTTATTATCTTATTTTAAACATATACATACATAAAAACATATCAGATACATTCACATTGTTTCTAACATTGTTGACAATTAAATTAACATAATTTATTCCATGGAGAAAAAATCAGAAATATTTTTTTAAAATAAAATATATCAGGTTATACATAATTAATTGACTTCAATTTAAATATTTCATCATATTTTTTTGTTAAAATTCTAAATATATTTTGTTCATAATTTTTAATTATTATATATTATGATTTAAATTTGGGGGGTTGATAAGATCTCACTTATATGCGTCCAGTCACCAACAAATTAGTATCATTGTTACCAGACTTGGTACACCTGTGGTCCTAATTCATTAATATTTATTCATTTTTAATATGCAGAACAACCCATACGTCTTGTACGGAGCATATTTATTTACTTTATCACATATTAATTGCACTGTGTCAGTGCACTTGAGAGATGTAGCAGGTATTGAGGGTGGATCGTATCGAGATGGATAGTATAAAGGTATACTGCAATACGTCACCATAGGTTAACGGTATTTAGTTAACTGCTATACTATATATTTACAAACAAACATGAAAGAGTATATCAGTTTTGCAGCAGAGGTACTAATATATAATTAAAATGTGTTAGTCTTTAGTGTTATTAACAGCTAAGAGTTGTTCACCTGAACATTTTTGAATTTTAAGGCACATATTGACTGCAACTATTTTTTAGTCCCTCTACCTCTACCTTTTTTTAAAAAATTATGAAAAAAAAAGTTTTTGTTTGTCTACATGTACTGCCACAGCAGCCGTCGTGACTGTTCAGTCAAACAGAACAAGATTTGATTTATATTTATAATATTTTATATAAGATAAAAATAAACAAATATACACAAT
>WFKH01011926.1:51048588-51059022 GCA_016163765.1 Magallana hongkongensis | reverse complement strand
TTTCGGTCTGTGATACCGTTAGTTCTTGATAGTGAGACGGATCATCTGTGGTAACTGTCGGCTCAGTATTTGATACAGGACGCGTGGATATATTAACTTGACCTCTTGTGGGTCTCTGTTTCCAGAATGTTCTCCTGTGAGAAAAAAATTGAATAATAGAATAAAATATTTGAGCATAAATGTATTATATTATCACTCTGTAAATGTTAAAAATTAAGTTTATACACATGAAACTCTTCTTAGTATTGTATAACTTACAAAAAGGACTATGTGCTATATTATGCATTTTTCGCCCACCAAATAAAAGTTTTATGATGAGTTTTAAAACTTTAAGAAGGTAGTTTAAATCATACTGAAAATAAGTAACGCCATAATGTAGAAGTGACGTCATGAAGATTCTCATATTTTGATAAATTGCTGTTTTGTAGCAAAATATTGGGGTTTTCCAATGTCTTTTTTCGACTGGGAAACATCGAGCGCAGGCTTGCTCAAGTACAATTTTTTAGTATTATGTATGTAATTATGTGAATAGAAACGTATGTTAAAATTGTTCTTGAGCAAAACTGCGCTCTATACTTTCGATTTCAAGTGACAATATTTTCATTTGTTTGCAAAATAGTAGGATTTAGCTCATATAGATGACGTCATAGATAAATAGCAAATGATCGAAGATGACTTAAAACAAGATTAAGGTGATAGGCATTCTCTGTATAATGATTTATAAAGATTTGATTTTTATAGGATAAATTTAAAAATTGATTAAAATTAGGGGCAGGTATTTGACCATACGAAATATGGTCCTTCTCATATGTTCCAAGATATGTCATAGCATAAAACAATTCACAAAAAAGTCCCTTCTTTTTTCACTGGTATTAAGCCGATATGCGTACCATTTGGTACGCATATCATAAGATGGCGACAAGCTCTGCAGGTTCGGAAGTTTACACTGCTATATTTATTTATTCAGGCCGTATTTCAGCGGGTAAAACATAAATGTTTGAAGGGCTACTGAGTCTTTACATGTAGCAACTTATAAGATAAACCAAAACCGCATATTAATTGATATTTCCTCCATTAATGAAAATCCCTATGATATGCGTACCTACGACATGTTTATTTTTCTGGATATACGTACCATAATTTGATGATATGGGTACCAGCTAATTTCCTAAATTATGTATTGTGTGTTCTTATTTTCATTGAACTGTGCGGTTTTGAGACGTTGAATGCATTTGCATGACATTGTTTTATTATCGTTATCCCCAGTGCTTCAGTATTTTGAGAACTAAGGCATACTAATAAACGTTATAATCGGGAAATAAATATTCAAATTTTCAATATATCATACAAAATTAATGCCATTTTTTTTAAAAAATCGGTTTTGATATACGCTTAATACTGAACCTCGATTCTGGCAACGCTTCTTTTTCAGAGAATTCAGAAACAAAGACTGAAGAATCCCATGTTAGCAGATAATACAAGTATATAATTTGTAAAAAAAAAAAAAAATAATACTGTTTAATGTCAGTTGTTCTAAAATGATAAATTTAATGAGAACTAAATGGTTTGTGCTTTATTATTATATAACAGAATTCATCATTTAACGGTAACGTTTTTCAAAATTTGAATACTATTTTGAGAAAAACATTTGAAGGACTCTGGATATCTGTATCATTTGAACTTGAAATTAAAGTGAGAGTTTGGTAATCTGGTGATTATATGCATGTAGCATGTTATTTGAATCACACAGATTTCTTTCTTAAATATTTTTTTTCATAAATAGTTCAAGTTGTTGGGGTTTTTTTTTTACGAAATAAAGTAAAATGTATAACAATTTCTTTTTTCTTAATAGTTATCCATTTAAGCTCAGCAATATTTTTTATATGACATTAATATAGATTTTCTGGTCTAAACAGTAAGTAGATTTGATGGATCTCTGATCACTAGCACCCCAAAGCAAAACGAAAGAGGTTAGAAAATATTTCTTTACACTGTACGGTTTTCATTTAAATTATATTCCACATTTTATTATTGATTCTGTTTATAATATCTCTGTAAATATAAATATTTTTTAAAGATGATGGCGAGGTATTGAAGTTTGCGGAAAGTTGTATGGTTCGAAGCAAGGTTTGCAAGAACATAAAATATTGGGGCACACAAAGGAATTTATTTACATCTACCGATTAATTTCTCCTCTGTTTCTTAAAAAAAAAAACCTCAATTGTGATTCATAGGTCTGTAGAAACTAAAATCTACATGCCCCGTTTATCGATTGGTCGAAACCTTAATCGACCTAAGAAAATTCACGGACTGTACGAAAAAATCAGGATGATATATCAGACTCAAATTCCCATCAAAGGGGATTTGGCTGTTTCTTTTAGCTAACATACTGATGTACATTAATATTAATTTGTTAAAGAAAGATGTGAATATAAACAATAAAATGTTATCTCCTTGATGATTTATGCAGGTTATAAAGGTAGCGATCATTGCAGAAAAAAATACATAACCGACTAACGAAAGCGGGTTATGTATTTTTTTGCAATGTCGCCACCTTCATATCCCGCATGAATCACCAAAGAAAGCATTTTAATTCAAGTGTGGTCAATGCGAGAAAGGTTTTTTAGCGGGGACCAGATTTTCAAAGTCGCACCTTATGGTACATCTAAATGTAAGCCTTTTTTAATATCTTTTTATTGATGAAGTAATAAGAAAATTTGGTATCGACACTCACAGAAGCATGCATGCGCGCACACCCACCCACGTACATCTTACCGATGGTACGCATATCCAGAAATTCTAATTTGTTTTATGGTACGTATATCTGTTTTTGTAGGTACGCATATCATAGGGGTTTTCGTTTATGGGGGACATATCAATTAATATGCGGTTTTGGTTTATTTTATAAGTCGCTACATGTGAAGACTCAGTAGCCTTTCAAACATTTATGTTTTACCCGCTGAGATACGACCTGCATAAATAAATATAGCAATGGAAACTTCCGAACCTTTAGGATTTGTCGCCATCTTATGATATGCGTACCAAATGGTACGCATATCGGCTTAATACCAGTGTTTTTTGGACATCATAACTTACATATTATATCAACTGTCCAGTCGTATTATCATCGGCCTCAACGTGTCATATTTAACAAAATTGGAAAATGAACTATTTATAAATGTTTATTAAAAAAATAAAGAAGGTCACTGTGACCTTGATATGAAGATATGAGGATCCATACATATTAATATCACAATATTATATATCTAAAGGAAAATAATTTTAAAGCATTTCCCCAATGTATAAATATGCTGAACTTTGAACCCCTCTTGCCAAGATCCCCATTAACAATTTGGAATCTAAACTATCCTAGGAATCTTGCATAGTAATCCAACAAATTGCAGCATTGTTTTTCTTGAGAAGAAAATTTTTAAATATCTTCCCTATATATTTCTATATTTAATTTTGATACCGCCTTAGGGTCCCAGTATTTCTCCTAGAATCATGGTAAACCGTTTTAACAATTTTTAAAATATCTTTATTGTCAGAGGATGCGTGCATAGTGATCTCATAAATGCAGCATTGTTATTCTTTGGAAGAATATTCTTAAACATATATATCTAAGTTAAACTTTGAACCCAACTTGGAATCACGGTATTTGTCCGGGAGTGAAGGTTTTAACAATTTAAATCTTTAAAATATATACAAGCTTTGGTATTAATATTGGTATTTATAATGCAGCGGTTCTTGGAAAAAAAATAAGACGCGCACCCTGTTTTGTGGTTATCTCCTTTTTACTAAGGGTTACGCCTTTTATGTATACAATTTAGAATTCCGTTTATGTAAGAGTGGTATGTACTAAATTTGGTCAAATTTGACTTTGTGGTTCTAGAGAAGAAGTCAAAAATGTAAAAAAAAATTTAGGCAGGTATACGGACATGAGGTAGACAACATGTAAACAGAAAAGCTCCCTTGAATATTCGGTTCAGTCGAGCAAAAAATGTATAACTTATTAATGTTTTAAAACAGGAATTGCCACAAATTGTCAAAATTGAAGAAACAGGGATAGAGGTCATTCCTAATCAGTATCTCCCTGAAATGTTTAGAACGTGGCCATGAAATTCTTTGATGTTATAAAGCACTTGCTAAGGTTGAAGTATAAAGTTTTAAAGAAAAGTATGTTAGATATGTAAGTATTTTTATGTGCTATCATATTCTATTCAAATTTAAAACAAAAAACTTCAGAAATTGAAATGTTGATTTTTATCAATATTTTATTTCATTTCTACGTACAAAGAAATATTGTGTAAAATATCTTAAACTTATTTTTTTCTGAAGATTATTGAATATAATTTGCAAATGAAATCCAATTTAATGAAATATTTCAGCAAAAAAAATTGTCAAAAAAAAGTCATAATGACAGAAAAAGGGGTATATCATATCAAAATATATCCCTTGCAATTGATCTCTTAAAAAAGCCCCCCCCCCCCCCCCAAAAAAAAAAAAAGACAAAATATTTAACACTGCATCGTCCTCTTCCCCCTTAAGGATGACCTGCAGGTATATACTAATAATACTGAAAATCAGTTATAGAAATTCACGGGGAAAATATCTAATACCTTCGATTTATCAACGTGGCAGAAATGAATGTAATGTTGATGAGAAGAGACGTTGAGAAGGCGACAATCCAAACTGTACTAGCTGGTTCAGTAGTTGCCTCTGTATTCTGCAGACTACCTGTATTGATAAAACCACGAAACATCGATTTTCTTTTCTAGTCCTATGTTTTTAAATAAAAAAAGAAAAGAAATTAACTGATTCTATTTCATTACACTATTTACCAAGATTGTCATTACACAAACAGTATCCGTTGAATCTATCACACGTCTGGTTCATGCAGTGTGTACTGCATGTATACTGGCAGTTTTCTCCATAGGACTGAGTACATTCTGAAAGTTTTTTGTATTAAATATAGTTAAGCTGATGGGAATTGCTACTTAATTATCCTGTGGTGGCATCACTTTGATGTTTCCTTTTCTTTAGACAATGTGCAATCACGAACCTCAGATAATTCTATCATCTAATCTACCTATTGAGCAATTATGACCCATCTAACCTGCCTTAGAGTAGGAACATAGCCCATCTGTGTGTCGACACGTCTTACAATTAGGCAAACAAGCAAAGGAACATTTTGTTCCGTAATACCCAGGTTGGCAAGCTGTAAAATCAAAATAAAAATACTGAGTAAATAGAAGAATCAATAGGAACAAACTGTTTAGAAAAAATTAATATTACAATTGCCTGATATCTGTTTGAAAAAAGGTAATTTTGTAATATTGAGTACAAATCTTACATAAATTACAATGTCCGCCAATGTATCCGTCAATACAACCTCTAGGGCAAATTCCACTGACATGGTTACATGGGTCATTGTATTTACAATAACTACTGCATCGCTCAATGCAACCCAATCAAAAATTACATGAATTGCATGCTACAAAAACAAAAGTCAAATTATACAACGATTGATATTAAATCATACCTTCTTTATATTAGCTTGCTTGTTTGCTTGTTTTGTGAAAGGGTGTTTGTTATTGTTAAAAATGTTCATATTGACTGATAATTCTCACTGAAATAGATGCAGACAAATACAAACTAATTCACAAATTTCAAAAATATGCAGTAAGAGCTCGTGGCACTGGAAAATAGATGAAGTCAGTTGGCGCATTAAAAGTTGACACTATAAATGTGAACAATTCAAGTAAATGTTTAAAATTACATTTACGAACAACCCATTTCATTGTATATTAGTACCTTGGCTACAGTTGTCGGTGGTATATCCCGGGTCACAACCCATGTCATAGTGACCAGTTTGTATGTTACATGGAGAACCATTCAGACAACGACCACTACAGTTGTTGACACAGGCATATCCATAGGTACCGTCAACACACTCTATATTCGATTTCTAGTATTAATACATCGGTAAAGCACTGATATGCAGTAATTACTTCAAAGTTTATAATTTTCTGTTTGAAGGCGTCTTACATATATTTCTTCTTTGTTTTTGTTTATTCAAAATCTTTATGGAATTATTCTTAATTTAAACTACAGTTTGTTTATTTAATGTGTTTAAAATGTCAACATGAATATTTTTAAAACTTTAAACACTTCAATTTAAAGAAATTGTCATAAGTTGATCTCTCTCTTTAACATTTTATATGTAAATTTGATATATCAGAAAGCGTACCCTTATTACACATATGTCATGTCCATCCAGGAGCACAGCCTCTGTCACACTGACCAGTCGTGTGGTTACAGGTAATACCGTCTACACAGTGACCTACACACTGTTGAGTTCAATTTAAACCGTACCAGCCTGCCATACATTCTAAAGAAATATGGAAATCCATGTCATGCAGATGACGTTAAACTAATGTAAATGATTCCAAGTACCCTAGAGATTAAAAAAAGGATTGACAATTAATCATAATATAATCCCTCGTAGGTGTAGATATTAACAGTTGATAAATATTACAAATTCGAACGACCAACGATCGTAAACAAATAAGAACTTGAAAAGATAACAGATAATTAGAAGTTGAAATTTTAAAACTCAGAAAACGATATATATCACATTCAAGTTAGATATACACATTTCAGCTTTTACAAAGTCATGCCATAATGAAATAAATAAAGAAATATAAGCAATACAATTTACTTAAACACCTGTCACACCGGGGCTGCCTCTCAAGGCGATCCTGCTGCGCCCTTAAACAATTTAAAACGCGAAGGTACACGCAGTAGAGTCTCCTACAGCGCCGCAACAAAACAACGGCATCTTCATTTGTCGCGATGGGATCACCTACAACATTGTTGAACTTTGAGCATGCACAAAGTACATGTACGCACCATGGCTCTGCGTTCTGATAAACACGCAGTAGAAAATAAGTACGGTCGCTGTGAAAGCGTCGTGAGGTCTCCAATAGCGCCACGAGAGTTTCATTGGGCGCTCAAGTAACGCACATAATCGCAGTATAAACGCAGTGATAAGTCGATTGCGCTTGCACAGAGACCTCTCAGAGACCTTTGTGACGTCACTGCGTCTCTATCGCGCTCTCACTGCGCATCCAGTGTTATAACGTGTTGTTTTCATCTTGCTGCGTTCACACAGTGACCAAAGAGAGCCATTGCTGCGATCATTGCGTGCTCTGACGTTTTTTCTACGTTCATTAGCGTTTATTCTGAGCTTCCCCCGTGTTTCTAGAGCGATGTCAGCGAGACCAAAAAAATTGAACATTATTTGTGACACAATAGCAAGCGATATAGTATTCTCAAACTTGATGTTGATGACTATCTATATGGCAGACGCTTCTCCTACTCATCTATTCATAATATTGAATACAAAAACCCCTTTCCGTGAGTTCTTAAAATATTTGGAGTAGTTGCCATTTGAAGTTACTTTTAAGTTAGAGTAGTTGCCCTTTGAATTGACGTCATGTTGTTGTGTCTGGGGCAGAATAAAATAGCAGGGTCGATATTTGCTCAAACCTCTACAGAGGAAAGGGGGAAAACATTTAAAATAAAATAGTAACAAAACTTTAAAGTGAACAAGGGTGCAGTGAAGATTTTGAAAGACTTTTTGAAAGGTTATAATGAGATTTTAAAAATTAAATTGAACAAGATATGAGGCCAATTTTACATAGAATTTTGAAGATAATCGCTTATTGTGAAATAAATTTCTCACTTAATAGTCCATAGGAAAAAAAAACACTCATTAGGTTTGTTACTAACTGACTACGGACATATATCGGGTTGATCAATCTCTTAGGCGGTTCAGTTTTGCCTCGTCTTCTATGAAACTGATCAGCCCAATATATTTCCGTATTCAGTCAGTTACAAACCTAATAAGTAATAATATCCGGCAGTCACGTGCCATGTTTAAACTAATGAAAGTGTGACATTTCAGTCTGAGGTAAAAAATAATAATAAAATGTACCTTGTACAACAACTTTGCACAGTTCAGTGTTAACATTGTCTACTTCGTATCCGTTAGGGTATATAACACCGTCAAGTCGTTCGTTGTAAAAGATGGCGAAACGTCCGTGTTCTGTACACGTTGTTGTAAAGTTCAGGGGCGGTAACTGAGGATCGTTCTTGTAACACAGAGTGGAACTCTTTATATCATCAGTGATACATCCGTGTTAGAAATATACAGAGAGAATCCGGCAAAACGTCCACGCTGTCTGTGTTCTATAAGGCAGGTTTCAGTCTATTAAATTAGCATCCAAGTCATTTTTTTTATTTATTTATCTATGAAGTATCATTTTAAAGAATTGCATAAGAATAAAATGGACTAATCAAGCTTGATATATGCACTATGAATATTTACTTAGAACTATTTCATACTCGATTTACAATTAAATGACTTTAATTTTTTCCAGAGAGAAAACAATAATACTCCATTTTTGAAAACAAATTTGGGAGAGGGATATTCGATGCATTTTTAAGAATGAACAGTAAGCACTGGATTCACATATTATGCAATTTATAATGATATTATTTTCAATAATATGCAGAATTAAATACCGTGACCATCGTAGTTCTTAAACAACGCGTTGATGCTGTAAATGCTGTACACTGCACCAAGATCCACTTTCCACCACACTGTTTTGCATTGAGAGTTACGCCCTATATCATAATCCTCGCCCATGTTGTAGTATTAGTTAACATTATAAAAATATTCTAACCAAATCCCGCCTTATTGCAATGCGAGTTTTTGAAAAGATAAATCATCTGTGGAGAAATAGAAAACGAGAGTTCATACCAACTTATTGAACTGTGGCATTGCCAGAAAAGCAAATTAGAGCAATCCGGTCGGACATATTATATTATCAAAAAATTGATTAGTTCCGAGTTCTTTGATTGGCTGATGCCCAACATTCTAGAAAAATTGAGTAAGTGGTTTCATCGTCAAGGTGAATAATTAGCTGCCATCATTCCAGCGACGGATGATCGGCAACGAGTAATAAAATATATGCAACACATTGACAAGCTCGACTTCCCAGACATTCCAATACATGTCCGGGTCGGAGGTATTCCTAAATTCGAAACGAAAAACGACATATCCATTTATGTGTTTGGCTGCGAAAAGAGAGAAACACACCCTCTACATCTAACCAGAGAAAGGGGATTAAAACACGTGGATCTCTTCGTCCTATCCAGGGGGGGGATCAATCTCATTACTGCTGGATAAAAAAACCTTAACATATTAATGAATATGGACAAAAAGTAAATCAACTATTTCATTGCCATCATTATCTCCATGGATTTTCTAAAAAGCGGCTTTTAGAAAAACACGTGTCTTATTGTGAAGTACACGGTGCACGGAAATGGGAAACGATGAAGACAAATGCCTCGAGTTCTGCGTTGTTTCCAAACAGCTCAAGGTTTAATTTGTAGTCTATGCCGACTTTGAAATCATTACGTTCGTCCACCATTTACTATTTATCTTGCAAAACACATGCTCCCCGGTTTTACTTACATGGCTTTTGGACGTTCTTCTAACACTACAATCATGTGACATACCGTGGCCATGATTCGGCTGACCAGTTCATTGACCATCGAATCAAACTGGAAGACGAGCTTGTGAGGGTCTTACGCTATTCAAAACCAATGTTTTTGTCTGACGAAGAGAAAGAAGAATTCCAGGAAGCAACTATGTGTTACATGAGTAACAAATAATTGGGAAAAATTGCCGTTCGTGATCATTGTCACGTGACGGGAAAATTTCGAGGGGCAGCTCACACTAATTGAATTCTACCCCGGTATATCTGCGACTCGGAGAGAGGATATCAGTATTTTTTCGTGACCTCAAAATGTATGACGCCCACCACATTATGAATGCCATCAGCAAATTTAAGCAAAAAAAGATCAAATAAATAATAGAAAATACATAAATTTCGTTTTCGTTGGGGAGATTGGATTAAGTCGACACGTTCCAATTTCGTCAATTAACGTCTCTCGACAAACTATCCGCCAATCTAGCCAAAGAGGACATCTACAAATTTTCTCATCTCAAAGCTCGCCTCATCCCGGAAACGATCGGATAATGCTACACGGGCTTGCTACAACGATCTAGAAGGAAAAACTGTCCGATCAGGACTTTTTGCATTTTGCATGCTCAATGGGTAAGGGACGTTTTTAAAATTCAAAACTTAGAACAGTGTCACGGCTTGTACATGGAAACCGGTATGTATCTTTCAGCCGATGTGTTTGAACTTTTTCGTTATCCCTGCTTGTGCGGGTAGGTTAAGAAAGCCTATGCACAATATAGCGTCTTATTATGACTGTTCTATATAAAATCGCAATATTTAAGTACCGGTCTCTAAGAATCAGGCACCGTGGTTTAAAAATAAATGAGATATGGCCACA
>WFKH01011926.1:51028370-51046257 GCA_016163765.1 Magallana hongkongensis | reverse complement strand
GGATTCTAGCAGCACTTTTCAAGTTAAGCATTAATTAAACTATTGATACGTATTAATTGTGAACTTCAAAATATACGGGGTAGTGTTGTTCTAGTCGGATGTTTATATCGTACACAACGACAGAGGAAAGCCTGGCCGAGAAATAATAGCATAATTACATACCGTTTAGCGAACATTTTATAAAGCTAACATATGTTCCAATATTCTCTTGTTCAATTCTCAACAAGTCGCACCAAAATACTTTATTACAGTTCTTAAATTTGTTATATTTTGAATCTGTTTACAATGCTTTCCGATCTAATTTACACAACATTCCACTCTCAGTAATGACGTCATCAATGTGTAAAACTACGTAATACAGTCTTATTTATGAAAAAAAAATTGTCTTTGGTATTTTTTATTTGATTTCGGTCGACGTTGTGATGTTTTAATATTTAAATAGGTATTTAATAACTAAGATTTGTTATTTCGCGGAATTACATGCATCTTCGATTCCATATGCTTCCTTAACACCCCTGCGTGGGCATGTATTGTCTCAATGCAGCTCATTTTTACACGGCTCTGGGACTAGCTTGGCAGGCCGCTCTCAAAATGGCTGTTGTGAAACTTGAACTATTTACCGATCCGGATATGCATCTGTTTGTATAAAAGGGGCCGCTCAGAGGAGGCATTGCTATGATTCCTTAAAAAAAAATATGCGGAAGCTAACACTCAGCTATGTTAAGGAAGGTATCAGAATTCTAGCACGTGTGATTTAGGAAAATTTGCATATGCCCCGCCCCTTATTCATGAGATTTTACGAGATATTGTATTTCGGTAATTAACAAACATCTACCAAAATGAATATGATTAATTATTGGGTTTGGATGTATCAAGAAAGGTGTACTGAAATAAAAACTTCAACTATTCTTTATATCTCGCGAAACTATGAAATTCCTAAGTCGTCTGATGACGTGTCGAGGTTGACTACGTCACATCGGCGCTTGCAGCTGTGATCAGAATAAACATGTGGACTTCAGTGATGTATCAGGGAATTTAACTCATTTACAACCAGCGTGGACGGAAATCGGTAGAGGATTCAACTGAACAAGATAGGATTTATCTGTACTTTCCCTAGATATTGTTTTATATTATCTAATACTGTAGGATGAAACAGAAACAAAGGGAAATTCCTCGGCTTCGATTTTGTTTACTTGTTTACATTTGTTTTTCATGTAATATTGTGTTTAAACATCAGTATGGTGACTCGATCAGGCAAAGCAAATGTTCTACGATTCGCTAATTTTGACCATAAAGAGTATTGAGGCTCATTGTAGCTTTTTACTGGTCTCTTATATCGCAATAATATTAGCTCGCATTTCCTCCGTGTTCAAAGAAAATGTAAACAATGGAAAGTCCAAACACTGTGCTAGCACTATACAAAGCTAGATTACTGTGAGGATCTGGATTGAATATAGACAAGATTGTATTGTTGTTTATGTAAATCGAAATGTGTTATTTTATTTAGCCTTGTTTTAGGAAGATTACATGTATGAATAGACATAATTAAAGTGTTGAACTGAATTTCCCCACATTTCAAAGAATAAACATTTGATTATGCCTGTATAATATAAATGAAATTAAAACTGCCATTAGTATGCACAATAATAATGTAATTTTCCATTTTCATGTTATCTTCAGCACAATAGTTTGCTAATTATAACACATTATTCAATTTCAGAGTTATTAAAGCAGTAAATGGTCCACTGGAGACACTTTTTTGAGGTGTTGATAAAAAAGTACGTACTCTATAAATATTTCTTTTACTTCATGTATATTTGGTCTGTTTTTTTTAAATCATATTACTATAATGTAGCCTATCATAATATTTTCATTGATATCTATTGAAATTAAATCTGAAATTGATAAATATTCATCATTTCAGGCATTGGTTTTCTTATCAACTGCACTGCCTTCTTACATCAAAAAGACAGAGGAGATGTACATGTAGTTTGCAAGAAGAATGGTCAATTTCTATAAATTCCACATCATGACTGAATAATACTGAAAATCAGAAAACACTAGTCTTGTTGAACAGTTTGTCACAGAAAAGCAATCTCTATAGACATAGTACATTGTATTTGTCAAGTTGATTATTATAATAAATTCTTGATAGATATTGATTTTTCTTGCTTTCTTTAATTATTACAAAAAATATTAATTATAATTACAAGTAACATTGATCATATATTAACGTTATTTCTTATTTATATACCAGCAGAGTAACATAAAGTTATGAAACATAAATGTGTAAATTACAAACTTACACTTAACCCCCCCCCCCCCCCCTTATATCAATAGTTATTGGTAAGAGCATGAATTAATTTAATTT
Organism: Magallana hongkongensis; assembly: GCA_016163765.1. Lineage (NCBI taxonomy): Eukaryota > Metazoa > Mollusca > Bivalvia > Ostreida > Ostreidae > Magallana > Magallana hongkongensis. The sequence continues at coordinate 51,043,886 of WFKH01011926.1, read as the reverse complement.
TTCCAATTTCAACAATTAGGTAATGATGACTGGTGTGAACAGAAACAAAATTCTAGCATTATTTTAATGAAATTCACAGCGTTAAATTATTTTATGAATGAAAATTAAAATCATGGTCTTAGTCAGTGTTGCGTTTGAATTTCACGCAAATGACGCCGAAAGTGAAATGGGTCAGATAAAATGCAGTAGTGCAAGGGCATACACTTGATCAAATACATTGAAATTTTACATGTGTTACCATTATATCCCCATTATATCAAAAAGTGCTGGGAGCTGTATGAAATTGCTACGCATTTAGAATAAATAAGCGTTAATTGTGGGAACTCCATGCAAATTTCTGTTAATACACTGTTCATGTTGAATTTAAAAATTGTTCTTACTTGAATATTTCAAGCTCCCAGCACTTTTCGAAATTTTGGATGTTCATTTTACAAGTTAGAAACAGAAATAATTATATTTCTTTAAGTTAAGCCCTTGCACTATGCATTTTTTCGTATTATTCCTGGTTATTCTATTTTTAGCAGTATCACGTGACAGGGTATTCCCAAGAGACTAAAAAATTGCTCATGCGATAGCGAATTATCTAATTTGTATATTGATAAAATATCACTTTGTGTAACATTTTTTGGGGAATAGAATATCAAGATTATTCAAAGGCTAACATTTTATGTGATAAATATCGCTATTATTTTATGGACGCCCTTAACATAGCTGAGCAATCCCTATCTTAACATCTTAACGACTACGATTCCCGTCAACGCACACAATATTTGATGTATTTAGATGCCAACAATCTGTACGGGTGGGCCATGAGTCAGTCTTTGTCGACTCACGATTTTTGTTGGCTTACCCTCGACGAAATGAAGACTATCGACATTCATGCCATTCCTGTTGAAGATGACGGGTTTCATATTTGAAGTCGATCTGAAATATGCCGTAAAATTGCTTGACCATCATTTAGCTCCCGATCATTGCGGTCCAAAAGGTTATTAAACAAGACCAGAAGTTACTTATTCTTGTTGGATATCTCGTTGCATATTGACTCTGTGTCAGTAAAACAGAAAACAGCGCGATCACCATACTTTTTCTTGATGTAGCTGATATGAAAATCATACATCAAGACCTTTGTCAGCTCTAAAAATGGTAAGTTCTTCATAAATGGGTCGATTTAAAACTAAATTTGATTTGGTTAATTCTACTGAGGCTAGATCTTTGTTGAAGATTCTGAAGGAACGAATTGAATATAAACTCGCTTTTTCATTGTCTTCCCAAAAACGCTGTTGTTCATGAATTTGTAATGAAAACGGACTGAACGATAAGTGAACGCTGAACGAACGCTGAACGCAAGGTGAACGCATTGTGAACGCACAGTGAGCGCACGGTGAGCGCGAACGGAGCGGAGAGCGCAAGTGAACGCACGGTGAGCGCACTGTGAACGCACGAAGAAATGGGAAAGTAGAACGTTTCAGGGACTGTACAGGTAATTATGTATTATTTTTAATGGTACGCTAGCTGTTCAATATCCGACATATTACCGCAACTGACGAGTTCAATTTTATAATCTTGTGTGAGGTTTGTATCTTTTTTTAGGATTTGATTTATTTTATTAAACGTTACACATTAATGAAAATGAAATACTGTGTTCTCTAGCAACATATGTCACCACCAAGCTTAAGTCCTGTTTGACCCATTAAACGGGATTCAATAATCACAATGATTGACTTCCATTGGGAGGAAGAATTAAAAAGTTAACAAGCTGTTAATTACAATATGCAAAATTTTATCAAATACTGTAACTAAATTATTATAACTTGTTTATAGGATAAAATTAGAACACAATGAAGATGAGGAAAGGACAAACCCCACAGCCCGTTTGAGATGTCTCTGTTTTTTTTCAATTTTAACAAACGTTTATTTCTCTTACAATTAGTGCATACAATATAATATGTTTTACGGTGCTACCGTTGTGGCGAGCGCAGCAAGAATTACACATACCTTGCATCATTGTCAACTTAGTGATATTTTGACAGTTATCAACTAACATCAAAGAAATTTTGAGAGAGAGAGAGAGAGAGAGAGAGAGAGAGAGAGAGAGAGAGATTTATATAATATTTCTAATTTCAAAAAAACAATCTTACAAAATACATAGACTTGCTTCCCCCTAAAAACCGTTCCTTACTGATTAGTCTGTAAAATGTAATTTGTTTAATTTTGGTCAAAAGTGTAAACAATATGTACAGTATTATTTTTCTTTTGTACCTTGTTGTTATCTGTCTTTTATGGGGGGGGGGGGGGGTTCCTGGTTCATATATATATTTTTTTAAATGTGTTTATTTTTGCATTCTAATTACATACGTTCAATGTGCCCCCGGTTCCTGTTTGTTGGTGTGGAATTTCCCATTTTTCAATTTTAATGGTTTGACAATATGTAATTTCTGCATAGATTTTAAAAGTTTATTTTTTTCTCTTTATTCTTTTTTTTCAGTTCAAAATGACCTATTTTTTTCACCCCCTCCCCTCCCTACTTATACTAACTGTACATGCATGCAAAATTAGCTTAAAATTGGATTGATATGACAGTAAAGTATGGCTCTTGCTTGTATATATTAATTATAATCTCTCTACCAAACAAACAAAAAAAAATAATTAAAAACAAATCATCTGAGGCAGTTATCGCAATTTATACTGAAATAGCTTGTACACGCATTACATATGTTTGATCCACCTCTAAATTTATCGCCGGAAATATAGCGCGAGATCACTGTGACGTCATACGTTAAAATCAATAATCATTTGTTTACGTATCTCGCGACAATAGGAAGGAATGGAGAGCTGAAAAAAAATATCTTGGGTCTCACTGAAGCTTTTGCGGTACTCAAAACGTGTCTTCAAACCTCAGGGCAACCTAAATTACGTGTTAAAAGTTAGCCAGTTTTGGCATAGCATCACGGGAGAAAACATTAGAGAGCATTATAGGACCTAGACAAAAAAATTTTCTTGATGAATCTGTAGGTTTAGCTCGTTCTTTTTCCCGCGCAGACTGGTTCTTAGAGCTCGCTTCGCTCGCCGGCTCTGCGTTGTGGGGTAAATGAGTAATATAACTGATGCAGATAACTATTTAATCACAACATTATCTTGGCAAAACAAAGGGTTTACATTATACATGTACTCCAAAATCGATCAAATATACATGGTATAAAAAGTGTATGTAACTTTTTTTGATCGCAAAAAAGCTTTTGTATAATTTACAACAAAGGAATTAGATCGAGTGAGCATTCTTACTCTATAATTAAAAAGAGAGGCAGGTATATCGGACACAAAATGAATAAACATATAATTACCATCGTCTCATGGTATTTAATATCATGGAATTGAACAAATGCAGACTAAGATCAGTTAACATCTTGGCGTGCATTTCGCATTCGGTGCTATATCCCGGGGTAATTGTTTTTATAGGTTCATTGGATCAAAATTCATTTCTCTTACTTATTTTCTATTATTAATTTAACCATTCTGTAACGTTATTATTGTGCATGTAATAAATTCAGTATTATTATTATCATCGGCACATGCACCGTATTATTATCCATAACATATTTGAGACTTGATTTTGTTTGTTGTTCGTTTCTATTTAGACATATTTTAATGTTTCACCTAGTTCAACATATTTGGGTCAGGACTCAAACACAACTAGGTGTACTTATGATCTACTGAATTAACCTATTAATAAGGATAAAACAATACATGTTTTTGGTTTAGGTAGGCATTCAAAAATATACACATAAAATTTGAAATTTAAACGTATAAGGATTTTAATAAGATAATAAGCCAACCACGATTCACTAAGTGTTAGTAAAAGATCTCGATTTACCCTGGCATAACCATTATTATGACATCTACCAAACCAAATAAAAATTGTAAAAACAAAGACTCAGAAGTAGATTATGATCAAAAAAGAATTTTGAATCACAACCAGAATTTCGACAAATCTTCCCACTATATTAATATAAGCAAGTAAAGTACATGTTTTCATATTACGGAAAGATTTTTTTTTTCACTTTAAGAGATAATTCTAGTTTGTCAGGCATGTTGTTTAACAAAATTAAACCTTAGTTAAAATATTTGATACAAGGATAAATACTGTAGACTCCTTATTTTGCGCGAGTACTTAATTCCGCGATTCAACCGTTTTTCATCAAATCGAGAAAATATAAAATCGCGAACGCCGATTTTTTTTTTCATCATTGTTTCATTTAGTTTACAACTGTCAGAAAAATAAAAGCGAGATTTTAAAATCCGCGAGATATGCTTCTCACGATTTTACGCAGATATTAATTCCTCGCATTAAATTAGGAATGTACAATAGACTGTGCGTGCTTGTATACTTTTTGTTTGCAATTCACTTTACAAAGAAACTGCGCATTTAAAGATTTAGGTGCACTGGAAACGTGGTCACATGCTTATCTAAATGTCACCTCTTCTTTGTAATAAATTTGGACATTTTACAACGATTATCCAAACGCATTATGGCTTTTCTAACAGTACAGTTGCCTGTTTTTCTGTCTATAATGACATACAACTATGCACTTCTTTTGGAGGGAGATAACGTTCCAGAACACACCACTACTCTAGGGCCTCTAGATAAGGATGCAACACTTTCCCCATTTGGTACAGGAAGTTTTGGATCTTAAAACCCGTGTTAAAAATCAAGAGCAAGAAATAGAAATGATGAAAACCCAGCAAGTGTCCAAAGATAATGTGATTAATAAAACTGTTAGTAAGATGGATAACATGGCAACATCTATCCGTTATCTGACTTTGTCTTTACAAGGTCATGAAATCCACAATGAAGAGACAAACATGACGGTTTATAGAGAGTTGTATCACATGAACTCAAAATTGCTGGAATTACGGAACGTTTCAAATTCTACAGATGAAATACTCATGAGTGGTCTCCAAAGTTTGACAAAACGTATAGATAATTTAACATTTTCCGAGATTCGGAATATCCAAGGACTAAAGATCGGATTAGCCACAGAAATGACAGGGATTTACTCGGAGATACGAGCAATACAAATTAAATTAAAAGAAGTGTATAGGAACTTTAAACCAAATCCAAATGGTAACTGTTTATTTATGTTTTTCTTTCCTAGTCAATATATTTCTTTTTATTTGTTTGGCACACACAAGGTACTAACACAGAAACACCTATATAATAGGAAACCTCCACAGAGGAAGTGGAAATCGCAATTTTTAAACATAAACAACTTACCGGATCCTCTAAAAATCAGATGCCAGGGTAAGACTTTCTTTTTGAATGCTCTCGAAGGGATTTAATTAGGACTTTCAAAGAATGACAAAATAGAGGACTGTTTCCTTTTTTTTCTCGAGAACCAAACAGCACGTGATATCCTAACATTAAATGCAGCTTCTTGATATATGGAATCATTCTAAAAATTAGAAAAGTTTGAACAAATTATGACCACTAGGAATCGGAAAAAAAATCCCCTAACAGGGCTGCAAATTTCACAATTGAAATAATTTGAAAACAAAACTTTGATTTTTACATCAAAGAACACAAGGGTTTTAATTTGTGGAAAAAAAAAGAATGAGGCTGGTAATACACAGTAATAGTATACATCTGTTTGAAATAGGGCTTTAGGGAACCCAATTTCATAAAAAAAATATATTTAAAAAATCAAATGAAAAAGGGGTTTATGATATTTACATTCATCCAAGCTACAATAAAGATTTTTCATATTTATTCATGCCATAATTTATGCATTTGAGAAGTGTTTTTTTTTTTTTTTAAATATTTCTTAAACATCGTTATCGTCAATTTAATGAATAAATGGTCTTATTAATTTGTTCTTACCTAAGGACGACGATCCAAATTTGTTTTGCGCATATACATGTATATTGCACAGCTAAAAGGGGGGAATGTTACGTCACAATTACTAAAATTCAATGAAAAATTGTTTATGATTCAATATATAGCTGCTCTACGTCATCTTTACATGTGCATGTTTTGAATGATCTTCCTAAAATCTAACTCTATGTTTGAGGAAGGAGTCTTATCCGGTTTTCGACTTGTCAAAAGTAAATTTGATTAAATGTTCATTAAATCAACATAAAAGGAAGTTAAAATATCATATTGTTCTTTCTTTTTTACTATTATACAACTTGGTATCAAAAAAAAGTAATGAAAGTTTAGAATCTAACAAGGAGTAAATTTTTCGCGAAAAATAGGCGTATGAAAATATCGCATGTATTTGCAATTCAGAATTGCTGTTGATTAATGAGTTAATTAAGCATTTTTAAAACAATAACATTAATGCTGAATTGTTTCAACTAATGTGAACTCATGATAAGATAACTTGGGTTTCAGAATATGTTTTTAAAATATGATTTGCCTATCAAATTACATTTTTATTATGTTTTTTAATCGCTCATGCTATAAAAACACTTCTGTGAAAAAATCACTAAAAATCGGATTTTCTCTCTTATTACATGGTCAATATTTAGCTTTTCTGTCAATTTATATCTTTATGTAAAGTCTTCATAATGTGTAAAAGTAAGAAATATTTTATTATTGGAAGCATGTCTGATAACGAGAAGACTCATTCCTTAATGCTAATATAAGTCTTTTAACATTATTTTGCATGCATGCATTTCTTTACGGGGTGTCAACAGTTCTGTATTGAGTTTTATATTAGGTCAAGATATTTTTATCGATTTGCATAGATAAGTTAAGAGAGTTCCTGCCAGCTAGTCAACATAAAACGTTACTGTGGTTCAGTTTTGGAAGTACTATACATGTACTTTTTTAAATAACAAAATAATGATTCCTCTAAACACTGCGATCTCGCCCTTTTTTATTCATCAAAATTTTCCCATTCAAACAAAAATATTGTAATATTTTAGCTAACAGCTCCAAGCATGGTCTGCATGGAAACATTTAAAACATTTTTGAGGGATACTCTCATTATAAATATAATATCAATGAAATAAAATTGTATACTTCAGTGCAAAATCCCGACTTTGCTGTTACGGCTATGTAGGTCATTGTATAATTTGAATAAGAAGGCGGAGCGTCAATCAAGCTTGCCAATAGTATGCATGAGTATATAAGTGTGTTTGAAGTGTTTACTAAGTATTTTAAGTGATATCAAAAAAGCAATCTAAATACACTCCTACTTTTTTTCGGGCTTGAGACCGACAAAATATAATTAAAATCTAGATTTTGGCAATTATTTGATATTTTGATTATTTTTGATCGTGGTGTCGCATAAATATGCTCAAAGCATGAATGTGAAAAGATTTGAGTCACGTGTTCAGGGTTTTGTTGTTCATCAGGTCAAGACGGTTTGAAATTTGTAAAGAACCTACCTTTACCATAGAAACAAAAATACAATATTTTGCAAGATATTCTTAAAATACACATGTAAGAAACATATGAACGCACGACTGTTTCAATTTCGTTCAGGGATAAAAATGATTAATATAAATGTTTTCATTGGCTATATTGATCTTGAAACATTAATGCACTCATGTAGAAAACGGGCTTTCAAAATGAGGGTGTGGTCTAAAATCTATGAGAAATAGATATAAACAACATTCCCCTGCTACATTAATTGAGACAACGCCTAATTACAATGTAAGGAAGTAAAATGTAAAATTTAAAGATAAAAACCTGAATGTTTGAAGGAAAAGATGAAGCAATAATATGTAGAAAATCTTTAATTTGATACCTTTGCAAATTATGGGGGCCGATTTTTGAGGTTTTGAGTATTCATTCTTTGTAGCACACTCCAATAGTTCGTTGGTTGCATAAACCCACCTTGTAATGGTGTACATATAATCCTTTTCTTAGACTTTGCACAGAACTTCCTTGTAAAGTCAAAGTCGATGACATAGTCATTTTTAGTGATTTTTAATATTTATTATATAAGTACATGTATCAAATTTCAATTTGGATAGAAAATCTACTGCATAATTCTTTTAACGATATTTTATTTCCCACAGGAACGCTTTTCGCCATTAAATTCAATAATTATAAAAAAAGGAGTAATTCAAACGAGTTTTGAAATAGTCCCTACTTAAACTTTAAATCAAATTTAACATGATTTTTATTGATTTTGATATATCTTTAGTTACTCTCACTCATATCAAATTTTCATGAAAATCCCTATTGTAGAATTGAATTAGTTATGTCGTCCTTAATTGCAGATAAATAAATCGCGAGGAATGAATTCAGTTAGCATTCTATTTATGAGAGAATATTTATATTTCCCAGTGTCTTTGTCCGAGATAAAACTAATAATCGATTTTGTAATGCATACTCTAATACATTTCATCCATGACTATTTTAATATTTAATCGTACAATTTCTGGAAATTGAAAATTATTTAAATATAAGTAATGAGGAATCATTCTTTAAATATTATGAGGTGATCAAATACGGTCGGGGGTGATTCTATTATAAAGCCCTTTGGGCTTTATCAGATTTGATAACTCCCGACCGATCACCTCATATGATCACCTCATAATACTCAAGAATGATTTTTTATTCCTTAAATAAACTTGGTTTGGATAGTTAACGTTTCATAATTTGAAAAAAGGTTTATATAATAGCGTAAACTATTCCAACAAAATTTACATGAGTATTCACTAGGTATTGAATTTATTTATAAATGACAATAATACCTATTTAATTCATATTATTAAATGCTATGTACTTTTGATATGCAATCGGTATGTTTATAATGTAGGTTTGCTTTCGGTTAATAATGCAGCGTTATGATACTACATGTATATACTTTAATCAAAAACATGTTGCTGACCCATTAACTTGTCAGTTTTGTTTGATTTTTACATATCTCATTTTAGGCATTCGATTAGTCTCAGGTGATAGTAGATCAGGCAGACTGGAGGTCAACTTTTTAGGAGACTGGGGAACCGTATGTGAAGAAAGCTTCGGTGTCAATGAAGCTAAAGTAGTCTGTCGGGTGCTTGGGTTTAACACGTAAGAGATAATCAAAATTTCAATTCTTCAAAACAGGAACAATTGTTTTTATATCTTTAAAATCTAAAGAAATACATGCGCCAAACGATGTCAAAATTAATGCAATATGATTTATCTGTTTGATTATACAGAACATATGCACGTTCGTACGACAGTTCTCACTTTGGACGAGGAAAGGCAGGGCCTATTTTCTTTGAGAATTTAAACTGCACTGGGCATGAGGTGGACTTGTTTGATTGCCATTTTCTTAGTATACGTAATCTTAACTGTAATCATACACAGGATGTTGGAGTCAACTGTGGTATGGATTTTATTTTATTATTAAAGAAATACATGTATGTTTGTATTTGATATTGTTGCACAAATTTTATTAAAAGCTATTATTTAATTTATATGCGAGTGAAATCTTTAAAAAATAATAAATATAAGTTGCACTTGTATACGTAGGTCTTATAAAAATGTTAGTTCCACAAACAACCAATACGGGAATATAAAAGTAATATTTTGTGCGAATATAAACAGATGTAGCCATAAATCATTTTATACCAAACCATGTTCAATAATTAAAAAATTCCATTGTATTTTTGTCTACGCTATTTTTGGTCGATTCCGCCTTGTGTTTATAGCTTTGTTTCATTCTTTTGTTATTTTTTAACTTAAAGTACAGGAACCGAGCCTACACGACTGTCACCAATCTTATCTTGGATTTCATAATTGTCCGCCTATGCAGAATATTGTAGGAAGATAAGGTACGACACTAATCTTAAACAATTGAAATTTAGTTTTTCATATTCATTAATTTTAAATCATCACCCTTTTTTAAATTGTTCTTCTGTCCGTATTTGTTACGAAAATAAATGCACGTCTGCATCCACTACCTGGTTTCTCAAACAAATAGAAATTTCAAAAGTAATTTTGTTCAAAATGTTTTTGTGTTAATAAATGAGAACAAGTGGTAAAATGCAATTAAATTCTTTTTTGGTTCTGAATTTTATTTAAAATATACATGTATGCACAACGCTATGAAATCTATATTTCTTGGATAAACTTTACAATTAATTTATTTTACAGGTAGAGGGTGGAAAATATAAGAAGAATGAACGGAGGACAATTACTTTGATATCTGTAATTTTATATCAATAAACATGACTTGTTCCCGACTTAAGTCTTAAATCAAGTTATGAACACTTAGCTATTGTCACAGTAGACCGATAAACAAAATCAAAAGAAAATACGCCAGGTCTATAGTAACACAAGTATTCATAGACCGACTTGTCTATAGAACGAACGCAGCCTGTCATCTAATCGATTAAACGTTTTACTCAATACCTTTTCAAATACATTGTGAAACGTAATTGCCATGTGCTATTTAAAAGTCAAAAACAATTCAGACCATGTCTTTTTTTGACAAACTGGAGTATTTACAAGGTGCTAGACCTGGGAAAGACAAAACAAAAGCAGATTGGCATACATTATTCTAGTTTTCTCGTTTGTGACACCGGACTATACATCTGAAATTCATGTCCGACGTTCAGTTTTCCTTACGTTGTCTTAGATTTTGCGCTTTTGTTTCCTTTTGTACCATGTTATCTTCTGTATTCAAGGGAATAGGGTATTTTATATATTTATTTTCCTTCACTCTATCTGTCAGTGGGTTGATTAGATCGGAATTACAAAATAATAATTACAGGGCAGTGTCACTATGGGTGGGTTTTAGAGCCGGACACCCTGCACCGTGTTTCTATAGCAAAGGTTCCTCTTCTGCTGTGAAGTACCAGGTTATTTCACCATGAATAAAATTACAATACGAATAAAGAATATTTTTTGTTGTTTTTGGTCCATAAGAAATCAGTCAGGTCTACAGATTTTGAAAATGTTGTAGACTGACTGTCTATGGTACAAAAAAGTTAATTTCGCACACTGTTGTCATCTCATGTTCTTGTTCTTGTTTCCTAACTACTAAATTGTTTAGCGTACACGAACACCAAGCGACCCTGTAGTGTTTAACAACTGTAGCAGGATAAGATTCAAACCATTTCTTTTAAAAGCATTGTTCGCATGGGATGCATTCAAATGGTAAATTAAACACATGCATGATCAAATAAGTGTTCAATTTCATTAATTTATTTTCGCTTTGCTGTATGTTAATGACTCCCTATTAAAACACACTTATTTTCATGGAACTTTTTGGATAGTTAGAGTAATTTGATTAAAAAAAAAAAAAAGAATTCCTTAAAATGTATTGCTGATGTGTAACAAATTGAGCAAAACAAGGGAAGAAATGGAAGAGTGACTAAAACAATAAAATCAATACTGCTATTTAAATCATTCTATTTATTACTATGTCATCTGGGTAGATATCTCCTCTCTGTTAATGAAAACAAGCAAATGTGTTGTTATTTTAATCTCAAATCTATTCGCAAGTTTCATTGGGATAGTAAATGTATTTTATGTCTATTTTACACTTTTAATTCCAGGTAAACATGTTTTTTTTTTTCTTTTTTCTTTTTGATTTTAAGACCTTAAATGGGGGTAAATTGACAATAGTTGAAATTTTATCAAATGCAATATAATATTTACGAAGTGTTATGAACGTCAATCCTTTGTAAATAGAGATAATCTTATATTTACATGTGCTTTCCATCCTCATCTACTAACATTTTTAAAGAGAAAAAAGTTGATTTAATTAAGACTAAATTAATATTTACAGGATAAAGTATTAAAAAAAAATTTAACATTACGATAAAAAAAAATTGTATGTTTGAATTTTGAAAAATGTAATAAAAAAAATATTCACAGGATAACTCCTGTTTCATACTTACTTTAAAATAAAATCAAGTTCACTGGAAATTAAACACAATGAGTGCATCACCATTAGAAGACAAAAAAATGAGATATTATCTTAGAAGATATGTTTGTTTCATCTGTCCCAAGAATGGTATAAACCCTATATCAAAATTAAGCGGGCAGATTCAAGATGCATATATGTACATTAATGCGATAAGTTGTCTCAAATTAAATATGAGTGTGTATAGTTGGTTCTCAATACAAAATCTTAAATATCTTTTGATAATAATTTTATTTCGATTAAATAAATGCGGAGCCATATTCATTTATTATTTTTCTATAGTAAATTACCTCTTTATTAAGTTATAACTTGTAACAATTCAGTTTTTATTATCATGATAACCTATATAACCACACTTAATTATGATAAGAAGTAGTAAAAGTAATAGTAGATGTCGTGGTTTTCTAAAAAACAAAAAAATAAAAAAAACAAACAAAAACAAAAAAAAACAAAAAAACAAAAATAAAACACTCTAATAAATGTATCTAAACAGTAATAAATAATTTTGGTTTCTGTTTAATGTTTATTTTTTTAAATAAAAATATTCAAAAATGTTTAAAATATTTACTTTCATCATTTTAACTAGTCCCTAGTATCTGTACAGTTTGAGCACAACCAATGAATGCGCACATGTAAAATAATAACTCCCTAATTGAATTATAGTTTATAGAAGCTCAAATAATTAACTTATCATACCATTTTTTCTTGAGAAACTTGGAGTTTTCCTTCTTTCAAATTATTTACATAAACAGAGCAGCCTAAATATATAATTCGATATATATTGCCTAATGTTAATTGTTTAATCTTCGGTTTTTAAAATAATATTTAAATGTTTTTCCTATTAGTTCGCTGCACACATTTGTCTCCACTTTATGTTTGTAATATCTGAAGGATATAGATACTGTCATATTAGATGGTAAATGTATATATTTTGGTCTGTATTATATAATATTTTAGATGATAACAAGCTTATTTAAAAAAAAAAAAAATAGGAAGGTAGCGCAGTTGGTTTTAAATAATCACTGATAAAAAGTTGATGAAGAATTGTTTATTTAATACACTTGACTAATTCTTCTCTTTGATTTCCTGGATTCTAAACAATTTAATATGAAATAATGACAGAAAAGCGCAAGGAAGTAATATAACAAGTATGTTTTAACCGAAGTGAAGTTTACAATTTTCAACGTGGACAAACCATATTTTAATGTACAATGAACATAAAATTCGGTAAGTTTGTTGAACTGACCTGAACTTTATTTATTTTACAACGATTGATAAACAAGTTCTACAACTTATATTAATATCTCTCGTTGGCACGGATGTTAGCGCGAGGGGGTCATTGCTGTGGGAGGAAGCCGGAGTGCCCGGAGAAAACCCACGTGTCCAAGCGGGCGACCACCATACCCTGTCACATACAACCACTGTCGATCACGGGGATCGAACTCGGGTCACAGCGGTGTTAAGCGAGTGCTTTGTCCACTGCGCTACTTGGACACCCAAGTTTGTTGAAAAAAGATAAAAGATCACGAAATGCAATCTCTTGGATTTTTTCGACAAAAGAAATAAAAATCCGATCTTTGCCAGAAAAGTACGAGAAAGTGAGGCATCATACAATAGTTTGGCGCGTTTTAGACAAACCATACATAATTCCAGCAAAAAACCAATGTAGATCTGAGGGCGCTAGCAATGATAATCTAAATTAAACTCGCAAGGGTAACCATTAATTTCAATTTAAAACGATAAAATTCATGCAGTTTGAACGTGTAGTGTAAATTCAGAATTTGAATTGTCAGAAAAATAATGTGAATGTAAGAAAAACAAAAATGTTCAATTTTGATATCAAACCGGATACTGCGTAAAAAAAGACGCAATTTCCCTTAACCAACCATCATGTTCTCTTTATGTAAGTCAAGTGCAAGACATACATGTAACTAGATTTGATATGGAGACGGACGTAGGACATGATAAAAAAATGATAAGCAGATAATTTAATTTGTTTTGTTCTTTAGGTGATTAAAATAACCTGTTTGTTTCTGATAAAATGGCTTTAAAATCCAATTGAAAGAGGTCGTTAGCTCGCCTGTTAAACGTTTGAAATGGAATTAGACAAGGAAGAGGTAGAAAACACCGGTGATTTGTCCCTTTCGTTTACACTTTACCAGTGGTTTCTTATTTATAGACGTCTTGTTTTGAATTGGTTTTTACTCCAATCAAGGTGCAGTTTTGAATGATTTAAACAAACTGTAAAACATTAATTCAAAATTTGCATCGATTGTAATGGTTAAAATGCTTGACAAGTATTTCATCATTGAAGCAATCGTATATTGTCCAGAAGGTAATCTGTATGCTAAGGTTCGTTATTGTCAAAAAATCCCATTACCTGTTTTAATGTCGAAAACTGTAAATGAAAGGAAATTAAAAATTAAAAACAAGGATTCTATTTTTCTTGTTTTTAGAACTAGTGTCGTTCTTATTTTTATGTCATTGAATATTGTTAAATTCAATAATCTTCTTCCTGAAAATATTAGCCTTAAAATATCTCAGATAAAACAAAACAACAGGCGAACAAACTTGGCACATGCCTGCATGCTTGTTTTCTTATCAACATTTTACCTCTTGTTAAATTCAGTCTTCTTACACCGAAAGCCTTATTAGCAGTATGGCAGTTACAATGTTACTGATATTGCTCCCTTTGTGCTTTATCGCATATAATTCCGCACTTCTTTTCCACGGAGACAACATCCCAGGACACACAACCACCCTTGGACCACTAGGAAAAGATGCCTACCTCTCACTTCTGGTTCAGGAGGTCTTGGATCTTAAAGCTCAAGTCAAAAGTCAACAGCAAGAAATTCAAACGTTACAGAGTGAAAAAGCGTCCAATGACAACGCAACGGCTAATACTGTGAATAAATTGATGTCGGAATACATAGACATTAAATCTTCTTTTGGAATCATTAAACAAGAGTTTGACCAGAACAACAATCAAACTGGGCTTCTAGCTCTCAAAGCTAGGATTGATAACATGGCGCAATCTATCCGATATCAGACCTTGTTCCAACAAGTTCACGAGATTCAAGATGAGGAGACGAACAAGACCATTTATAGAGAATTCGAACACTTAAACACAAAGTTGGTAAGCGAAAATCAAGTTCTGCATGAGAAGATCCTAAATTCAACAAAAGATTAGTCTGCAGAGATCAACCAGGTCAAATCTCTTTTAACAGCTCATGAGGCAAAACTCAACACTTTGGGATTAGAAATTGCAACACAGATAACTGAACTGAACAATTTAAACTACACACTTCTTCATCTTTCAGTTCATAGTAAGTGTGTTGTATTGAGTGATTGTCTCTTGAGGTGATACCAGTAATTGTTCTTTTAATATTTAATTACAAACTTAGATATCAAAGATTATCTTATCTGAATGTCTTTTCAATAATATTTTCATTCACGCAAATATCTCTCTCTCTCTCTCTCTCTCTCTCTCTCTCTCTCTCTCTCTCTCTCTTAATGGCGATCCTCTCGGTCTTCCGATCGGTCCTTCAAAATCTAGGCTTAAAATCGATCTAAGGTAGTAGATGCAAATTGAGGAGTGATTTTTATTAATGACAGGTTAATGCACCGTTTTGGTTGAATCTTT
>WFKH01011926.1:51003516-51023370 GCA_016163765.1 Magallana hongkongensis | reverse complement strand
ATTTAAAAGAGAAGAAAAATTAATACATTAGAAACTAGGAAATTATAAAAATAATTTTTAACAAATAAAAGTTAGTAGAAGAAACTTATAACTGAAAGAGGCGCAGTTAACTAGCTACATTGCACAAAAAAGAATACAGAAATGAATGCAGCAAGATTTCAGCAAGGTCTGCATCAGACGTACAAGAATATGGACATGAAGAAAGGTTTGGTGAGGGCATTTTATTACACACGGAGCATATTGTTTAAAACATGAAGAATTTAAACCATCTTAATTTGCACTTTATTTGAAGGAACATGGAACGCTTTGATACCTACATTTGGACATGGCTTAGACAACATTTCTTATCAAGATAAAACAAATTCTTGATGTTTGAATATTTTTATTTTCTTCAAAGCTATATACGGAAGATTATTACAAGTAAAACTATGTTTAAATGAATCGATTGCATGTTAAAGGTATAAGATTTTTCCATTCCTGGTGTTTTGATTTTACCTGGTGTGTCAGTAAAAATTAGACGTGGTATTACCATATACATTTAGCAGGTATTTCTTTTTTAGATTTTTAAAGTTTGAGAATGTAAATGATAAAAAACAAGCAAACACAAAATATTAAATCAACCAAAGAACTGAAATAAAAAAAGCACGCGACTTCCAACGTCTTTAGTATCTCTCTCTCTCTCTCTCTCTCTCTCTCTCTCTCTCTCTCTCTCTTCTTGAAAATATGCGATCAAATTATAGGTAAGACAAAAACGAAACCATGGATTTTTTTCGAAATGTTTATTCTATAAGAATTTATGTTTTAGATAAATGTATGATATCGGGATTTTTTAATATCAAGCTGAGATATGACGGGATTGGGTGTATACAAGACATAGCTGCGACTGACGTAATAGGCAGGCACATGCAAAACGCGATAGTCAAAGTTATAATTTTGATCGACTGTAGCTTCGGTTGTAACATGTTTAAAAGATTGTCAGCCTTATCAAATAAGCTCTTGTAATTTCAGTCCCGTATACGTGTATAACTCAATGTGCTCGGAATCTTGTTTGCCTTACAGTATTAAATTACATTCCATCGAGAAACTCATATATTTATAACAAGCTGCTTTTATATTTCATACACCACCCCTATCCCGGGGAGCATGATTTGTAACAAAAAATGAATAGAATCTAACAAAAAAAATAAGAAAAAAAAAACATTTTCCCAAAAAATCCTGTTTTTTTGACAGTGGACAATTTTCAAATATTTTTCATGACTTTTCAAAAACTTATGACAAATGTTTATAAATATAACAAAATTATATCATCATACAAGGCAAAGAAAAAAAACGTATTCAGTCTTTAGCGAAATTTTTAAAGATATAGATCGGCCGTTCCTGCGGTTGGTAATGACAAAAGGTACGTTGCATTGGTAAATTTGAGTTGAATGTATGTATAAGATTCGGACCTTTAACACTTTTTATCTTATTTTTTTGAAAATAATCAATACATAATATAAAGCATCAAGAAAAATAGATTAAGTTTAAAGGGATTTTTACTTTCGTATTATATAATAACAAGAGGTATTCACGTCTTGGTAAATAAGCATGCCATGGTTTTTAACAAATACCTGGGTTGTTTGAATTAAGCTTTGAATATTTCTAGTCAATCATTTTACCCAGTCAGTCAGAGCGACAAATTCACAGGTAAACATACTTACAATAATATTTCGACTTTGTTAATTTGGAATTTACGATGTGCGACTAATTAAAAATGTGGATTTCAGTTAAAATAAAAACAAGCACTGGCGGGACAAAAGTTAAGAGATGCCTACATACACAAAAAAGAAAAAGGTGAGATATATATTAAAATAATAAACCGTCAGAAAAACCAAATAATAACCAGAATAATAAATAGAACCTTTTTTTCAATAATTCCGATTCTATAATTATGTCAATATCAAAATTAATGTCTGAAAAAAAATTACGACTGATAAACGATTAAATCTACATTTAAGAAAAAAAATCAAAAGCAAATGGGGGGTTTGATCAATCAACGCTTATTCAAGTTAAATGCATTTTGTCAATGTAAAGGTACTCGTAATTAATTTGAATACACAGACAAAACGCGCTACAATTTGACAAGTCTTTTTTTAGCCGGAGAGAGAAGTCCTGACAGCTCAGCATTTTGTTGAATGCAACAGTTGTGCCGAACCAGCAAACTATCATTGCAAAACATGTTCTGTACGTCTATGTGAGAAGTGCAAAATGCAGCATGAAACAAGAAATCTAAAAGAAGACCACGTAGTCCTTACACTATCGGAATATCTAGCAGAAGTAAAGAGTCAAATGGTAACTCCCCGCAAGATCAAACGCAATCTGAAAGAGGAGCAACAGAAAATAAAGTCTGAGTGCATCCCTTTGCTAGTAAAACTTACCAAAGACGAAAAATCTAAAAAAGAAAATATTTCCATCAAAGTGAAAGAAATGAAACGGCAAATTGAGGAGCACCTTGAGAGAGTCATTGCCCAATGTAAAGATTGGAAAGAAGAAACCATTCTCAATCTGGAAAAAGAAGAAACCATTGCAACAAATGTGATAGATAAAATAATTGATGATACAGACAAACAAATTGTTCAGTTGCATATGCGTTGTAGTGAAATTGACGATACGTTGAAGTTGAGTAATAATGCATTAGAAGGGTACATGTGTAAAAATTTGCACAAAAATAAACCAGAACCAATCGAATCTTCTTACCAGGTGAGTGAATTTTGCCCCGGAGATATGGTCAAAGAACAATTTCAAGCCATGTTTGGAAAACCCCCTTCTATTAGACTTCAGTGAATTATTTTAACAAACACGACTTTTGGCAGACTCTAATGATACCGGAAGAAAACTTTATTTTTGTATTCAGCCGAACACTTCTCTGATGTTTTTTTTATTTACGTATTAATAGAATGGTGTAGAAAAAGTTGCATGTGTACGTCTTTTGATGTAAAGTGTTTTCACATATAAAGCTGCTTTGAAAAAAATTTCAATCATTTGCTTTCCGTTCATTATCTCTGCGAAAATTGAACAAATTAATTACTGATATCACGAAAAAAAGTGTCTTTATTAAAGATGTGATGTAGAAGGCTATTTCTTGAATGCTTTTGAATTGAGGTACCTGGGATACAAGTCCACAATATGTTAACTTAGACACGTCATACTTGATAGGTTGATGCATCTCAGATAGTACCAGTAGATGATCCCTATTGATTTTAAGTTCATGTATGTATGCTGCCCATGATAAAGGGTTATGTACCTTATAATGTATAATTTATCCAAGGGAGGGGGCATTAGTGTTTCACAAACATCTCTTGTTGGATTCTTGAAAACCTGTAAATGTCAAAATGATTTGACCACGGGTTACTGTTGATTTTTTGGGATGAAAGTAATGTTTAAAATGTGGAAATTATAGATCTGTTACGAAAATTTAGGGAAACTACATGGAGTCAAAGCATGGGTCGAAGCGTTTCGACATTTTCACATTTTCCAGAATCAAAACATTTACAGAATCACTGAGGGTTTGCGAAGAGAAGTGAATGAAGATGATCGATCATGCCTGTCCGCTTCTTATGAGAAAATGTATGCAAATGACAGTTAGGCCCATATAGTGTATTCACTATGATTCAGCACATTTTAGTCAGAATATTTAGATACTAGTAGGTATGAGTTGTAATGAGTTGACAATGACTTCTGCTCTAGAACCACTGGGCCGATTTCAACAAAACTTGGCACAAAGCATCCTTAGGTAAAGGGGCTTCAAGTTTCTTAAAATGAAGGGCCACGCCCTCTTTCAAAGGGAGATAATTAAGATTTATTAAAAATTTGTTGGTATCTTTAAAAAATCTTCTTCTCAAAAACCAATTGGCCAGAAAAGCTACAATTTGTTTGGAAGCATCCTCAGGTAGTATAGATTAAAGTTAATTCAAATCATGATCCCCGGGGGTACGGCGGGGCCACAATTGGGGGGTCGAATTTTTACATGATATATATAAAAAAATATCTTTAAAAATCTTCTCAAAAACCAATTGGCCAGAAAAGCTGTAACTTGTATGGAAGCATCCTAAGGTAGTGTAGGTTCAAGTTTGTTTAAACCATGATCCCGGGGGTACGGTGGGGCCACAATGGATGAGGGGGTGTCAAATGTTTACAAAGGAATATATAGAGAAAAATCTTTTAAAATTTTTTTCTCAAAAACCAATTGGCCAGAAATGCTTTAACTTGTGTGGAAGCATCCTTAGGTAGTGTAGATTCCAGTTGTTTAAATCATGATTCCCGGGGGTACGGTGGGGCCACAAGGGGGGGGGGGTTGTTGAATTTTTACATAGGAAATAAATTTGATCAATCTAAAAAATATATAATATACAGTATTACTAATATGCAAGCATATTGACATTCGTTTATTCTCAGTTGTTTACACTGTGGCCCTGGATAATTTTGGTCCACACAAGGGGTTCAAAGTTTGATGTAGCTTTATATTTATATATATGAACAGCTGTTTAAGATCTTTTTGCGAATGGCAGTGCTCAATATGTGATATAACTATGAAATCATCCAGTTACAAAAGGGGCTCAACATAACATCTGTAGAAAATTTTGGAAATCTTTTAATACAGCATCTGTTTTACTCATTCATTGTCCCAATATTTTGAATATAACTTCATAAAGCCGATTTTATTAAGATCTTCCGTTTCCAACGGAAGACCTTATTGTTTTCGTACTGTTTCTTCTTCTTATTTTTTTCCACAAATTTTGTGCAAGCGATTTCTCAAAAACTATTGGACCGATTTTGTTTTTTTGTTCACAGATGATTGCCTGTGGTCATAATTCTAGACGTTTTTTTTTAATTTTGAAATCGTCACTTCCGGTCCCGATTTACGGCCGAATTTGTAATTTTTTACGACTAATTTTGTGCAGAGTAGATCTCAGAAACTATCAGAGTTATGACTATGAAATTTTCAGGATAGTTAGAGTATAGTTTGAAATTGTGCACTATTTATTTGTTTTACGCCAATGGCGCCATTCCTTGGAGCTCACCTAGGCTCAAAAATTGGGTATGAATTTTGAATAAAAATTTTCATACGTTTTGATCTGTATCTTTTTAGCAAATGATATTTTGTTAAGACTTATATAACAAAAGTGGTAGAGTATCAAAAGTTCTCTCCAACAAATTCAAGAAAAAGGGGCTGACCCCTTTAATTAGGGGCCAAGAGACTCGTAAAGTCTATTACAAATAACTTAAAAACGATCAAGACTGTGTAATGTATTATAGAGGCAAAGTTGTTGATTGTAACCATATCTGTTTAAAAAAAATTCATTGTTAGATCTATTTATGACGTATTAGGGATTTTTAGGGGTCAAAGTGCTTCAACTTTGACGCAATATATGTAGAGAAGGAGACATATTTTGTTAAGCATTATAGAAGAGAAAATGTCTGCATTGATGATTCTAATCGATTCCACTAATCAAAACACTAATGTCTGTCCCAATTAAGGATCTAGAGGGCTGGCACCTAAAATATTCATTCATTTGTATCTCAAAAATGAAAAAAAATTTAGATGGGTGTAGGAACAAAAAATGTTAGTATTCGTGAGACCTTTCGAGCAAAATCAAGAAAAAGGGGCTGGTCCCTTTAATTAGGGGCAGAGAGACTCGCAAAGTCTATTACAAATAACTTAAAAACGAGAAAGATTTTTGTAATGCATTATGGAAGCAAAGTTGTTTATCTTAACAATATCTGTTTAAACACTCATTGCCACATCCATTTATTACGTAATGGGGGTTTCTAGGGGCCAAAGTCCTGAAATTTTGACTCAATATATCTAGAAAAGGAGACATATTTTGTTAAGCATTGTAGAAGAGGAAATATCTGGATTGATGATTTCAATCGATTCCACTAATCAAAATACCATTGTCTGTCCCCATTAAAGATCTACAGGGCTGGCCCACTAAAATTTAGATAGGTGTAAGAACAAAATGTTAGTATTCGTAAAACCTTTTGTTTGAAATCAAGAAAAAAGGGTCCAGGAGACTCGTAAAGTCTGTTACAAATAACTTAAAAAGATCAAGATTATTTATAATGCATTATAGAAGCAAAGTTGTTAATCGTAACAATATCTGTTTGAAAAACTCATTGCCACACCCATTTTTTAATACATTATCTGAAAGTGGGGAGGGGGTGGGTAGTTCTGAAATGGTATTCATTATACATGGTATCATTTAAAAAAAGATATCGAACGGAAGACCTAATTGTTACGAGATCGTATCTAGTTATTATTTTTTTTTTTTTCCAAATTTTGTGCACGCGATTTCTCGAAAACTATTCGACCGATTTCGACCATTTTTCCACAGATGATGGAACGTGACCTGAATTTTATATGTTTTTGAAATTTTTGACGTCGTCACTTCCGGTACCGATTTATCGTCCATTTTGTTAACTTTTCGACCTTTTTTGTGCAGAGCTTATCTCATAAACTATCAAAGATATGACTATGAAATTTTCAGGATATGTAGACTATAGCTTGAAGTTTAGCCCTATTAAGTTTTATGCCAGTGCCGCCATTTCTTGGAGCTCAACGAGGCACGGAATTTGGGAACACATTTTGTTATTCTTTTTTCCCCATTTTTTCCTCATCAGAATATCTCCTAGATGACTAAATAGAATTTCCTAGAATTTTCAGGAATTATAGATTGTAATAATATATCCAGGCTTTTTTAATTATTTTCTAAAAAATTCATTTCCGGTTGTCCGTTTCCTGTCCCACGACAGGAACATTGTTTCCGCGATATTTTAGAGACGACAAGGACTTGAATATCCAAACTTTGTAGGATGATAAACCAATGTCTGTAGACGTGTTTCAACTATTTTGTTTTGTTCGACGTAACTTCCGGTCGTCACCGGAAGTAATTACAAATATTTGTTTAATGTTTTTAAGTTATTATACATAAATTCTTACTTTTGTCATCTATGCGCTGTTAAATAAAGAAAACAGTTCTGCTTTCGGTGAGATATCTCAATTTTTTCAGGTAGCTTTTTTAAAACAAATTTTGAACCCGCGTGATTTCAGAAACTGTAAGTGATCAAGACACAAAACTTACATGGATAATAGACATTTGATAGAAAATTCGTTTAGTCGCTTTCATTTTGTCCATGATCACTTCCGGTCCTCACCGGAAGGGTTCAAACAAATTAAGTTGTTTGAAATTTAAATGTTTTAGTTCAGTTAATAAACAATAAAGTACAGTTGTCTAATGTTAAAGAAATACTAACTTTTTTTTCACTGAGCTCTTCCGTTTGTCCGTTTCGTGTCAAGAGACAAACAAGCATTGACTCCCAAGATCTCAAAAACGGTGACGACTTGAACAACCAAACTTTGTGGGATGATAGCCATATGTATGTAACTGTGTTTACATTATTTTGTTTGATTCGTCGAAACATCCGGTCGTCACCGGAAGCACTTCAAAAAAATTTTTTAATTTTTTTTTATTTTACAGGAAATGAATATATCAGTATTAAATCTTATATATGTTTATCTTTACAATGTTAAATAAGAAAACGTATTCTACTTCCGGTGAGATAAATCAAATATCTTAGGTAGCTTTCTTTTTTACAAATTTGATACTTGCGAGATTTTTGTCACTGTAAGTGATTGAGACACGACACTTTTTTGAATGATAGACATTTTATTGAAGATGTGTTTGACGGGTTTATATTGTCAACCGTCACCTCCGGTTCTCACCGGAAGGGTTCAAACAATTCATGTATGAACAAGTTTAACAGACTATTTTTGATGTTTCGTCTAGCCTTTTAAACAGTGATGTACACTAGGCAAATGTACAAGAAATGTCGGCGTTTGTTTTTATTAATCAATTCCGTTCGTCCGTTTCTGGTCCCAAGACAAAAAACCTAGTTTCAATGAGATCTCAGATTTGGCAGAGAGTATCGATCTTTCATCGTAACATATAAAACAAATCAGACGGAAGACCTACTCGTTACTCGTAATGAGATCTAGTTGTTGTCATACTGTTTATTATTATTTTTTATCCCAAATTTTGTGCACGCGATTTCTCAAAAACTATTCGACCGATCTCAACCATTTTTTCACAGATGATTGTACAAGACCTGAATTTATTTTGTTTTGGAAATTTCTGATGACGTCATTTCCGGTTCCCATTTACGGCCGATTTTGTAATTTTATACGACCAATTTTGTGCACGCATAAACTCAGAGACCATCAGAGATATAATCATGAAATTTTCAGGATAGGTCGACATTAGTTTGAAATTGTGCCTATTGTTTTTGTTTTACGCCAGTGACGCTTTATTTGGAGCTCGCCTGCGCCCGAAAGTTAAGTACGAATTTTAAATCAAACTTTTCGTACGTTTTGATCTTTATCTTTTTATTAGTTGATATTTTGTTAAAACATATATAACAAAAGTGGTACAGTATTACAAGTCATTTCCAATAAAATCAAGAAAAAGGGGCTGGCCCCTTTAATTAGGGGGCAAGAGACTCGTAAATTCTATTGCAAATAACATAAAAACGATCAAGATTTTGTAATGCATTATAGAGGCAAAGTTGTTCATCGTAACAATATCTGTTTGAAAAACTCATTACCACACCTATTTATGACGTAATTAGGGATTTTTAATTATTGTCTGACAGGGGGGGGTTAATTCTGAAAATGTATCTATATTTCATGGTATCATTTTAAATAGAAATCGCACGGAAGACCTACTCGTTACTCGTAACGAGATCGTATCAAGTTTATTAACTGACCATGATTATTAATGGATATACAATTTACATCAACGCATCAGCAGGTGTTAGGGAAGCAACGGTGTTGCAAGTTTGTAATATAGTTCCAGTAAACATATCTTCTAAAAGATATAATTACAGTAAAAAAAGTTACGATTAAAAATGAATTTAATTTTTATATCCTTTGACACATAATTATATATACACCATGTCAGTATATTTTGTGTTTCTTCAAAGCTTTTGTTGAGCAAACACGTGCAACTCAAATGTGATTATCAAATACTATAGTAAGTTTTAAATTTGTTGGATACAAATTTTACCACTTAACATAACGTTATGAGCTGTTATTTTGTAAAAAAAAAAAAATTCTATACAGTAAATTAGTTAATACAACACCTTTATTAAAACGTTATGTAAACGTTTTTTAAAATGTTACGAAAACAATCTATAACGTTAAATTTACGTGACTTTGTATGTACAAATGTATTTTTAACGCTATTATAACGTTATTCATTTTTTTTATAACATAAACAAAACATGAATATAAACATTTAAAACGTTAAGAAAACATTCTTAAAATTGTAATTATAAGGTAATTTTGTATTGTTTTAACGCTACGGTACTGTTTTTAAAAATCTTTATAATCTGTTATTTTCATGCAATAAAACATGATATGTGTTACAAAACATTAGGCAACACTAACAACCTTAGTTGAATTACTCTGACAAAATTTAACAAGAATTGAATTAGAAGACCAATAAGTGTAATTCAATTGACATTTCATCGGATTATGGTCTTCCCTCCTTTCTCTGAAACAAATACATTTACATAGCATTAGTTCATGTGGCCATACTATTGATACATCAACGTACTACAACTTTGACAACAAACATAATTTATATCAGTACATGTACATGTACATTTCATCAAATAAATCGCTGGCTTGGTTAGAAAAAATCACAAAACGTTTTGATCCAAAACCTCTTATTTATGGTTTTAAAGGGTATAGTGTTCTGTTAGACCTCGCATACAGCAGCTGATAAATAAGAAAAAGAGGCAGATATTAATCTATCAATGTTTCAATACCAAAATGAAATGTTAAGAATAAACATGTTAGGCATCAACTACTTGTACATATACTGTAGTTTCATCAATATTTCTTGAACAGTTTTTTGGTTTGTTTGTTTTTTTGTTTTTTTTGGGGTTTTTTTTTTTGAATTTTTTATTGAGTTGATCGAAACTAAATATATATTAAAGTGCAATGCATGTTACCCATATAATTATATTGAAAGAATCATTGATTGAATTTAAACACCTTTGAAACTTTAATTTTTTGCAAATTTACGAAAAATTGTTTACCAAGAATATTGATGTAAATGCAGTTGTCACGATTCAATTTAGAAAGATAACGCATGTGACATACACAGGAGGATTTTGTAGAGCTGTTACCAATGAAAGCATGCTTTCCCTTTTGTTCTTCAGTGACAATTAACTACCTCTTACATGTTTATTCAGAAGGTACAACTTTGGGCAGTACAGCCCATCAGTATATGATAATAATTACTATAAGTTACAAATGTACAATATCGGACTCCCTTAAGTCTAAAATAAGGAGGGGGTGAACCCCCTGGTCAAGTGTTCCACAGTTCCGCAGTTCACAGTATTCCTAATTATAACATGCTATATATGGAGCTATTTTCACACTGAGTGTGTCATATTGTTAATACACGAATATAAGTAAAACTATTGTAGAAGTAATACCACTATAGAAAACGATGACACACATACAACAGAGATGAAATAAATGCAATAACACATGTTTGCGGATCAACCTGATATTTCATTATTTCGCATCATAAGAGCAAAATGAATATATTTTCCAAGACCAGCCAAAGTAGATGTATGATTTGAACCCAACAGCTGGATTAATTTAAATATAATAGGTGAATTGAAATAGTTATCGCTTAAGTTTTTTTTCCTTTGATTAATATAGTTATCGCTTAAGTTTTTTTTTCCTTTGATTAATATAATATGGGCATTGAAGAATAAAATTAAATTCGTTTTCATTTTGTAGGGTGTCACAAACATCATACAGTCTATCCTGCCTGGTCTTACATTGTTATCTCCCAGATAATGAGAGGAAAGCCTTGTCCGAAAAATGCGTTTCTTTAAATTATTCTTAATTGGTTTTGTTAAGTGTGATTGTATTTTACAAAAGTTATGGTGAACCCTGTGTTTATATAACAAACATTTTGGGATAATTTTCCATAAAAGTATTACATTATTGGATATGAATATCTAATATTCTATATTCATACATATTTAAAAATTGTACAGAGTTGATAAATTGTTGTCTTTACCGGTACTTCCCAAACCCATATGATACAATTCATTTTTGATATCCCTCGCCCAATTAATGCTAGAAGCTGAACAATATTCTCTGTTACTCCGAAGGTATTCATACACAGATTTTGAAATTCAATTTTTTTTTTGTTTTAGTTAATTTACACCAGTATTTCAATATTCTTAATTTTCTATGAATAATAAGAGGATATCGACCCAATTCTCTGTAAATCATAAAATTGCATACATTTTGTCTCACCTCAAGGACAGTTTTACAAAAAGATGAATGTAATCATTAGTTTCAGGTGACTTGTGAAAAAGATGACCCTTCCAACAAACATATCAAAAAGTTGGCAACTGGTCGCTACATTAAATTCAAACTTCTGGATATTACAATTTAAACGGAATAATGATTTTCGACCCTTATCAGCTAGCTTCTTTTCGGTAATATTAAACTTGCCGTTGAAATTTAAACAAAGTCCTAAAAAGTTGTAGAGGTCGACATTTTCAAGAATTTAGTTGTTGAATTTCCATGTGAAGTAGATAGGTCCCCCCCCCCCCTTTCTGAATATCATGGTTTTTTGTTTTAGCTGTGTTTACTGTAAACTTCCACGAAGAAACATATATATGTAAAGCGTCAAGCATAGTATGATATTCTGATGAGTTAGCGAAAAGGAAGGTGTCATTTGCGAACATTAAGAGTTCTCTTTATTCTACGGTGGACAGTTATTAGTGATAAAATGGTGTTCTAAGTCGTTGATATACATGTTGAACAGCATTGGGGAAAGAACTTCTCCCTGTAGTAACCCAGTGTTTACAGGAAAGTTGTCAGATATATTACCGGCACTTTTGAAACAAGCTCTTACATTCACATAGAGCGATTTGATGATTCGAAGAAACTTTTCGGTGATCCCCATTTTCACTATTTTGTACCAAAGGTTATCTCTGTTGATTATATCAAAAGATGTTGGTCGTAATGGACTCATTATCATTGACCCTGGTTATCTCTCTTGCATTGTAAATCCCTTAAAGAAAAGCCAAGGCATTAACCTGAAACAAAATTTTACAAACATGGAATTCAAAAGTGATTCAAAAATAACGACAAGCATAGAATCTAATATTAGTGATTTACTAAGGTGATATCAATTCCCTCAGGAGTGTAATAAAAATACAAAAGAACATTTTAGATAGAATTTAAATTTACAAGCTTTCTCTGTAAAGTGTTATCCATTGCATTAATAATTCTAAAACTGCATCAACTGTGCAATCTTGTTGACAGACATCTAGTTTAAAACTTTGAAACCTGAATTGAAGTTTATAATAAAGTGAAAATGAAATGTCGAATATTATTTAAAATAAGTACGTATACTCATTATGTTACTGATCACATATTGTACATGTGTGTTGTTTTACCCATTGCTTGAATTTAGAACATCCATGCAATTATAACTTACTCAAACTGCTAAATACTAATAATTTAACTAAATTTATTAATTATAGTGTGCTCACAGACCTTGTTGAAACAAATCAGGAATGGCGAAATGGTCCTGATTTTTTGTCTTTGGCGCTTAAGTAGCAGCAGCTGATAATGCGGGTATATGATTATATGATGCACAGATCCACGTATGCCTCAATTTGCATTATCGTCGGAAAATAATGAATATAATGTAAATTTTTACAATGAAATAAAAGTCATGTGTAGGTATGCTATAATTAATTTAATGTAACAAGTTTTAACAAAGTGACTCATTAATTACAATCATGGATCTCCGTGGAAAATTTCTATTTGGCACATCAGGCCGTGTTGATTCAAATGCAAGGGCTACCTAAGGGCTGCACTTGCCAATGAACAAGCAATACTAAAATGACACAAGAAAGAGTTTTGTCGCAATTATTGTGAGGAATTGCTTCAAACAGGTTTCTCTATTTGAAAAGTGTGTTATTTCCATCATACAAGTATTTTACGGAGTCGCGACGAATTTCATAAATAGGAATCGAACTAATTCTACAAAGCGAAGGCTCAACGTCATCATTAATAACATATATTTTTATGATGCAAAAATGAGTATTTAACTATTTAATTTTGAAAACAGTGCCATCTAAGAAGAAGTTGGGATATTTCTTCAGATAAATTATAGACTCTTTCTATTTAAGCTATCAAATATTTGCAATTTGTTTAACCTTTATTAGTCACATAACACACACACACACATAAATTCTTACTTATTTATATATTAATAATTCTTATAAAAAAAAAAACAAAAGCAACAAATATCATATTAGTATGAAAATAAAGAAAAATCCTCAAAATAATCACATATTTATGTCTTAATTGCATTACAGGTCCATCACATTTAAAAAATACAACATATACAAGTATATCAAAAGTTAAATCCTGTTTTGTACCTTCATACTGTACTGTGATACACATTCTTGCATCTTTACATTTAAATAAAACCTAGATACGTTGAATTGACAATTTTAGGATTTACTTAATTTCTCAACAACATTCAAGAAAAAATCCAGTTTTACAATTCGTAGTTTCTACATATATTTAAAAGTAAAGTACAACTTTGTCCTTGATCATATCAAAGATCATTTTAAACACAAGATTTTTTCAACTTTTTTCATTCAGTGAAAGTCAACTATAATAAAATGATAAAAACCTGACTGAAAGGAAATAGAAAGGCACTGCTATACAAAGCAGTCACAAATCCATACCCTTAAAAATTCATATGCACATAAAGTTTACTGATGGCAAGGGATCAGCCAATTAGAGTCACTGTTTATGTAGAGTTTGGTAGGTGTTTTCATCCCTTGATACACGGAGATCTTGATAGTGAGATGAGTCACCAGTTGTAACTGTCTGTTCTGTGATAGACCCAGATCGACAAGAAAAATTAACCGTATCCGTTTTGGACTTCTGTTTTAAGACTGTTTTCCTATGAGAAAAAGATTAATATCTAAACGACAAGAACAAATATTTAGTAATTTACCATTTGAAATAAAAATTCAAAATATAAACTACAGTTGTTTGTCTTTCGAAATTGCAGAAAACGTATTCTATTTCATACCTTCGACTTATCAACGTAGCAGAAATTAATACAATGTTGATGAGAAGTGATATAAAGAAGGCAACAATCCAAAATGTACTAGATGCTACATCTGTCGTCTCAACATTCCGCAGACTATCTGTACCAAAAAGCTTTTTAGCCTTAATCAATTAAAACAGAAAAAAAATTCATAATTCAATTTTAACCGATTGTATTTCATATTTTACCACACTTTCCATCACAAAAACAGTTTCCGTTGATTCTATCACATGTCCGGTTAATGAATTGTCCACTGCAAGGATACTGACAATTCTCTCCATAGGAATGAGTACATTCTGAAAGGTATAGTGTATTATTCAAAGTTAAGTGTTTAATAAAGCTGATGGAATTTGCTACCTTATTATCCTGTGGTAGCATTACAATGATGTCATTTTTTTCCATTTGATTTACCAACTGAGCAATCATGACCCATCCAACCTGACCTACAGGAACACAGACCATCTGTGTGTCGACATGTCTTACAGTTAGGAGAACAAGTAAAGGAACAGTTTGTACCAAAATACCTAGGTTGGCAAGCTGTAAAAATCAAAACGAGGGCATAAAAAACAATATGATCAAACCTTTACAAAAAGTAAGTTCAAAATTATTGTATATCTTTTTAATGAAAATATTTTATTTATTTATTTATTTTTTCTATTATATAATTTGGTTCAAATCTTACAAATGTTGCAATGTCGTCCAATATACCCGTCCATAACAACCTTGGGGGCAAAATCCACTGACATGGTCACATCGTTCAGCGTATATACAGTGTTTGCTACATCGCTCTCTGCAATCCAATCCAAAATTTCCTGAACTGCATTCGACATGAACAAAAGTCAAATTATTTAACAATTTATATTTAAACCATATCTTATTTATTTTTTTATTGTTTGTTTGTTTTATCAAAGGGTGTTTGAAATTGGTGAAAATAAAATGTTCGTATAAACTGATATTTGTAAGTAAATTACATGTACCAGAACAAAAACAAAAATCAAAATTTCGATTGGCGCCTTTATAATCAACACTGTATTTTTGAACAATTCTTCAAAGTTTTACACATTAGAATAACAGCTTTTATCATATATTAGTACCTTTGTTACAGTCGTTGTCGATATATCCCGGATTACATCCCCTGTCACAGTGTCCAGTCTGCTTGTTACATGGATAGTCGTTCAAACATTGACCACTGCAGTTTTTGACACAATTATATCCATACGTCCCATCATCACAAACTATGCATGTGAAAATGTTTAAAACTTTGACAATTGAATCAAATTTAGTTAGTTTTCAACTAATGACCATGCCCATCGTATGGAAAACTGCTTAGCAACATCACTCATAATAAAAAAGGTGTTTTTTTTTCTATTTCATAGATGACAATTTCTTGAAATTTGAATCCATATTTTCTTTTCGCTGATGTAAGTTAATTAAAACGTACCTTTCTCACATAATGTTCCTGTCCATCCCGATTCACA
The DNA here is from genome assembly GCA_016163765.1 of Magallana hongkongensis. Lineage (NCBI taxonomy): Eukaryota > Metazoa > Mollusca > Bivalvia > Ostreida > Ostreidae > Magallana > Magallana hongkongensis. The sequence goes on along the minus strand of WFKH01011926.1, from coordinate 51,007,676 downwards.
ACCTTCTTCACACTGTCCAGTCACGTGATTACAGGCAGTGTTATCTCTGCAATGCCCTCCACATTTCTGACTACAACTATCACCGTACCAGCCTTCACGACATGCTATAAAATTCATGGAGTTAGAAGATGATTATAAATCGCAAAAGTCTCCTAATTACCAAAGGCTATCAAGGTTATCGTAAAAAGAAGAAAAACATCTGATAATTAGAAGAGGATTGCTATTTATATGCATCTTACTAGCATTAATAGCTCGGATGATAACGTTGAAAAATTGCGCGAGGTGTTCCGAGTGAGTTTCGAATGGTGAAAAGATGTAACCTTTCCCCATTCTTAATCTCCGTAAGATATTTGTTTTCGTTTTTGTGAACTTTTATGAGTAAAAAATGATAATACGTCAATGAGAATATCTTGGAAATATTACCTTTTATCGATTTCTGTTTTTTTTTTTTTTTTCACAGGTAAGTGGGTTTTTTTTTAATTAAAAATAATCAAAAAGTGATGGAAGCAATAACTTACAACATTCTATAGTTTAAATGTTTCCCTCTCAAAGCACTTTTTATTTTATTATACTGAATGTCTTAATTTCAAAGAAAACTTCACGGATTTCATTTTTATCATTTATTCGGATTATTTCAAACGCACAACTGGCTTCCTTAGGAATGACCTTCATTTTTACGGTGAAACGTACATGTACGCGCATAATTTACGCCCATGTAACATTTCATTTGCCTACCCGTTGAAAAGAGTGTTGCTAACGCTGGGGTAATATAACGGATAATATACTGCGTCTAAACCAATCAAAGTTGAGTATTTAACTTGATATATATAATTATCTAATGTAACAATCTCAAACAAGATGAAATATAATAGTTCATAGTTTAATAAGTAACAGATCATACTATTGTTGCAATATAACCCAGTCCATCCAGGTTGACATCCAAAACAATATCCATTCTGAATGTGACATGTGTTGTATTTACAGTTGGTGGGACAAAGGATATCACAGTTTCTACCATACATGTCAGATCTATTACATCCTGCATTGAAAAAAGAAGCATTAAAACATATATGAATGAGCAATGCATGCATATTACTTAAGCATTGAAACTTTATTCTTTAAAAGATATAGTCTCATAACTGCAGCGGTGTGTGCATACAAATTTTCATAACGCGCGTTACATACAAATACATATTTATTTGCATACAAATTGAGTAACGCGCTTTGAAAATATGTATGCACACACCGCTGCAGTTATGAGACTAAATCTTTCAAAAAATAATGATTTAATGCTTGTATTTATATTTTTATATATTTTAACTACTTGTCTTGTCTGCAAATTTGATTTATACCTTTATATCCTATTTTATCCTACGAATAAGTTCATATAGATGAATGAGCCTTTGTAACAGCCACAAGCGTGAACTTTGATTTTCGCTTGTGACGTTGCATTTTACAGCGTTCAACGTTTGTGACGTCATAATAATTAACACTCGACATTTTAAACTTTCACACCCCGTGTGTGTTTCATAGAGGATATCTATATTGTGTGATTTTATATTTGCTTTATCCAACGAGTTGAAATGGTGTATATATTCGCGAGGCTAGCCAAATATAAAATCACACAATTATAGATGTTCTATTTATCTCATACAAATTGATTTATATTATGAAGCTCTTGAGACAGTCCACTATATGACCCGAATTGTGTTTTTTTTTCAAAGATTGAACGATGATGCAACGTTGCGTTAGGCGGTTATTGTGACCTTGCGCAATACAATTGAGTACGTCATTTCGGATTAAATCTAACTGTTTTAATGCAAAGTATCACTGAAATAAACCTTGAAAAAAATTATCTCTAAATAATTTTTCTTAAAGCTTAATCACATAATTAAATGGAAATACTGATCAAAAGACTAGAATAATCAAGTTTGTTGACATACACAAAGTTGCGAATGCTCGCTAGTTTGAATTGACTCGAATGAGGAACAGTTGTTGATGTTTTATAAAACAAACACTAGCCTAATGATTGGAAGTTGAAAATATTGAATAAGGATGCTTACTGGTATGCTTGTGAAATAAAAGTCTTGGGAGACATATTTCTGTAAGTTCTTCTATAGGCCTAGAAACACAACCAAAGTGTTATATTTTCATCGCGTCGTCTGAACTCCTTGATAGCTAATGTGATTAACAGTTTTATAAACTACAAAGTTATGTGCTTTCCTTCAAATTTGTAATTTAATTTTTCGAAAAAATCCATTTTAAATCGAATTTTGGTAGTAAATATAGTTGTGTGGAAAATACTGGAAAATCTTCGAAAATAGGTCACTGAAGCGTTGAAATAAGGGGCTGTGTCAAAAATAGTTCGGACCGGAAGTATTTGATAAAGCATCACCCGTTTGATAAAGCAAATGTTTATCACACGGGTAGTATACACCACACGTATAAGATAAAGTGTTATAACTGCAGTAGCTTTCCACATTCTATAAATGTTTGCGATAACAATTTTAGCGCGGTTTCATTCGAGAAAGTACTTAGAACCGTTTTAACAAGAGCTTGGACTTTGGCTAGTACGTGACAAACTCCAATATGATGAAGGCGGAGTCTACTCATGATTAACTGTCCTGTAATGGCTAATACATATGAATGCATTGAACGCAATGACACTCGTCTGACTTCATCCAGGGATGTATATTTCGTTGAAACAGCGTCAATTTCACACAGCAGGGCAGATCTTTGCGAACACCTTTCCGGTTTTGAGAGTCACTGAATATTAATGAGCTTCTCTGAGCGAATTAGAAAAAAGGAGGTCAATATTTGAAAGCTTGTTTTGATAAGCAAACTAGATAGCAACATCCCACCGAAAGTCCAAGCTCTTGTTAAAACGGTTCTAACAGTAACGTCATATGTTTATATGAAATATGTAATTTTAAAAACTTAAAAAAAAATTAATCTTTATGCAAATGATAAACACGTACACTGAAAGGTTTGAAACCATCTATTGATGTAATTGAGTATTATATAAAACACTATAGATATACGTAATAGAAGATTAGAAGATCGAAGGTATTAAATTAATGTTTTTCCTTTTGAAATTCAGACTGAAGGGTTCGGGAAGTGTCAGTAAGTTGAAAACTTTTAAGAGTTTTATATTTTAAGTGTCTTTAAAGATCTTATCATTTTCATGGATATTACTGTATGTAATAGACTACACAGTTTGTGGCGACCTGCTGTCAAAGGTGTACTTTTGTATGTGTGTGTGTGTGGGGGGGGGGGGGGGGGGGGGGGGGAGGAAGTGGTTAGAGAAAAAGAAACGTTTCTTTGCGTAAAGTCTTTCATTATTTTAATATGCAATACATTATAACTTTTGGAAGTAGGAAGTAATATTTCAATTACAACTTAAAACCACTCAATCAAAAGTGGAAGCAAAGGTTTCCTTTTCAATCTTAACTACCTTCTAAAGAATTTTAACTATGATTGGAATCACTCACTTTAGATCAATTAAACAGTAAACCTCTTTAATCATTCGGTAAACATACATACTTTGTGTAATAACTTCACACAGTTCAGTGTAAACATTGGTTATTTCGTATCCGACAGGGTAGTTCAATCCTTCCAGTCGTTCATTGTAAAAGATGACGTAACGTCCATGTTCTGTACACGTGGTTGTAAATTTCAGGGGCGGTAACTGAGGACCGTCCTTGTAACACAAAGTGGAGTTCTTTATATCACTAACTGTAGATACATCGCTGTTAGACACATAGAGAGAGAATCCAGCAAATCGTCCACGTTGTCTCCTTACTACAAGGCAGGTTTTAAGTCGATTCAATTAGTATCTAAGCCATTTTTTCAACTCTTATGTCCAAAGTATCATTTTAAAAATACCGGTACATACAAATAAAATTAACGAATACAATTGGATATAATCATGCACTAAAAATAAATCTTCAGAGCGATTTTATACAAGCTTGACAAATGACTTTAAGTTGTTCTTAATTTAAAATCCAGAGAAGAATAAAAAATACACCATTTTTACACATAAACAAATTTGTGACCCTCCCCCCCCCTTTTTTTAAGAAAGGGAGAGTTGTCTTTGCTTTTTATGAATGAACAACAAGCACTAAATTCACTCATAGGCGTCGAACGGGGGGGGGGGGGGG
>WFKH01011926.1:50949003-50978362 GCA_016163765.1 Magallana hongkongensis | reverse complement strand
ATGGATTTAGTTTTATTTCCTTATCTAAAGTCGAAACTGTGTGGACAAAGATTTTTGAACCTAAATGATCTACGATATTCCACAAAAGAAAAGAAATATTCAAGTCCAAAAGGGTACGTATGGGTATAAAACACAACACGTTGAATTAAATAAAAAACATATATGTACCATTACGAATCTTGATGGTTTATTGTGCATTAGTTTCTTGCGTCACGAAAATAGTAATACATACATTGCGACGTCATTGCATAGTTTCTTCTAAAATTTATAGCATGGATAATATCTATCTGTTACAAATCAGTTTCTATTGTTACATTTGTACGTATCTTTTATAGTATCTTTTAGGGAACCTCTTAAACGTTCTAATGAAACTAGTTTTTTTTTTATACCCGTAGTGTACCTCTCTAGATACGGTGTCAGCTACAGTAATGATCAATTCTTTTTCTACTGTTTAATTACCTTATTTAAAACTGCCGCATTGCAGACCTGGCAGACAGTGGCCACGATTTCTCCACGGCAGGTATCAGCAGCAAAAGTTTCAGTAACCCTTTCTCCTACTAGGGGTAGGTTGAACTATTTTATACTTTTGTAATTTAACTACAGCTTAATCTTTTTACATTACTGTTGAGTTTATGTTCAGTATTATTTGTTACTTTCTGATATACTGGTTTTACGAGGTAAAACTGTTAAAACATAGGTGTTTGCTCACGCGTGTTCCTGTGCGGTCACGTGTCGAGTGTGTGTGCTTTATACTTTATACTGGGATATAAATACATGATATAATCCTATTTTGCCGTGTAGTATGATGTACATGTATTTTTGCCGTGTAGTACGATGTAATTTGTCTATTGTTTAGACGTGTTTATTCTTTGTTAAGTAGTGTGATACTCTTAAGGGGGGTGTGCGGCCATCTTGTATATTTGAGGATAAGAATGTAAACATTTCTTGAACTGGTTTGTTTCTGCCCGAAACTGGCCAAAAATGTTGCCAAAAGATATAAAAGCATTAAATATAAAGTCCTACATGTCATTTTGTTTAAAAACTATGCATCCAAGAACAGGACAATGCCTTTTTAATCACTTAGAACAGCTGTCGAACTGCGCAGCTACAGACTTATTCTGAAGATTTAAAAATCTGAAAAAATATGAAGATGGGTCATTGGCGTCCTCTCTACAACCATTTGTTGAGAAAAAGGTCTAAGCTTGCTTATTTAACTTGTAACTTTGTCTCAAAGTAGGGTACCCTATTCTTAAAATGGGACTCAATTCTCACAAGATATATTTGTCTGTGTCTATAGAGGTACATTGAAAATATATTTTCATTGAAATATAATGTATACTTTTTTAATTTAAGATAATCACTTTTTTGGACTTCTAAAAAGAATTTACTTCAATTTATACTTATAGAACTGGAAAAAACCATAAAACAAACATGGAACAGGTATAGAGATGTATATGAAATTTAACACGGATTGGTTTGAATTAACATTTATTGTTTTTCTATGAAAATATAACGTCAGTGTGTCTCCATAGACACAGGAGTTCTAAGTATAGACTGGATTTTTCTTGTTCTAAAAATAGATCCCATGTCGACAGGGTACCCTATTTTGAGGCAAAGTTACAACATTAATGTGCAAAATCCAAACGTTTTCTCAACAAATAATTGTAGGGAGGACACCAATGAACCCCCTTCATATTTTTTTAGGTTTTTAAATCTTTGAAATAAGTCTGTAACTCCGCAGTTCGACATTTGTTTTAAGTGATTAAAAATGCATTGTCCTGTTCTTGTATGCATAATTTGCATACAAAACAACACGTAGAATCTCACATTTATTTCTTTTATATCTTTTGGCAACAGTTTTGGTCAGTTTCGGGCAGAAACAAGCCAGTTCAAGAAATGTTTACAACCTTATCCTCAAATGTACAAGATGTCCGCACATCCCCCTTAACGTTATGCAGTGTTTGTATTCGCTGTGGTTTCGTGCTGTTGTTGCCATAAGGTTATATTTAAGTCAGTGTGACATATCCTATGTTTATGTAAGGTATATTAATCATGTAACTCAAAATATGTTTATTGTTTAATTTAATAAGTTTCTTATCCAGTTTCTGGCAGTCCATCGCCATGATAATACCTGTCCGCCACTGTCTCACGCCATGCCAGTCCTACTCATCTCTAGTCCGTTTCCACACAGGATGGCCCATTTTACGTGCCCGTGCTGGAGACTTGTGACAACGAAAAACTTTAAATTTTTATAGTTTATGACGCGTATAAATTGTGTATATTTGTTTATTTTTATCTTATATAAAATATTATAAATAGAAATCAAATCTTGTTCTGTTTGACTGAACAGTCACTACGGCTTCTGTGACAGTACATGTAGACAAACAAAAACTTTTTTTTTCATAAATTTTAAAAAAAGGTAGAGGTAGAGGGACTAAGAAAAATAGTTGTAGTCAATATGTGCCTTAAAATTCAAAAATGTTCAGGTGAACAACTCTTAGCTGTTAATTACACTAAAGAATAACACATTTTAATTATATACTAGTACCTCTGCTGCAAAACTGATATACTCTTTCGTGTTTGTTTGTAAATATATAGTATAGCAGTTAACTAAATACCGTTAACCTATAGTGACGTATTGCAGTATACCTTTATACTATCCATCTCGATACGATCCACCCTCAATACCTGCTACATCTCTCAAGTGCACTGACACAGTGCATTTAATATGTGATAAAGTACATAAATATGCTCCGTTCATGACGTATGGGTTGTCCTGCAGTTTAGAGATGAATAAATATAAATGAGTAAGGACCACAGGTGTACCAAGTCAGGTAACAATAATGCTAATTTGTTGGAGAATGGAGACATATAAGTGAAGTCTTGTCAATACTCCAAATTTAAATCATAATATATTACAATAAAAAAGTACTGTATTAACAAAATTAATTGTATAACCTGATGTATTTTATTAAAACAATATTTCTGTTTTTCTCTATGGAATAAATTATGTTGATTTAATTGTCAACAATGTTAGAAACAATGGGAATGTATCTGATATGTTTTTTGTATGGACAGTGTATATGTTAAAAATAAAATAATAAAAATATGGCCCTAGGGAGAGACGCCAAATATACAATATCAAATTTAATTACCAAATGTAAATTTTGAGGTCGGTATCAGGTGCTATACATCTTGTGTTACGCCATGCATCTGGAACTAGTACCAGCATTAGCACACCATGGGTTTTGTTCCCCCATACGATATTATGTAAAGGTTATGAAAAGCACGGATTCAGTATGCACAATTCGTAATTATGATTCATGTACAAACAAAACAAATATGCTGTACATGCAACACACTATTGATTATAATGAACATTACTTGCATTGAATAAAAATGCATTTTTATTAATTAATGGTTTGCTCAGAATTAAATATTTTTATACGAAAATAAAGACTACTTAATAGTACTGAAATAAACATGTAAGCAATTGGACTAAACATAAACCTGTTTACATCTGATATATTTGAACATCACATTGTACTCTTTCTTTCTGAAATATTCTAAATACTTCAAGTTTGCAATGTAAATGTGTAACGCTGCGATATACATTATTTCCTCTCGTAGCCTTGATCATCCTGTTATCTAGCGTAGACTAGTCCATTGTCAAATTGTTGCGGGAATTCTTTTATGAGAGTGTGCAATAGCCAATCTTAATTAGAGTGTTAATATCTTACCCTCCTACGAATTATTATATAAACGATATCAATATAAATACATGTATGTCTTAACATGCTCATAAACTCAGTTATTTCATTAATAATGAATCAATTTGCATTTCACTCTATAGTAATGCAATGAAAATGCTTTCAATACGCATAAAATGAGCCCGGATACATGTATTTTGAGTACCTTCATTTTTATCTTAATAAAAAAAGCATTTAATAATTTGCATGCAGAATTTTCTTACAACCTTACACATGTTTTGATGCTGAAGTCTGATACTGTGTTTGTTATCCATTGTTAATGATTTATTGGTGCATTTAAGCTTTTTAGCATCAATGATATGTCATGAAAGACAACCCAAATGATTTTAAGAATGATTTTTGTAAATGATCATGCCTTTTAAAGGATCGATATAGATAATTAATTTTGGAAGGTATCTTTACTATACAAACTGTAAACGAAATATAACATTTTTAGAGTAAATGTCCTTGTACTTCATTTCTATAAAGACAAATATAATCTTAGTTTTACTCTTAGGTCATCGCCGTTTTATGAATTGCAAGGTAGTAAACGCGCTGGTCGTGCACTGCCAAAAAATGCTTTTTACACTATATTGTTATACATATATATGTTAATTTGATATTGCTTGCTATGGTTAAACTTTTAAAAGTGAAAAAAGATTGTACCAAAGTAACTTAATAATAATATTAATGGTAAAAAATATACCATTTGTTTTCAAAAACATGACCCGAAGTACTAAAACATGAAGTAGCAAATACTTGTACAGCAGGAATGCCATCATATTCGAATTGTTTATCAGTCAACATCTAAAGACTTGTCTTCTAACACCCTTTCAACCATATTTTTCATTCGTCGATATCGCAGATGTGGCAAATAGCGTTTGGATTCAGTATAATATTCTTTAAGTTGTCCTAGTGTATCCTGAGCTCTTAAGAACTTGCAGTCGTAACATCGTATGTGATGTTTAAGATCGTCGTTTTCAGCTTCTATTTCCACTTTGTGCATCTTTTCAACATCTGACACAAACAAAATGACGATTCAAAATTGTTAACTCTTCATGACTATGGAAAATGGTTCATTGTTTTCTACAAATGTTCGGAAAGAATGGTACTTGCAAAAAAACGAAAAATTGTAAACTAAAAGTTTATACAATTACTTTAAAAGACAATTAAGATTATGAGGACTTATAATCTACACTAAATATTATACCATTGACTGATTTATTTTTGACGTCGTCGTGACAATAACTGCCGTCAGGAGAGCAGACAAATTGAATAACGCGCATTTAATGCTTATATTTACATTCCCTTATTGATGAAATCAATTTTTTATTAAATAAATCGGTATAAATTGAAGATCATGGAGGGAGTAAATTAGTAACAACAAGAACAGCTGTTTTCTAAAACCGGTTTAAACTGGTTATTACATAGACTGTTGAGATAAACATGAAAATATAATCCATAAAAAATGCCTCTTGAAGTTTTACTTTTAACAATGAAATAAACATTTCTGTTGAATAATTAAAAAACATGATGTGTTAACAACATGTATGAAATATATTTCTCAACCGATAATATAAAAATCAATGTTTGGAGAAACTGTTTGTGTGAATTACATGTACATGTAAATCATACGCAGTTATAAGGTTATTGCATTTAGAGGCATTTAAAGATCACAGATCGAATTTCATGGAAAAACATAGTAGAATGTATATATTAATATATGACATTTATTTTTAACTGTCAATTTTTCGCTACATGTACCTCTCCTTGGCGACCTCCTTTGTTTATCCATAATTGCTTTTTGCAATTGACAGTAACCAAGTATTCCAGCGTGGCCGTATTTCTCTGCAGTCGCGGCAAGTTTAGGGTTTTGGTATACCATTGTAGTATATTGTTTATAGCCATCTACAATGAAACACTGTTTATTGGACAGACGAATTATTTATCAAATCCATAATGGTTTACTATTTGTTTTCTGACATTGAAAAAAAATTAAAGCCTTGACGGTTTTCTCAATATATAATGATACTGTAAATGAACAACGATTAGTGGTTTCAGGCCGAGGCGGAGATAAAGCTTCAATATAATAAGACGAATTTCCCTTTGCGTAATATATATCATTTCTTGCTTATGGCCAAGTATATATAAATTTAAAGCTATACACGCTATAATTTGCGTCAATTTTTAATGGCAGTGAAAACGCATGTGTTTGTTTACTTATAAAAGTTAACTATATTCTGTAAATTATAGTGGCTAATTCCTTCTAGTTACAAAGATATAGAATTTTAATTGTGTTTTTTTTCCTGACATGAAAGTAATGCCTTTTATGAATATTGATGAAGAAAAAGCGAAACCGACCTCATTGCGCATGTCCAGGGGATATCAGGTAACCGTTATTGTTTGCCTAATTACAAATCCGTCTCGATTTTATATACAGTTTTAACAGTTGTTACTTTGAAATATATACATGAAATATGAGTGTAATACGTTTGTTATTCACGGCACCATTATTTTGAATATTTAAATAGTACAACACTCACACGAACTAAAAATAGCCCTTAGGGGAAACATATAAGCCTACGTCATTATTCAAGGCAAGTACATTTATAAACACAAACATGCTGACACGCTTGTGTTTTTGCTTTCTTTAATTCGTACACGTATATAGGACAAATTTATGCTTTACTGAAAAAAAATATATTCTTTCCTTCGTGAAACTACAACAATTATGAAGGTGTTGACCCCCACGAAGTTTTGAATGATAGTCTAAAATTAGCTGTCGATATCACGTGATAAATTGATATTCATGAGAAGGCATTACTATCCTGGTAGGATAAAAATATGTTTTATTGTTCAAAATTTGATATCTTTATTACGTGATCGAATTGGGCATTATAATTAACAGCATAAAGATAACTTTTGTAAGGAATAAAAAACACATGCAGTTTCCCCGTCATTTAAAACTGACGCAAATTATAGCGTGTAAAGCTTTAAGAGATATTGCAATGTTTGTGCTTATACATGATATATATATATATATATATGCAATGTGTATCGCTATGATCCTCTCATATTGTCGTTTAACTTCACTTTATTTCTATCTCAAACACTGAGTAGTGCGCGACCAACGCGCTAGGTTCCATATGTCTTCGAAAACAAGATTTTTGTCTTGCCTAGGCGGCTGAGTAGTTAACGCTTAGGCCACTCACTGCTCGAGAGTGGGTTCCGACATTTCATTATATAATAATCATGTAACTGATCAATGCTATCTGAGTTGCTGTCTTGGACGGAGGTGAAGCTTCAATAAGGTGCATGTCTCTGGGCTTTATATATAAAATAAGTTTTAATGTATACTATACAGGTATGCATCTGAAGGAATTTATCTTCCATGTGATTTAAAATGTCTATAATTATGTTCACATCATCATCATTTTCATAATTATTACAAATACTATCATCTTTTTAATATATCGTTCCAAAATTTTAAAATTTCAAATTAAAAAAAAACCTCACGTACTGATTCTGTCTCCCATGTTCTTTATGGAATGATCATGTACTGGGACCATACATTTCATAATGACATTGTCATTAGTTGAATCTTTTATCATACTTTTCAGCTCTCCGTAGCTAGGCAGCGGCCAGTTTCGTGTTTCATTGTAACGTCTCTCTAGGTTTTGAATGACGCTGTAAACATTATTTTCATACTGGGAGCGGACAGTGTCGAGTTCCTCTACAAGTTTGTTGTATTTGTATTTCAGATTCTCTTTTGTTGCGGGCATTCGTGGATTAGAAACTGAAATGATATCCGATTTTAAAAAACCCACAATCGTCCAGAATTATAAGCTATTCAAACCAATCCCTCTTTCCTTTAATAAAATATTTAATGTTTGTATCAAAAAATGTAAATGCATTGCAAATGCCGCATGTTAAAGGTGGTTTAAAGAAGTTTGGACATAAATGATCTATATATTTTCCTTAAAGGTGGCTTAAAGATGGCCTTTAAGCTTCTTTAAGCTGCCTTTAAGCCATCTTTACGCTTTCATTAAGCCACCATTAAGCACCTTTAAGCAGCATATATAGCTTAAAGGTGGTTTAAAGATCGCCTTTAAGCTTCCTTTAAGCATAATTAAGCTACCTTTAAGGAGAACCTAAAAAATGGTTATTCATCTTGGGCATTTTGCCAGGTAAAAAAAACAACTATACATGTCGGAACACAATAGGCCTAATCCAGTAATTTTAATTTGTATACATTTTCAAAAATATACACGCACATTTACTTCGATATATCTCAGTGACCAATAAACAAAAAAACACCAGAAATCCAAATAACTGCTATTCTGTATAATGAAAATATATACCGGGAAAGCTTTTGGTTTACAAATAAATAATTATTTAAACAACACATGTGTATTCTTTGAGTTTAAATTAACATTTGATACGCTTTTCATACAAGTGTACTACATGTACATAAGCACTCGCTTTTCATAGAATTTAACGTTACATCTACAAACAAAGCCAATTCCCTTTAATCTGAAATATATAGAATACATGTCCAGGTTAAATAAGAAATAAGTTGTAATTTATCTTGAAACGAAATAAATACAGTTATTCAACATTACGGTTTTTTTGAAGATTATTTTTCAGAAATTGATAAAAAAAAAAATGATTAAAATTAAGAATGAGCACGCATGGCTTATATAAACCGATGTAGATTTACTCTTTAGCCAAGGACATTTGAATATTTTTTTGGGCCAATACAAGTAATCAAAAAAATGAATGTAACTTACTTAGGGTAGATATTTAAAAAAAGTGAATAGTTTTCTTTTGCCAAACAAAGAAAGTATTTTCGAAAAAAAAATTGTTTAAGCTACCAGACAGGCATGTAACAACACAAAAGGGGAGAGAGAGTTCTGGGTCTCTCTCCACATAATTGTGTTAAATTAAACGTACATAATAGAATAAATAGAATAAATGACTATGCCCCCCTCCCGAATCAGAAATTTGAGGTTTGTCGGAAATGTTGGAACTATTGAAAAGATTGCCTCATTCTACCCGTCTTAAGAAAAAGCTTCACAACAGTCCTAATATTAAGAACTACGGAACCATCTAATGAATGATTTGTTGAACAAGAGAAAAAAGTTGTTAAATTCTCTTAGTTCCGAACTAATTGGTTATAAATTTGATTTTTAAATCAAATCTAAACACTTAGAATTATTGTTTTAGCATCCACATATATACTATTTGATTTTGCAGACAAAAAAAGAAGAAATATAAGTCATCTTATTGTTTAACATTATCAACAATATTGTTTTTGTATAAATCAATATTGAGTAAGCACCTATGCCTTAATTTAATATGAATATAATCTGTAAAGCGTTTACAAAATAAAAAGAAGAGATGTGGATTTGTTTAATGCATACTTAATATTTATAGGTTTACAATATAAAGTAGACCGCAGCATCTGACATATAAGTGACTTACGACATGCTTCTAACCTAACATTTTTTCTTAAGAACTATATTGCATATAATTATTCTAACACAACCCTTAATAATAATTGACTTTTGTTTTTTAACCGTTACTATTCTAGCGTTAATTTGGGTGATATGCTTACTATTAACTAATTAACTAATCTGTACAACAGATGTGCAAATACATGTAGGCTCATGATGATGGCACAATAGCAGATTAAAATCAAATTGTAAAATAATGAATAAATAAATACATATATGAAACATATCATGAACCTCGTACCACACCGTAGAAACATCAAACTAGTTTCGAGGCAAGCGATTTGAGGTGGGTGGCTGATGAGAGCCTCTGTTTTCGAAAGAAATCAAGTCTGTGTCAGTAAGACTTTTGCGTGGTTAGATCATTTGCGTTCGCGCCCATAAAATTTACAAACAATTGGGAAGATTAATAGTTTTGAATATAACCGCTGGATCTACGTCCGCCACCATTAAACTTTAAAAGCTGTCACATGACTTTAATCATCATCATAACAGAGTTTACACATTATATAATGATGTTTGTACATGTACATAGCACAACATTTGTACATGACGAAATGAAAAACAAAAGTATATCGCATAAAGACGAGCTGACAATTTCACATAATGATGTGAAATGCGTAAGTGGGTTATGTAAAAATTTTTCCTCCAATTATCGCAACATTCATAGTCCATATAAAACATAAAAGAAAGCATATTTAAACAATAAAATGCTTTCTTTGGTGATTCATGCGGGATATGAAGGTGACGACATTGCAGAAAAAATACATAACCGCGCTACCTTCAAAACCCGCATAAATCATCAAATATAGCATTTTATTGTTTATATTTACATTTTTCTTTTAACTAATTAATAAATTGATTATAAAAAGTAAGTAAAATTCACTAAATTACTGTTAATGTACATCAGTACGTTAGCTAAAAGAAACAGCCAAATCGTCTCCTGTGATACTTTGAGTCTGGCATCATCATGAATATTTCGTGATTTTTCTAAGGTTGCTGTAGGTTTCGACCAATCGATAAACGGGACGTGTAGATGTTAGTCTGGCTGTTTCTATAGAGCTATGAATTAACTATAAGTTTCCGTAAGAAATTGAGGGAATCATACATGGTACATGTAAATATTATCGTTTATATTTTCATCTTTCTTTTAACAAATTAATAGATTGATTGTTTAAATGTTTAAAGTAAGTTTTTTTTCTTTCATTTTCCATTGTTCATCCATTCTTTGGTAACATTGGTTAGAACTCTTATAAAGTTGATGCAGAAAAAATATGAAATGTTAAAACGTTTGCACATATGAGCTACACGATGGTACTATGTATATATCGATGGTGAGGGGGGGGGGGATTTCTCCTATGCCAAATCTTTGACCTAATTTTCCCCCCGATGGATGGGGTGTCTCAACCCTCGTTTGCCTATAATGGAAAATGAGCTGGATGTATGAAATTATAAGTATTAAGTAAATGCATCTATTCCTCGTTATCGTGTGCGGGGGAAGAGAATTAGCAGAAAGAGAAAAGATAAAATTCAATCGTTCTACCACGCTCATTTTGAGAAAAATGCTTTGAAAAGTTTACATTGATGTGTATTGATTACATTTTGAACGAAAATCGTGACGCGTAAAAGAAAAGAGCTAAAGATCTTAATTTAAATGACAATAACATTCACAGGGTTGGATTTATAATGAGCCCTCGAAGGACGAAATTTATAATCGCTAGCCTAGGGTTTTCAGTCCACTCCGCTCCCCATAATGAGATATGCCAAGGGTTTATGGGAGCAGAGTAAACAAAAACCATTGGCTAGCGAAAATGAACAAAAAATTGTCTATTGCAAGTAGTCAAAGTACATACATCCGGGCTCATTTGTCACAGGGGCATCGGAATGTATTTTATACTAGGGCGACGAATTTGGCGGATAAGAGATGGTGGGGGATTGAACCGAATTTGAAGTTAAAAGTATTATATGAAATCGTAATATATCTTTTAATAAATCAATTTAATCATTTATACCGACCCTGCGAGAAACAAAGCAACTTAATAACCTTGAACTTAATTATGTTTGCTTACGCAATGAGCCAGGCTATAAAACTTTAAAGGACTAGATAAAAAAAGAATGTCCCTATTTTTTACCTGCTAAAAATATAGTACGGAGATAAACTTAAAAAAAAAAGCACGACCTGCATTTATTATTATGTACCGACCGTTTAAACCTACCCATGGAATTCGAAAACAAAATATTTTTTTTTTATCATATGTTACGAAATTCGTCTTGCACATTTCAATACACATTTCCGGTTGGTATATGTAACATTTCAAGAATCCTAATTTGAGTAAAAACGAAAATATATAGCTATTAACAAAGAACAATTTAAAAATAGACTTTACCTGATCCGCAATGTAAATGACCTGAAAACTCAGTTAGCTAAGGCTTGGAATGAAATCTCATTATATTACATTCAAAAACTTTATGCATAAGGTCCTGAAGGATCCAGAAGCGTGACATTACAAAATATAAGAGTGAATAGAATTAATCTGTAGGGCTTGCAAGGAATTCAGGTAAGCTGATTTTATTTATAAAAAACAATGGCAGCTATTAAAAAAGTAGACCTTATTTATGACACAATGCTGTAAATAAACGCTGAAGAAATCATTTGTAATATACAGAACCCTTATCGGTGAACAACTTATAAATAAATTCTATGATTGATAACGAGCTAAACAAAACCACTAGTTTCCGGAAAAAAAAGAGTTAATGTGACGACAGCAACAAAGCTGCCGCAGTAAATATAACGTCAATTTGCAAAAAATCAAAACACAATTATGTATAAATCAACCGAGTGGTTAGAAAACATAAAGTTATTATCTTTTCAAATGTCGATGAAAATAAAATATATTTTTTATTGTTAATTTAAAAAAAAATCAAACCAAAGGACGTACCTCTCTCAGGACCATATCTAGAAGCGATGTCCATCTTTTCCATGTTGGATTCGAATTTGACGTGGTTTGATCAGTTGTACAGGATTTATTGATGATCCTGTGACCACGTCCGTCGGGATTCGTATGTGTCCTAGTTTCACGATCTTGTCTTGAAAGTGTGGGTTTTTTCCAAGAGTGGGCTTTTCCAAGAGTTTTATCTAAAAATACATTTTTTCGTCGTAATCTTATATATCTTAATGCGTAATGGAAGGTAAACTGATCACTGTGTGTTTCGTTCGTTTGACTACTATGTTTAACGTATAACTTACAATTCTTGATGTTACAACTCAGAGTAAACAAAAAAGCATCACGATTGCCTTAAATGTCATACATGTAAAAACATAAATCGACTACATAATTTGATTTTGTCTAATTGTAATTTGTGTCATCACTTTATCCTCTAGACTTTATAATCAAGCTATGCATAGTATGCATATATATTTTAAAGTATAGAAAATAAAGTGATGACACATTTTGCTGTGTTTAAAATCAAAAGGCGTCTCAAAATATATTGGTATAAAGAAAAAACCCACAAATAATATATTCCGTAATTTGGATTACCTATTAAATTTTAAAAAAGTTTGATACTAACCAATTGCTATACAGCTTTACAGGGAGGTTCCATCTTATCAAAGTGTCATGCAGAGAAAAATGTCTTAATTCAGGTCCTGTAAAATGTGATATTGATATGTAAGAAGTATGAAACTTAATAAAAACCACTAAATGCAGCAATCTGTCCTTTCAAACTATAGACATGTCAAAACATAAATGGACATTTTAAGGAATATTTATCAGGTTTTTTTTCATCAAACCGGATAAACTTTAAATACCTAAATGGAAAGTAGCCAGATTAAGTTAGGGATTTTTGCTAATCTTATCTTGTTTAATATATCGATTTTTTTTTAAATCAACAGGTTGTCACTTAAACTTTGATAGAAATATAACCCACCGATAAGTTCCTATCTAAAAGAACTCCAGATTATTTTAATTTAAACTCCTTTATAAATGAAACCTCAATGAGAGACAGGTATACAATAAATACACAAATGTTTTCGCAATATTCATAATTAAGAGTATGTTTCCTATGTTCTAACTTATGCGAGGGTACATTGTAATATTGCAAGATCAAATATATATCTAAAGAGGTTAAAGACGCATGTGATGCATTTAGTAAAAGCTTATAACATTTTTAAACCTTTTCTCCCTCATTTTTATTCTTTTCTATTTTGTTCTTATTATTCTTCATGTAACTCTGTATTAAAACTAAGAATAGTTTGCCCTAACGTCAAATCCGATCTTCATTTTTTTTTACATTATTGTTTGCTTTCAATTATTGCTAGTTGTGATGCTTTTCATCCATAATCAGCTTTTTTTTTTTCAAAAACTAAATTGTAATAACGATAAATCACGTATCATTTTAGAGAAGAAAAAAAACTTGGTAAAACAATATGTTAGAAAATGAAACAAATACTTTGTTTTGTTTTGTTTTTTAAATTGGTTAAATTGTAATAAGTTCAGTAAAATGTAATTTTAACAAAGCAAAAAAGAAATTAATGTATGTCATCACTGTGATTCTCACGCTATATTTTTCACGAATCGGGCGATATATTTAGAGGTGGATCATACATCTTTACTGCTTGTACTCGCTATTTCAGTGTCAAATGCTATCCCTCGGTTGATTAGTTTTTAATTATTGTATTGTTTATTATTTTTTTATTTTGCTTAGATAAAGCCATTATATGTAAATGCAAGTTCCATACTTTCCTAGCAAATCGGTCTTAGATAATTTTGCATACAGCAAGTTTAAGTGGGGGGGGGGGGATATTAAAGAATATTACAGCCACGTCATTTTGTAACAAATAAAAAGGAATAAAGAGAAAAAAATACCTAAAGGGAATTTTAAATTGTAAAATTTTAAAGGGAGATAATCACAAAGGAATGAAAAAAGGTGTTTGTTTTAGATGGGCATGATCATGCTTTAGGTAAATTTCTTTTTTTCCAATTCTATTGTTTACAATACTTCAGTAAGGCATTTTCAATAGGCAACCAATACTTAAGTGTTATTTGTTGAGCTATAAGCCAGTTGCAGAACTTACAATTATTTGCTATGTAAGCAAAGCTTATGTTTACATTTTGAATGTTGAAGTAAAAAATCCAGTATTAGACTCCTATAAATGTGTTAAACTTTTGGAACTGTTTATTTATGCTCAAAATGAATAAGAAGACAGACAAATTAGCTTTAAAAAAAAATTTTTTTACTGGTATATTGAACCTATGTAAACAGAAACAGGACACGAGCCGTGTTTACATGACGAAGAATTGAGAGCCCTGTATTTTGCATGTATCTGTACGACTGACTCTAAAATTTTATTTGATCACTAGAAATGCACTCCTAAAGCAATGTTAATATTAAAAAGAGAAGAATAGAGTTCGAGCAAAATCGTGACCATGCCAATTTAATTATTTTTAATTGTTAAAACACTAATTCCCGTACCACTATTTGGGCTCCAAGAAGGGTTCAAAGTTCAACATAGAAATATGTAGAGAAAATGTTTACAAATCTTCTTTCCAAGAACTACAATGTTGTAATTTGTGAGATTACTATAACGGCATCCTAAAAAAGTGTAGATTTTAAATTGTTGAAATGGTTTAGAATGACCCTTGGACCAATACTTGGGACTCAAAAAGGGTTCATAGTTTAACAGAAATATATAGGGAACGTGTTTAAAAAATATCTTCTTCTCAAGAAATACAATGCTGCAATTTGTTAGCTTCTTTAGATAGTGTAGATTACAAATTGTTAAAACCCTGACCCCCGGACCGATACTGGAGCCTACATAGGGGTGCAAAGCTCAGCATATAAATACACTGGGAATATGCTTTAAAATATATTCCGTTAGATAAACAATGCTGCATTTAGTGATATCAATGTGTAAGCATCCTCATATCTTCACATTTTTATATCAAGGTCAAAATGACCTTCTTTCACTTTTTATATATATTTATATATTATGTATTTTCCAATTTTGTTAAATATGACACGTTGAGGTCAAGGATAATAAGACTGGTCAGTTGAAACATCTTTGATCTTATGATCATGATTTGTGAGATATGATGTCCAAAGAGTAGTCTTCCTATTGTTAACCGGGTTTTCCAACGGACAAATCCGGTTATTGAGATGGTGAAAATGGCGGGCGGGCGGGCGGGCGGGCGGCTGCCAAAAGGGTACCCTTATTGTACGGATAACTCCTCCTACAGTTTTCGATAGGAAGTTGTTCTTTTGCAGATCAATTGTACATATATCAGAGGTGTGCATATTGCTAGGATTTTGATTTCTGATAATTTATAAAAAAAAAAAAAAAATACCAGGTTTTGAACTTAGTCATTTTTCGACAAAATATTGCATATAGGGTACCCTTATTGTACGGATAACTCCTCTTACAGTTTTCAAGATAGGAAGGTGTTCTTTTGCAGATCAAGTGTACACATATCAGAGGTGTGCATATTGCTAGGATTTTTATTTCTGATAATTTATGATAAAATACCAGCTTTTGAACTTAGTCATTTTTTTGGCAAAATATTGCATATGGATACTCCATTTCTTTGGATACGGTAGGTAGTGTTTATCAATTCAGGGTTGACATGGATTATGGATACAGTTCACATAAAAGAAAACCCGGTTTGCCGTCTCATTGACAGCTTTTCACTTGTTTTTTTTTTTACGTTTTCTGAAATCTTTGAACATATGAGAATTTTTGTGAGTTTTACAATATTTTAGAAGAGTTTCATATGTACTCACTTCGAAAGAGATGCATGAACTGTTCTTCAGGTAATCGACGAACGATGGGCCTCTTTATGGTTTTCTTTTAATGCTGTTATTATTTGCAAATAACGTATATTAAACATCCATATAATGCTCTTCCGATGTTTTCGATTTTTAGATGTGAAATTTTTAAAGAAAATCAAATATGTACAACACAAGTTATGCATTGGTAAACTTAAGACTGAAGCTAACCACAGTTAACGTGAAATTTAATACCAAGTGATGGAAAATCGGGGTAGAGGCAATCTGTTCCTTATAGGTTTCTGTCCAGATTTAGATCCTCTGTCTCAAAATTAAAAACAATTTGTCCAGCATTGAAATATGATTTAATATATATGGAGAAAATAACATTATATGTTGATACCATAAACATTTTTACATTAATTGCTTTTATTTTAAATTTTAAATCGTTCTTTAAATGATGTTCCTATTTTATTAATTGTTTTATAAAAATATTGAACGTTTGGGTTTTCTAAGTGGAAGTAAATACATACCCTATTTCATTAGCTTGCAATTATATATAAGCTATGCATGCACGTAATGCAACGGGATGTATTTTAACGTATTAGAACGGTGATCTGAATCAACATTTTTTTTACTCCTTGTAAAACTTTTAAAACTGGTAAGGATTAATTTTGATATACAGCTGCTTTAATTTCTGGAGGTTTCCTGAAGATGAAAAGAATCATTAGATTAATGACTAATACAGTTTGTATTTAAAGAGATTAAGACCCGTAAAATTGAAAAAAATAAAAATAAAACAAACACACAAAACAAAAAGCAAAAAACAAAAACAAAATTAACTGTGTACATGTAATAATTTTACATGAATTTTTTAACATCGTCTTTATATTTCCTCAGGTTGTTCATATATCTTATTATTAAGTACATCGGTGTTAACAAAGCACGATTTTTAGTGTGGTATGAAACTGGCATTGAACTCCCTTATATCAGACTGCTGAAGATAATCTTTACAGGGAATGATGTAACAGCAATATCTCAAGAAAAACTAACCCATCAACAAGATGGGGTAGACAAGGTGATGAGATAAAGCCAAATGGGGCTTTCAGCTCAGATGGACTAATATCAAAATCAAATGTGTAATGTTATGTTTTTCACTATTAAATATTCATTTGACGTCGTTTATGTGACTAGATGGACATCATTTATCCAAAAAAATTCAATAAAGGAAACTTACTACTTACTCTTTTGCGTAAGAAATGCGACAAAAACTTCCTTGATATCAACTGTCAATGATTCCCGGATACATCTCATGATATAATTAACTCGGCATAGATTTTATATAGCATAGTTTTGATTTTGACGCACTTCCGTTACATTTATATTCGTTAAGTTTTCTATGCATCTTCCTTGTGCCAAAACAATGAAGTATTACAGCTGTGACTACTATGTTCTCATTTTTAAGCATTTACGTACGATATGTTTATCATTGTATAACATTCGTCAACATATATCTATAATAAATTCAAACCAAACAATTAATTTAGATATTTCTCCTGCTTATAACTGTGACCAGCGCATAGAGTCAAACAAATAATTTCCGACTTCAGTGTATGATAACAAGACGAATAATTTTAATCTCTTTTTCTATAGACGATTTATCTTACCAAAAATATGTCTCGTATTTAGTCACAGCGGAAGGACCGTGCTGGAACGCTGTAAATGCAGTTGATATAGATACAGCAACATGTATGAGAACAGAAGATAAAGGAGCCAGTTCCCCTTGCAAGACCGCATGGTTCAAAGTAGATTCTTGGTGGAGTGTACAACATTTACAGTATTAGCATTATATCTAAAAACTACAATGGATACGGTATCAATTATTGCATGTACAATTCTTAACTTAACGAAACATTAGTATACGAAGGTTGTTCGGAAATTATTGAGACATTCACTGTAACTCCCTTGGGAAAAAAGATAAACAATTAAAATATCACCAAAATGTAAATCAGGATACCTTTCATTAACGTAATAGTTATGTAGACAATGTCATCATAAGATCATTCCTGGTAAGCTGATAAACGTATCTAAATCTAGTGACCCGGAGCAACCACAAACTCACCGCAACGTGATTTTAAAACGTCTCCTTTCTCTTATGTTTTATACAGCTTAAAAACGAACGGAAAACATTAGTAATACTTCATTTCTCATATGCTGTTAATATTTTAAGATGGCAACATTTACATGTTCTCTCCATTCTTGATTTTTGTGAAAAAAAATCGAGTTATTTCTACCGAAAAGTCAACTTACTGTTAAACGTCTCTTACAGTCATTCTGTGCGTATTTTAAAACTGTTGAAATCAGTTTGTGTGTTAAAAGTACTTGGTATTTAGTCCATCTGTTTTAATTCTAGTTCAACAGTCGGTTACAAACCCGAACAACTGAAACTGTAGACTTCTTTCCATCGTATAGTTTTTGTGTAAGCAATTGCTTGGCCTGAAAAGGTCTTCTTCTGAGAGTACCACCAGTTTGATGTATATTTGCTGCGCCGTTTGGACGTCAAAAATCAATAAACTGTTGTAGTAAGATTTTTATTGTTTGGTTAAATTTTTTTTACTTTCACCGTATTTCAACTCAAACACTAGTGACAGTTGTTCAAAATTTAATCACAATAAATGGCAAAATGAACATATATTTTTTTGTTTTCTTTTATTATTAATTTAGGTCTACCACATATAAAAAGTAGACGTTTAAGTTTTTTCTAAGTTTAAGATTAAAGTACTGAAAAAAATACCAGAGGAAGTTTATGGACATACATGTGTTTATTTTGATTATCATTCATTCAAAACTGATTGCCATCTATATCTATGATAATAATGGCATAAGAGGTATTTGTGTCATGCAGCAATGCAGGAAATTGTTGACAGAAAGTCCATTTATGATATACAAATGTAAATTTTTAAATGAACAAACTTCCTTTTCGTAGAAGTGTTTTTGAGTTTTAATTTCGTCATTACATCCGCCCTGATTGCTATTTTCGTATGATTATTAGCTTACCTGATCTAAAAGCTCAAGTAAGCTATTCTGCTCACAACTAGTTGTTCAACAAGTACCTAAATATGTGTTTTGAAGTTTCAAATGCATTGAAAATTTTACAAAGTTTCTGTTTATGTCTAAACGAAAAACAAATACTTTCAAAGGGTGTAGAAGACTTGGATCGTATGACAATGAGTATATTTGGAGAGGTTAAACACTATGCAATATATACTATATTACCATCAGCATATCACGCTGACGTTGAATGCACGGTTTGTTAACGTTTGCGATAATCGGTGATATTAAGGATTTAAAACTCATTTGTTCATTAACCAATAAAAAGATAACAGAAACGAGGCTACATCTAATAATCAATCTGATTAGTCAAATAAGGTCATTTGATCATTTCTTTTTCTTCATTCTCAACTTAAGCAGCCTTTCTAAAACAAAAATAAGCAAGAAACTGTACAATTACGACAAATACTGTTCACACAAATATATCCTTCTTTTTGCACCTCATTGATTGTATACTAGATAAAAGATGCATAGATGCATCGCTTTTGTTTTTTCATGCACCGGTCACTGAATTTCTTTTATTCCTTTAAATCCACTAAGCACGTCCGTGTCTTCCACGTAATTCAATAAGTACAGGAAAAATAAAAACCACTACATGTTTAAGCAGTTGGTTTCCATGTGTAAATTTCAATTTAACATCATTTTGATATAATATACATGTATATTAGATAATCCACCCAATGCATATATAACCTCAACAACAATGTAGTACAAATCATTTTTCCCAATTGATGTAAACGTGTTACTGTGTGGGCCAGTTAGGTTGCTCACTAGTCACTACATCAAGACTTAACCTTTTTATGACTCAGCGTAACAAGATAAATATTTAATTTTGTTGTTGTTGACATTTCTCAGTGGTTAAAGTAAAGTTAAAGGCTTGTGAAGAACACGTTCAAATACACTTTAAACTTATGTTTACTGTTATTGAATAACATTAAAGAAAATCATATTTTTCTCCTAAAATTGCTTTTTTCACCTATTTTACTTATTAACTTCTTATGCATCAATATATCCTTCATACCAAGTCGTTTTCTGTTACCACTTCAATGTTTTTAAGTCATCCTATTACTTTTGGCAATAATCAATTATTCATAAGATATTTAGTATTTATCATATATTTTGCAGAAAGTACTTGCTAAAATACGATTGATGTAGCATAAACGAATTTAAACAACTAGTGCAAACAATTGTGGCTTGTCTTTAGACTACGACTTAGCTGTACAGTTCTGTTAAAGCAACTAAATACTACACACACAAAATTTTGATCCCGATCAAATTACTGTATATCATAAAATCACTTTATATAAGTGAACGTTAATATTCTAATTATTAGTATATTCAAATATAGTATGAATAATTATAGCAAAAACAAATAATTGCGTCTATTGATGGTTCTAACGATCATTATGTACACATATCGGATCATTCATAAATGACAAATTAATGACAAACTATACATTGACATTTTAACTGGAAAGGCCCACCATACAACGATCGACTTAGAATATTTTTCATTCCTGGATTTAAAAAAAAGATACTTGGATTCAGTCCATAGAATGATTTAAGAAATATGGACTTAAAATACGTTCTTCATTATCTAGCAGGATTGTTGTTAGCATATGCATATGGTATGTACAAAATAAATGATAAGTTCTCCATTTTGAATCAAGTTATATAATTTCCAATACCTGTCTTTATCTTTGGCACGTGTAACTGAACTTTCATAATCAATAAAATTATTTAAGTACAAAAGAACAATAACATAAATTGTATTTTATTAAGATGGCATTGATTGATTTTAACGTATTTTTTTTTCCAAAACTCAAATTGAGATTGGCAGTAAACACACCCCTACATGTACGTTTGTCATTTCTCTTGCAGATAACGCATTGTTAATCAAGGAATAACTATATATAATCGTTTAGTGATTATATACGAGCAAATCAATATTATAAGCCATCTATTGACCTTATAATTATATATATCCTGTTGATACAATGTTTAAAAAAATATTTGTCTACATATTGCTTGTCGGAATTTAAATGATTAAAGATATTCGTATGCAATTTGAAAAAGTGCGTATGGTAGGTTTATTACACTTCAACAATACAGTACTCGCAACGTTGTTTTTTAAAAGGTAAACGATGTGAATGTATTCGCGCAGAATAGAATAGGATTAACGAAGGATATACAAGTATTCATGCCTGATACGATAGGATTGATACACAATATTTAAGGATAAACGATGTTTATGATAAACGTTAAACGATCATTACGATTAACCTCATAATTGTGACAGAAGTTGTTACAAAAGAGTTACGAATCAAGATAGTTGCAGAATTTCTTAACAAATGCCGAGTACTAGTTGTTAATCCTATCTGTGTCATTTATAAAATGTACAAAAATGACCAGATAGAATTTATTGACTAAAATATAAGCTTTAAACAAATTGCTGGTCTTGAAAAAATGACTGCAATATGTGAACCACTTTCGTTTGTTTCTAAGGGAAATGTGAAGGCTGTAAGGTTATCATAGTTTCCACCTACTCTCATCCCCTGCTTTTATATTATGGCATGTGTAGGGGAGACATCTAATTGCAATAGTGTTATAATGAATAAATAAATCAGGTCGGGATATTGCTTTTAACCTTTTAATTTGCACGTTGTATAGTTCTGACCATTTTACTGCAGAATTTAACGGGTTTATACCTCTAACATAATTATGAATCGTATTACTGAAGAAATACTTTTATACAGTCACATAATTATTCAACCATGTTTTGCCTAAAATTTTTATTCGTAAGTACACTTGCCCTGTCTAACTTCTATAAGGAGAGTCAAGCTATTTTTGAAACCAACAAACCATCGCGATTTATGCTTGGACGCATGTTGTAGTTTCAGCATAACATATTAACTGATTTCATGATGTTGACAGTTGATATCTCAAGCCGATCATTTCTTTAAAAGGAATACTTGTTTCTGTACTGTTTACCGATAATTTTACAATACCAGCGCCTTTGAACGTTAAAATTTGCTCATGGAATCCCGATCCCGATTCAGATAAACGTGTGCTAGCCTGGTTCCCTGGCCTGTACATAATCCCGCACAGGAACCAGGCTAGCTCATGCGGAAGCTGAATTTTCCCAATCGCATCTGCTTTTACCTCGCTTATATATTTTCTGCGTGGATCTCAGAGTTCACGCAATGATTAATAAATTATCTGTATTGTTAAGATTGTTTTCAATACTGAACAACCCAACCGATCGCCGATAACATCTGAGTCCGACATCAAATCACACGGAAAATAGCGGGTTTAACTAAAGTACCACTCTTGTTCTGAATAAATATAAGATATTTCATAAATATATATGTTTTGTAATAATGCATAAAATAACGAATTATGTTACATACAAGTTAATGTTCAAGCAGATATGCACTCGTATTTACATATATGATTTAAATGTTATTCAAATTTTAATGTTTAATTATTAGAATTTACTGTTTAATTTTGGTCTACAGAATGTTGATATTAGTATGATAGAATGTTCGATAAATTATCGTAAACGGCGCACTGAACGGCTTGTTACTTTCAATTAAAATTATTGGCTTATGAAAAGGCACAATACGATTAACACTACATGATAAACTGAACTGCTAAATTGAACGATAAACCTGATAGCATTAACGCACAATAGTATATAATAAACGCACGATAAAACAGTAAACGCCCATAATACGATAGGGTTGATATACGACAGAATAGGATTAGATAGGATTGTAGAAATAACGTTGCTGGTACTGCACGTATTAATGAAGATTTTTTCCTCTGTGCAAGAACTTTTGCTTTAAACAACTAATCATTTGATTAAAATGTCTATATATTGATATATGCATTTTTGGAAATCTGTAGCATGATTCATGTGCCTTTGTTAATTGACAGTCAGTAATCTATAATGATTAGTCTTTTATTAATGTATAACTAGACTGCTTTAGTGGAAAATAACAAATTAATCCATATATCTGAGATTAAACTAGATTCCAGTTTTTCCTTTCCGTCCGTCTGATTAGTATTCATAATCTACAAATAATATTACTTTTTTAAAACATCTTTTTTCAACAAGTATAAACGTTGCAACGTTAGAAAATGAGTTATCTAATAATACTTATCTACTCACCTAAAAATAAAAAAGGCAGCAACACAAGCATTTCCTTAATATTTCTCTGTATGTTGATGTCACTGTTGTACAGAATTAGAAACTACGATTCGAAGATGCATCTGACAATTCATCGGATCTTCTTGGATTAATACGATAAATTGTTATTAATATATCATTCTATATTTGTTTTGCAGATGATTTATCCAACAAAAGAGTAGCTTCTCAGCTACATACATTCCCAGGCACGGTATATGAGGCAGGTAACGCAGTTGATAAAAATACAGAAACGTGTATGAGGACACTAGACGTGGGATTCAGCTCTCCTTACAAAACCGTTTGGTGGAAAGTGGATCTTGGTGGAATGTACAGCATATATAGCATTAACGTGCTGTTCAAGAACTACGACGGTTTGGAAGGTTGTGATATGTTATTTTGGTTTTTTTTAGTATAATCCGTGTGGTACTAGCCCTGGATAAATGTTATTGAACTTAGATTTCATGATGTAGTAGGTGCTAAGAAATATTACATTGTTAAGCTAAGTTGAGCACTACCATAAGTAATAAACAAATTATTACACTGTTCCTTATCAAATTGAAAACAACATAATTTATTAAAAATTAACAAATGTTTATGCTTTAGAATAGGATATTGTTCAATGATAGGGACAACACTTGCAATCTAGTTGCAAGAAAAAAGGAGGTCTTCCATAAATTTTAAAAAGATGAAATACAATTTGGCAGAATAATAAAAACTTGTCTTAAACATTTATCTTAAATCAAGTGATATTTGATAAACAATACTTTTCTACATGTCAAATTTCGTTAACTCATAATACGTGTTTCTCCATATATAGAAAAATAAAATGTTGAACCTTTAGCCTCTTTCGACCCTAATTAGGGTATTCCGTTTCCAACAGAAGACCCTATTGTTTTCGTTAGGTTTCTTTTTCTCTATTTAGGTCTTTCCACCTTTCAGGTGAAAGACCTCTTGTTTTCTTGATGTTTTTATTCTTCTTCTTTTTTTCTATTTAGCTCGGGGTGACTTTTTTGTTATTAGGGTTATCCAAACAAATTAAACTTTATGTAATTGTTCATTAAAAGTTATGGTACCAATTGACCCTGTGTCAAAAAACTCCCAGAACTTACAGAGTTATTGCCCTTTGAGAAGGAAATGCTTGTTATCACTACTCCTCTAAAACCATAAGAGATAGATACTTGGAACTTTTACCAATGTCTTTAGTACACTTAGAGGGTTATTCAATCTATTCATACCGAAAGGATCTGAGGCCCCCTTCTAGTAGTCATTGCCCCTGAAAGTATTTAAATTTCCATAAAATCACTTCCAACTTTTTTATTATTTATCATAAAGACGTGGGACCACTTGGGATAGAAGAGTCTACCTTGGCCAAACAAAATGACATAAAGGTCAAAGGTCAAGGTCATTTGGAAATCTGTTAATTAATGATTTTTTAGATCTCCTTTGTTTAGGGTGGTAGAGAAAAACTTTTTCATGGATGTAGAAGGACATCTTAAGACATTTTAAAATATAGCCCCTTGGCTCATACCTTTGAATAATTACGTAGTTATTGCCCCTATTGTACGAAATGCTTGTTATCGCTACTCCTCTGAAACAATAAGAGATAGAGACTTGGAACTTTTACCAATGTCTTCAGTACACTTGAGGGGTTCTTCAATCTATTCATAACAAAAAGATCTGAGGCCCTCTTCTAACAGTTATTGCCCCTGAAAGTATTTACATTTCCATTAAATCACTTTCAACTTTTTTATTATTTATAATAAAGACGTCGGACCACTTGGAATGGGAGCATCTACCTTGGCCAAACAAAATGACATAAAGGTCAAAGGTTAAGGTCATTTGGAAATCTGTTAATTAATGAATTATCATATCATTTGATACAGGATTTTTAGTAAGGGTTTCAATAGCTTGCTGGATTGCGCAATAAGGTATTCAATTAGGTTAGCCAGGTATCACATCAAGTCCTGTGGTTACTCAAGTGGAAATTGTTTTTACAGTCAACCCATTCATATTGTACAAAGATAGCTAGCCTCTAGAACACGGTCTTCTATTGTTAGGTTTTCTGTTTATATGCTTGTGTAAAGAATATTCACTTGGCGAGCACATCAATTTTGTTCATAGTAAATGGGAAAAAATTCAGAAAAAGTAATTCAAAAGATATCTACGATAAACAAAGGAATTCTTAAAGCAATCATGGCTTGAAATACAAAATAATCTCTTAAAAATCATTTCTGGCTTTGCAGTATTCTCATTTTCTAGTACAACATATAACACAGGTATACTATTTTTTTATACCTTACTGAGCAATCTAGCAGTTTACTAAAAAAATTGTAGGGTGGAAAGACCTCTAATTGTTCAAGAACAATTAGTCTACTAGTTTTCACTATTATTATTAGGACTTTCCACCTTCCAGGTGAAAGACCTTTTGATTTCTTTGTTTTTTATTCTTCTTCATTTTTGCTATTTACCTCGGGGTCACGTTTTTGTTATTAGGGTTATCCAAACAATTTTAACTTTATGTAATTGCTCATTAAAAGTTATGGTACTAATTGACCCTGTGCCAAAAAACTCCCAGAACTTACAGAGTTATTGCCCTTTGAGAAGGAAATGCTTGTTATCGCTACTCCTCTGAAACCATAAGAGATAGAGACTTGGAACTTTTACCAATGTTTTTAGTACAGTTAGAGGGTTCTTCAATCTATTCAAACCGAAAGGATCTGAGGCCCCCTTCTAGCAGTTATTGCCCCTGAAATTATTTAAATTTCCATAAAATCACTTCCAACTTTTTTATTGCTTATCATAGAGACTTAAGACCACTTGGGATGGAAGCGTCTACCTTGGCCAAACAAAATGACATAAAGGTCAAAGGTGAATATCATTTGGAAATCTGTTAATTAATGAGTTTTTAGATCTCTTTTGTTTTGGGAGCTAGAGAAAAAAAATTTCATGGATGTAGAAGGACATCTTAAGACATTTTAAAATATAGCCCCTTGTCTCCTATCTTTGAATAATTACAGAGTTATTGCCCCTATTGTACGAAATGCTTGTTATCGCTACTCCTCTGACACCATAAGAGATAGAGACTTGGAACTTTTACCAATGTCTTCAATACACTTAGAGGGTTCTATAATCTATCATACCGAAAAGATCGGAGGCCTCCTTCTAGCAGTTATTGCCCCTGAAAGTATTGAAACTTCGATAAAACCACTTCCAACTTTTTTACTGTCTATCATAGAGACTTCGGACCACTTGGGATGGGAGCGTCTACCTTGGCCGAACAAAATGACATAAGGTCAAAGGACAAGGTCATTTGGAAATCTGTTAATTTATGAATTTTTATATCTTTTGAAATACAGAATTATAGTAAGGGTTTCAATAGTTTGCTGGATTGCGCAATAAGGTATTCAATTGGGTCAGCCAGGTATCACATCAAGTCATGTGGTTACTCAAGTGGAACTTGTTTTTACAGTCAACCCATTCATATTGTACAAAGATAGCTGGCCTCTAGAACACGCTCTTTTATTGTTAGGTTTTCTGTTAATATGCTTGTGTAAAGAATATATATATATATTCACTTGGCTCAGTTTTGTACAGAGTAAGCGCATAAAAATTCAGAAAAGTAGTTCAATAGATGTTTACGATAAACAACATGGAATTCTTAAAGAAATGACTTAAAATAAAAAAAAATTCTTTGAAAATTACTTATGGGTCTGTGCTTTTTACAATTTTATAGTACAACATATATTATAGGTATGATAATTTTCTGTATACCTTATTGAGCAATCTACCAACTTATTAAAATATTAAGGTGGAAAAACCTCTAATTGTTCAAAAACAGTTAGTCTACTAGTTATTATTCTTTTTTTTTTCTTAACACTTTTCTTCAAACTCAAATCTCGGACATGGGACAACAGATTTGTATGACATTTTCACTCAAAATACAAAATATCAAGATTTTTTATCACAAACATTTTGTTGATGATGTAACTTCCGGTCGGCTGTTATATTCGGTTTTTGTTTTTTTTTTAAGTGATTTTGTCCACCCTTTTTCTCAAAAACGATCCAAGATAGAAAATTAAAATTTTTAGGAATGATAGATTTTTGAATTGTTCGGTGCTATCAGGTAAAACCATGATCGTCCATCAATTCCGGTCCGCTCAAACAGCATTTTTGGAAAATCGGGTATTAAAAATTTTTCAAATTTAAAAATTTAAACAAAACTAAAGTCCGTTTTAAAATTAGACAACGCATTGCTGAGATATTGAAGTTTAAAAATGACATTTTCCGGAAATCTGAATTTTGCAGTGTAGGTCCAAAAATTAGTTTAAAAGGATGTTAATAATAGTAACTCGTACCAAACGTCACCATTTTAATTTTATCCTGTCATTAATTTTTAATTGTGCACTAAACTAGAACATCTTTTTTAATAATGGTTAAATATCGATCCGTTATAAGGTATAAATTAAAGTGAAACATCTAATTTACAGTAAAATAATTTTATACATTTTCATTTCAAAGTTACTGTGAAAACTATTTTGCGGAGGTAAACTTTAAAATCTGATCGCATGATCTACATTTAGTTTAACATATGTTTAAAAGTATTGATAAAGCAGTTCTTCAGATTCATTGCTGATTTTATACAAATCGGCAGCAATGTCCTCTCCTTTGATCTTTTCTGCCGACAAAGTCTTCACCACTAATGCCCACCCAACCCCTTTTTAAACGATTGTACAGAAAAAAACAAAACAACGCCATTTGCTCGACATGCTTGTTTCGATAATGTAATAAGAGCGGGTTTTTTTTCGGTGTTTAAAGCTTGCTTAGCACGACCTCTAGTGAGATAATTACAATGATTAAGGCTTTAAGTGTAACCTGGAAAAGATCGCTTAAAAACCGACCTTTCATCTCCTTTACAGGACAATTTAGGGTTTTTTTTTAACATGGTGGCACATTGTCTAAAACATTATAATTGCCATTTTCTTTTCAAAATATTTCTCCTATTAAGGCTCTTGTAATTTCAAACACATTGTGTTCACTAAGGGTTTAGAAATCCTATACCGTTCTTAAGATATCCGAGAAAGAACGATTTATAGGCCGATCCTTTATCTCCTTATTGGGTTGTTTCAGGAACATTTTGTAGAAACAAATTGTTAAAATATTATTTGGACATCTTTTATTCAATATTGAGATCTAGTTTGTCTTTTGGTCCATTTAAACCCCTTATTACGTAACATCTACTGTATATCTTTATAATGGCAAAAGGTGTTCACTTGTGTGTTAAAATGTCAACCGATATTATATATATATTATATATTTTTTATAATATTTTACTTTGAACAAGAAAAGGATTCATAAATTCTAATACGTTGTAACTTAAACTTTTTTTGGGGGGAAAAGATCTAAAATGTACATGTATACTAAAATCTGATTGGCTTTATAATGCTTAATAGTATAGGATAGAATAAACTGATGCATCCTATCATTTCGTATTCTTGTTAACATTCAGGATGGCGGAATTGTACATGCATGTAGTATGCCTGCATCGTTATTTGGGTTTGTTGTTTTGACATTGGACATTAAGTATGACATGACCATTAGAATTTTATATATTTGTATGTATCTGTTGATATTTTTTAAAATTTTTCCTTGTTTTTTTTTTTCTCTCTAACTTTTCTTTATCTTGTTTCCGCTGTCAGGAAAAAAGAAAACATCGGGCGGCAGGCTGCCGACCTTTGGAGTAATGAGTTGGGACTACATCTAAATTTTCTTTTGCAAATATCAATGAACAGAGGGATCTAGTTAAATGTAATATCTAACTGGAATATGTTTTGTAGAAAAAAGACAACGTGGATATTTTGCTGGATTTTCTCTCTTTGTATCGACCACTGGTGATATACAGGGTTCCACTCTGTGTTTTAAAGACGGGCCAAGGTTACCGCCTTTGAACTTTACAACCACGTGCACAAAACACGGTCGTTATGTCATCTTCTACAACGAGCGATTGGACGGAGTGACTTACCCTGTTGAATACG
>WFKH01011926.1:50903781-50935203 GCA_016163765.1 Magallana hongkongensis | reverse complement strand
CTGATATTTCGTGTTTGTATGTTGACCATATTGTGTAAACGTATGTAAAAGATGTGCTTCAAAATCACTGTCAATATAATTGAATGTATATTGAAAAAATGAAATGCATGTGGTGTACTGACATTAGCAAACTCGACATTACTTATATATAGAAAATGTCGATAGTGCACCTTGTTGACTTTCAATTATTTCACATGATTTTGAATTCAAATACATAATATGACATGCTATTTTATATTCCATATTCACTTCATATGAGGGTGAAAACAAACCTTTTTCCGCCATCGTCCCTTGTTTTGAAAAAATCGTTTATTTTCCTTTTTTGATCGGAAATGAAATCGACTATATAATTGTAAAAATAAATTGGTAACACGGGAGATTCTGGATAAGCGTTTACTTTCAAAAGTAAATCTGTTACTCCCGAGTCGTTCACTTACTTTGAGAAAAAATCTATCTTTTATTCTAAAATTTGAAAATTCTAGGGGGCGCGCGCCGGGTGCGCCCTCCCCCCTTTGAATCAGCCACTGTTATCGTTAACTATTTCAGCTTTTGGAATAAAGTAACTGAACTAGATTTAATAGTCAGAGTATTTGGCATTTTCATATTCATTTATAATTCGTAGTCTGTGTTGACGGGACGTATGGATATGATTGTGTCAACAACTGTAGTGATCAATGTTTGAACAACTCTCCATGTAACAAACAGACTGGTCACTGTCACAGGGGGTGTAACCTTGGACATACTGACAGCAAATGTAGCCAAGGTACTAATATACGGTATAAGTATTGTTCTTGAGTGTATTTACCATTCAAAACTTGTTCAAATGAATAGTTTTGACTTTTAAGGCGCTATTTGACTTTTTTTCTAGTTTTATATTTGTTGGTCTAATTATTTGTTTAAGCGTTTTGTTTACAACTTATATTAGGTTAAAATAAAGACATCGGATGTAACATGATTTCATCTTTATACTATACCTACTAGGTAGTCTACAGCATGTAGATGCACAGACTGAACCATCATGTACATTTTGGATTGTTGCCTTCTCTCTATCACTTGTCATCAACATTATATTTATTTCTGTCACGGTGATAAATCGACGGTATTTTTTTCTACATGTTCTATAATTGATTTTAACTATTCTTAATATATATGTGTCATTCTTGAAGCCAAACAATAGTTTTGTTTTTTTTATATTTTGATTTCTGATTTTCAAAGGAAATTGCTTATACATGTATATCTTTTTAATCATTCAATTACTTATCCTTTTCTAATAGGAAAACATTCTGTAAACATAATTCCAAAACAGATGAAGTTAATTTTTGTTGGCGCTCTAGATCAAATGCAGAGCAGACTGTTACCACTAAGACCAATCTCACTATCAAGAACTAATGGTATCACGGCACGAAAACACCTACCAAACTCTACATCAGCAGTGACTGTCGCATATTTAAATCTGTGCCATTTAGTTAACCGAATGTATGAATTATCTGTAAAGGTGATAAAATTGCAGAGCGATGCCATTGTGTTACCATTCAATTATCTTTCAGTGACTTTTCTGTTGATTGTCAATAACGACATCATTTAATCATGTTATTTAAATTAATCTGTGGTAAAAAGTGCGTACTTCACTTTGACTATTTAGTACAGAGCGAGGGACTATAATTTCCTCAATCTGCAGTTCCTGATATCAACTATTACAATTATTCGTGGTTTGTTCTTATCATCAAATTTATATACGTTTAATTTTTCTTACTAAATATTTCCGCTACGTTCAAACGATTATCTTCCTTTAGTTTTTCATTAATCTTTCTTGTTTATTGTCCGTCCGATATGTATGGAAACTCCAGTCAAAACAATGAAATATAACAACTGTGACTTCTATGTTCTCATTTTCAGTGGATTGATTTTAGCATTTACGTTTGGTATGTTCCCCATTTTGTAATTTCTGTCAATATTAATATGTGATTATTGCATACTTAGGTAATCTTTCTTTTCTTGTTTTTGATATGTAACAATCGGATGGATTCAAGTAATGTTATGTATATCTATTAGGTATAAGCCATTAAATTATTGAATGATATAAGACGAAATGCTCATTTTTTGTTATAGATGATTTATCTTATAAGAAAGTTGCATTCCAATCAAGCAGAGATTATGGGCTACATGTAGATGGGAAAGCTGTTAATGCAGTTGATAGAAACACATCAACGTGCATGAAGGCACAACCAATTGGAATCAGCTCTTCATTCATTCACAATACTGTCTGGTGGAAAGTACATCTTGGAGAACTTTACAGTATTTACAGCATTAACATTATATTTAAAAACTATGCGGAATACGGTATTTATTTTTCTTTTATCCATAAACGATTTTTAATTTTTAAACGATACTTGTTTTTAACTCCATTGTTCTTTACAATCTTTGCCGTTAAAGACAAATATATTCTTAACATTATGAAACTCCAGAATACAATCATCAGAGCCTATACATGTGTCTGTTTTGAACAAAATGCAATCCAAACTGATTTCTAATTATATTAAAATGACATAAATGGGTTTTTTTGTATGAAAAATGCAGGAAAATAATTTTTAAAAAAGTTTAATTTTTTTTATGTAAATGGAATGTCTATAAAAAAATACAAATTTATCTATATTCTTAAAATGTTTTCTTTTTTTGCGCTGATCCTAGTTCTTGTATAGATATAATTTTAATATTAATACATTTTCGCCTAGTACGAATAACCAAATTTGAATTTGGCTACAGTTATTTTGTTTTGTAAAAAATATAAAACCCCATCCTTTTCATCATATCAAGTTATATATGCATGTTTAAGATTGACCACAATTTTAATTCTTTATGCATAAAGGTTCAGTTTAATGCAGCAACAGGTGCCATTTGTAATGCGGATTAATATCACACATTCTTAAATACAAGATACTTTGAATACAATGAGTTTTTAATCATATGTTTAACAAAAACCTGAATATTTACGTAATTTGACGAATTAAAATCTCATTCTAGATAATCGACAACGTGGACGTTTTGCCGGATTCTCTCTGTATGTATCAGAAACTGGTGATATACATGATTCTACTCTGTGCTACAAGGACGGACCTGATTTACCGCCATTGAACTTTACAACAACGTGTACAGAATACGGATATGTTGTCATATTTTACAACGAACGACTTAATGGAGTCACCTACCCTAAAGAATATGAAGTTGATAACGTGTTCATCGAACTGTGTGAGGTCATCGTATATGGTCAGCAATGTTACATTTTCAAACGCATTGTTAAATAAAAAGTATGACATTCATAATTCAGCTTGTTATAAAACAAGAAATCAACATAATAGTTTTCATTAAATAAAGAAACTACTTAATATAAAGCAAATGTATGGCACGCCAAATTAACATAAATGAGATAAACATAGATAAATTAGGTTTTTCGACTGTGACTGTAAGTAATTTTAATCATAGTTTTACGAATCATGAAACTAAATTTATCATTAAAACTATGTTTTGCAATTGCAAATTATTGTTTTTAGCATTGTTCTTAGGGATATAGGACAACTATATTAACGTTATTTAGTTTGATTTTGCGACTAAAATAAAGTGCCAGCAACTTTGTCGAGAATACTCTTTTTTTTTTATTAACGACTAGATTTGATATAACAAATATTTTTTTTTTATAAGTACATATCTAATTGTTTATATAATTGTAAGCGTTTTGTTTAATCTTACAATAATAAATATATTCGAAACGCAGTATAATATATAAATTTGTGCCCATGCGCCATGAAAAGGCTAAGTGTATTCACAGGAAATTTAAGATTTTAATGCATTAAAAATTCTTTGAAGTTCAATTATCATGTTTGAATGAAGATAATTTTTTTGAAGGGTGTAGACTTGGATTTTTTGGCATTAATTGTGACAGACCTTGTCCCACCAACTGTAAAGACTACAAATGTCACGTAGTTAAAGGAACCTGTTTTGAATGTAACCCTGGATGGATTGGAATATTGTGCAAAACAAGTATTATTCTAAATTTGTATTTTACATATTTGTAAATATCTTCTTTTTTCTAATTGATGTGGGATATATTATTTGTGGACTGTTAACTCTTCTTTTTAAGGTATCCTTTTATATCAAATTTACACGAGTATTCTTTGTGGAGTTTAAAACTGTTATCTATCCTTGATTACTATAAGCATATCTTACTGATGTTGAATGCAAGATTTGTTAACTTATTGCGATAATCGGTGGAATTAAGGAGCAAATTCCCATGTTTACATTAACCGATAAAATGATACATGAGACGGATATATCTATCAATTGTATTAGTAAAAACAGGTCACTTAATCATTTTTTTTTTATTATCAAGTAGATTTTTTTTTTTAAATCAATAAACAGGAAAATGCAGTAACAGTTATGTTATATATTGTCCACATTTTTATTTCCTTACTTCATTGATTCTATACTAGATAAAAGATAAATCACTATTAATTCTTCATCCAACGGTCACTGGATTTCATTTGTCAAATACACTAAGCACGTCCTTGTTTTTCACGTTATGAAAATACGGGAAATATATATGAAAGAATATCTTAAATACACTATAAATTAAAATTCTCCTTTCTAAATAAGGTTTTAGCATTATCTATCTTAATATTCACAACCTGATTTGATCTGGAACACCTGTATCTGAACTGGTTATTTTTTTTATTATTTGAAGCCCAAGCAAGAACTTCAAAGTGTATGGCATAACAAAGGATTTTTCCTAAAAATATTTATGATTTAATGTCATTAATCGCCTGCGCCGATGCGATTTAATCAGACAATATGCAATGATAGGAAACGCACGTCACGTGATTACACAGTACATATGACGTCACAAAAATCATCAAGTGTTATGTTTGACATCGTTGTCAATATATGATATAAAATTTTTAAGAAATACACCCAGTCAAACTATTTTTTTGGTGATTTAAAGAATATCTTTTTTCAGCCGTATTTTTGCTCCGGGACACCTTACATTGCTGTTTAAAACGACCACACCTTTAATCAGAATGTCAAGTAAAGATCAATATAATGATATGTATATTGTGTTTCTTTAATCAACTTCATTATTCATGTGCCTTCATATGATTAAATGGAATATGTAAAAATGGCATCAAGTAATTTATAATGATTAGTCTTTTATTCACGTATAACGATACTGTTTAGTTCACATTAACAAATTTAAAGGGGCATGGTCACGATTTTGGTCAAATCCTGTTTTTCTGTTTTTATTATTTAGAATGCTTTAGGAATGCATTTGTAATGACCAAATGAAATTTGAGAGTCAGTCGTTAAGCTATAAGCAAGATACAGGGCTCACAATTCTTTGTCATGTAAACAAGGCTCGTGCCCTGTTTTTGTTTACATAGGTTCAATATACCAATATAAAATCTTTTTCAAGCCGATTTGTTTATTTTTTCTATTCATTTTAAGCATAAATAAACAGTTCCTAACGTTTAACACATTTATATTTTAGGTCTAAAACTGGAATTTTTACTTCAACATTCAAAATGTAAACAAACGCTTTGTTTACATTGCAAAGAATTGTAAGCTCTGTAACTCGCTTATAACTCAACGAACGACACTGAAATTTTGGTTGCCTATTTAAAATGCCTTACTGAAGCATTGTAAATATTAAAATCGGGAAAATAATTTTTGACTAAAATCGTGACCATGCCCCTTTAAGGCAAATCTCTGGTTTTAAACTACAATTCAGTTCATCCTTTTCGTTGGTACGAAAAATATTCAGAGTCTACAAATCATTTTGCTATCTTTTTAAATTTTATTTTTCTTCAACAGTCAAAACGTCGAACTGTACATGTATAGTACCTGTATATACATATGTACATGTTTACTTCTTAAAATCTACTCACTAAAAGTATCAACAAAAACATTTCTTTAATACCTGTCTGTATGTTAATTTAATTCTACTTTAAATAACTAAAAACTAAGATTGATCTCACGTTCATCTAATTTTTTTTAATACAATAAATTATTATTTATATATCCTGGTATATTTCTACTGTAGATGAT
This sequence comes from Magallana hongkongensis, assembly GCA_016163765.1. Lineage (NCBI taxonomy): Eukaryota > Metazoa > Mollusca > Bivalvia > Ostreida > Ostreidae > Magallana > Magallana hongkongensis. The sequence goes on along the minus strand of WFKH01011926.1, from coordinate 50,929,110 downwards.
TTATCCTACAAAAAAGTAGCTTCTCAGCTCCATACATTCCCAGGCACGTCATACGATGCAGGTAACGCAGTCGATAGAGACATATCAACATGTATGAAGACCCGAGAAATAGGACTTAACTCTCCTGACAAGACTGTTTGGTGGAAAGTGGATTTTGGTGGAGTATACAACATTTACAGCATTAACATACTGTTTAAGAACTACAACGGTTCGGGTAAAATGAGATTTATCTTCAAAACACCATTCTATGCTCATTGGAAATATCATTTACAAACTCCTTTGTAGTGTAGATTGAGAACACTGTATCGCTCATGACAAAAGGTCTACGTCCTCCAACTGATGTTAATTCAAATGCGATATTATTGAAATTCATGATATAAAATATGATTTGAATATGTTTTGAAGAGAGCAGACAGCGCGGACGTTTTGCAGGATTCTCCCTATATGTGTCTATCACTGATGTATCAACAACTACTGAAATAAAGAATTCCACTCTGTGCTACAAGGACGAACCCCATTTACCGCCCCTGAACTTCACAAAAATCTGTACATCACGCGGACGTTACGTCATATTTTACAATGAACGAATGGCTGGAGTGTCATATCCTGCAGAATACCAACTAATGGATGTTTTAACTGAGTTATGTGAAGTCGTGGTACAAGGTACAAAAATAATATATTTAGCTCACCTTAGCCGATGACTCAAGTAAGCTTTTCAGTTCAAAATATGTCCGTTGTCGTTGTTATAAATTTTTCACATTTTCATCATCCTCTCCAGAACCATTGAAGCAATTTCAACTGAACTTGGTACGATGAATCCATGAAAGAAGAGCTTTGCGCTTTGATATTTATTAAAAGAACGGACCAAATCTCAATTAAAGGGAAGATGACTAATAATTGTTGAAATGTTGTTGGTATTTTTCAACAGATTCAAATTTGTTCATTTGTCATGATCCCTGGGGTAGGGTGGGCCACAATTAAAGTGGGGGTCAAAATTTAACATAGGAATATTTAGAGAAATTATATCAAAACTCTTTTTCCAGAAAACCCAGCGGCCAAAAAAAATTCAATTTGTGTGGAAACATTCCCAGGTAGAGCAAATTCAAGTGTGTTAAAATGATGATCCCCAGGGGTAAGGTGGGGCGAAAATTGGAAAAGGAATAAAAGGAGAAAAATCTTTTTAGAATCATCTTCCTAAAATCTGTTTGACCGGAAATCCTGTTACCTGTTTAGAAGCATCCTCAGCTGATGCAGATTCGAGTTTGTTAATCCTTGTGTGTAACTCTAACTCTTTTTTATTTAATGTGATTTCAGCTCGAATAAAAATTAATACATATTTTGTACAGGTTTTTTGTTATCATTTATTCATTAAACTTTTTTAATAATTCCCTTAACTGGTAGTCTATGCAGTAGCCTTTAAAAGACGTGAAACATTGTATTTTTTTAAAAGTAAAAAATATCCTTTTTGTTTTTGAACTAATGGAATGTTCGAATACTGAACCTGTGGACTTGCAGGGTTTTTTTTATTGGGGGGGGGACGATTTTTTTTAAATTTATGCAGCTTGACAGAAAGCCCTACATACAGCAAATGTTATAATATAAATCAAATATCAGATAACCTGGATCTTTTTTTTCACATATTTTATTGTTTCTTATATTTCAATAAAGGCTGTAAAATGCCTGGAGTCTATGGCAGTAAATGTGACAATCTTTGTCCAATCAACTGTAAGGACAGTGCATGTCACGTAGAAAATGGAACATGTTTTGGGTGTAAACCTGGATGGATGGGGACATCCTGCGACATGAGTATGTATCTTATCTAAATCTGAATGATTCACATGTATTATATTTCATCATAATCTATATTTCTTCAGTAAGATAGTAACGATGAGTTGATAATTTAAAATATTATAAAAAATCTTAGTCGTTTGTTGTGAAAAAAAATACCCAAAATTTTCCAATTCCTTCATGAAGTAGATTGGTAACAATAAGAATTTTATGTTGTTAATTTTATTTAAGTTATAATCTTTTCATCCAATGATATTCATTAAAAGGACATAATTTTGCAATTGTTTGTTTGTTTGTTTTTTTGTTTTTGTTTTTTTTTTGGTTTTGTTTGTTTGGTTTTTTTTGTTTTTGTTTTTTTTGTTTTTTTGTAAATATAAAAACTTGACATCAACTTTTCCACAATTTTTATTATAAAATAAATAATCTTACCTTTGTTTCTTGGTTATGACTAAATTCGGGTTGTTCGTTATTTCTCGCTTTTTAAGACAATATAATTTATGAATTAATTCTCTGTAAAGATATTTGGTAATAACCATGTGCAAGTCTGTATCTATCTCACCAAAACCTTCAAGAGCTTCAGGAGTCTTATTCCGAATCCTTGTTTCTGTTATCTTGATCTCTTAAATAAGCAAACTAATTTTTATTGATTTGTTTAAGTAATATTACAATCGAAAATAATAATTTAAATACAACACTCTTCAGAATGTAAAGAAGGTTTGTACGGTTTCAACTGCAGTCAGCAATGTTTAGGGCATTGCAGAGACACCATTTCCTGTAATCATGTGACTGGGGTGTGCGATGACGGATGCACAGCAGGATGGGCTGGAACGTTTTGTGAGGAAGGTATCTTAAATCGTTAGATTTGTGTGAAAATTATAAATCTCAAAGAACTTTTTAAATTTATGTTTATGTAAATGGACAGTTAGCAAGGTGTTAAAAAGAGTGAAGCAAATTTAGACAATCAATTAAATTTGTAAAAAGGATCATGATTAATTGTTTAAAAATATCTAATTATCGTGAACTTATTATTTTTTAAACGGTTTGTGAGTATTGAAAATCGTTTATACTTTATTAAAATTTTAAGCTTGCCAACGTGGGTATTACGGTACAAACTGTTCTCTGACTTGTTCTCCTAACTGCAAAACATGTCGACCCACAGATGGGCTGTGTTCCTGTAAGGCAGGTTGGATGGGTCATAGCTGTTCAGAAGGTAATTTCAGTGATAGAGTATTCCAATATTTGCAGCTGCATATTAGACAAAGAGAAAATAACTTCATTGTGATGAACATGTAACCCAAAGACATTAAGTTAGCAAATTCTACCAGCTCTTTATAACACTCATCTATAATTAATACAATATACCTTCTAGAGTGTATCCAGTCCTACGGAGAAAACTGTCAGTACCCGTGCAGTGGACAGTGTATTAACATGACGTGTGATAGATTCACCGGAAACTGTTGGTGTGATTTTAAACATGGTAAAAATTGTAAAACAGCCGATACAACTGCTAGGTTTTTTTTATTGATTTCTAAAATGATGTGCAAAAAACAATGTTACATAATTTTATCTGTACAGCTAATCTGTGGAATTTTGAGACGACAGATGATGCACCATCCAGTACAGTTTGGATAATTGCTTTCTCTATATCACTGGTCATCCACATTATATTCATTTCTGCTACGTTGATTAGTCGCCGGTATGATATGATTAAAGCAATTTGAGCTGCATTTTTTAGAATTTTATTTTGCTGCAAAAACCTGATAGTATGATAAGTCTGCCTGTAACTTAAACTTTTACGATAAATGAGACTTGAAAAAATCATTAATTTTTGTCAGAAGAATTATCTCTTCTAAGTAACATTTAGCAGATCAGTTCTTGTACAGGACGACAATAATACAATTTTGCTCCAATTAAGGCTTCCAAACGGCTTTTTCCATAAAAATATAGATAACAGAAATTGAAAAACCACAATATTTTTGTCATTTTAATAGAAAATAACATTTTCGTAAAAAATAAAAAAAATCAGCATGAAAATTGAAGCTCTTATTGCTTTAAGGTCTTTGTTTTATGTAGTTTGCATAATTGATATTAACTGTGTTTGGTATGTCAACATTAAAGACAAAAATTCCTGTTAATATTTAAATATTAAAGCTCAAAAGGTATAAGTAGATACATTTGTTTATTGTTTGGTCCTTAAAAATGATGTTTTGTTTTTTTTTTCAAAGGAAAACATTGTTGAAACGTAAATCAACTAGAGATAAAGTTGATTTTGCTTGGCGGTCTGGATCAAACACAGTACAAACTGCTACCACTGATAATCCATCTCACTATCAAGAACTACGTGTATCAAAGGACGACAACACCTATCAAACCCTACAATAGCAGTGAAAGTAGAATGTTTCTGATTTACGACGATGCATCCTAAAGAGTGCATGTTTCAATAAAGCATTTAGATTTAAACGAACTTTTTAGTTGGTGTTATTTTTCTCTGAAAAAAAAAATGTTTAAACAAATGTTATTACTTGTCATATCATTCCTGTCCACTTAATACTTAACAATTTATTTAAAATAGAATAAATCCGACACAAATCAATATATTTGACTTTTTCCATGAAAGAACCGTAAATTGAAAACAATTTTGATTCCAACGTATATTATCTCTATTTCATGAATTTTAAAAAGTTCATATAAGTATAACTAAACCTAGTGATAACTTTGTGTACTTCGCGATTCTAAATAAATTTGCTTGTTCTGTGTGTATTCTACCCCGATAGTTTTAATGACACAATCGGGAAGAATACATTCCCGGTTACACCAGAGAACACCTGTTTTAATAAAAAAAATACTTAAATGAAAATCAACAATGTCTTTTTAGCTATGATTTTCACATAACATAAAGTGAAAACAGTTATTTTTACTCGGTGCTATCGGTGGCATTTAATGTGTATATGGCGACAATGTGGTAATTTTGCACCACCAACTCCTTATTTTTTAACCCTGCTTGGATTATGTCTGACTATGAGTTTAGTAGATGTATAAGTAGATATCTGCAGTACATACATACATATTTTTACTTCCATACAAATAATCAAAAATAAATTAAATGTATCTTTTAAATGTCGGCGGGAGTTTGGGGATTTTGAAACTACAACTTTTTTCCTACAAATATTCAGTAAGTATTAATTAATGCATGAGTATGTACTTTCCATTATTTCTTGATACAGAATAAATTATCACATAATATTACGTTAATTTTTGGGAAAAATTCATGCAATCTGATGTTAAATTTTATGGTTTTCTACACATGGACTTATATAAGCACTTCACCAAATAGGCGTCCCATTTTGTATAGAATACATATTATATACTGGAACAATGCCTAAGCAAATATATTTCGAGTTTTAACGTATTTAGGGTGAGATACATGAACACCCTGGGTTTAGACGGGAATGCACACAGAGCAATTCAAAATATGCAATATTCCAACTAAATTGATTAATTATTTTGTGTGAAATAATTCATCGGTATCATTTATCTTGGAATAAAATAACATGCATTCCTAAGTAAGAGCAGGTACAATTAATCTTAGCTTTATTTAGAAAATTTGATTTCGCTATGTTAAAGTTTTTTTTAATTCCTTATTTGATTGGTCAATTCAGATATTAAATCTCAAATTTCGAATCTTGAAACTTATTTTGGTATATTAAAAAAAAGAAGGAATGGTTAAGGAACGTTATTATTTAGGAGGGAACTGTTAAGGACTGGTATTTTATGTTTTATTGTTAATTTTAGAATAAGGAACGGTCATGTGCGGTTATTTACCAACCAACCTTATTCATGATGTAATAGGAACTTGACCGAAACCTTAAGAGAAAAAATATTGTTTCTGTTTAGTCCCGTATTATAAACACCATTGGGCACTTATGAAGCAATAGTTACCCTTCTATTTACATATGCTCGCTACAATATATTTAAAAAGTTAAAACAAGATAATATGTCCGTATATTAGACTCCAACAGACGAAGACTTGTCGAAATACTTATTTAATTACTTAAGAAGTTCTTTACATTGTGCATGTATCACATATTTTCACTGCTCCAATTGATATAAACATTGTAGAATTATTAAGGTTAAACTGTAAGGAAATAGTTTCGTGGTCGTTATTTGACAAACGAATGAAACATGATGAGTTCACTTCCCGTATTGAGTTTTAATTAAATGCCTACATTATTTACCTTTGGTAACATTATTATCCAGTTTAAGCCATTGTAAATAATATTCGATAAATCGGATTAAACTGCATAGTTCATTTTTATTTCACGCATTAATCAATGATCGTACAGTTTTAATTTTTAAAATCTTTATAACGCTAAATCAATTTTTAAAAACCTATACAACACTTGTATTAAACAGAAGCGCACTGCAAATGATTTGTTGGAAATCATTTTTTTTTTCAATGAAATGATCCCAATTTTTTGAGTTATAGGCACTAAATCTGAGTACATTAGTGCATTTTTAAAAAAAATCAGATTTGATTATACATTTTACTAATGTCACGTGAAAAACAATTATTTGTCATTAAGTTTATTAAAACGATAACTCTCAAATAATCAAGGTGTGTTCCTGAATAACTTTTTTTTTCTTTTTACCTGTAAATGACTCCTTAATTTTAACTGATTTTCAATAAGTTATCATTAAAAAAAATATTTACACCCAACTGATATTCTTAAATGATTTTTTTTTTGTTTCTGTTTTTTTTGTTGTTTTTTTTTTTTTTTTTTACTTTTTTTTTTTTGGGGGGGGGGGGGTCTAGATTAGGGGACAGAAAATTCAGAGTTTGTTTGATAAAAATAATATACTATCAAAAACCATTAGATATGCTTTTAAAATTATGTTTTAATCCCGCTTTTTCCTTGTAAATCACTATCATATAGGCTTCTTGAAACAGCATACATTCATATTTTCATTAAAAAAAAAAAATCACCTTTCTGTTTTTATTTCCCACAATGCTTTGAGTGTTTATTTCCTCATACAAAATACGTTACTTTATCTAAAATGCGTCACTTGGAACTAAAAGTACTTAATAATAAACAAATGAACAATAAATGTTACCTTTACCTAGTTTTAAAATCAATTTGATACAATGCCAGTCATTTCAACAAATAATAGGTCAGCGCGACCTTGTGACAGATTTGAGAAAGCGTCATCGAAATATCATGACTCATCTGCACTTTAAAATAGTTAAACAACTCTTGCATGTGTTAATTCTGCAGTTTATATATTTTCACGGAAGTTAGATACTAGAGATATCAACGTCAAAGAAATAAACTATGGTGTACAATTGATAGCAAAGGCGAACTTCAATGTGTTCTATCAATGGAGAGCAGTAATGTATTTTAATAAAACGGGTGTTGTAAAAAAATGTTGTAATAAGATCTAAACAGGGAAAAATACATCTTTCTATCAAAAATCTTAAATAAACAGAAGAATAAATAAACAACAGTTTTAAAGCATATCCGTTTATTGTTTTTTGTTGTTTTTGTTGTTGTTTTTTTGTTGTTTTTTTTATTTCCAACTTTCACACTTATTTTTGCACTTTCAATTTAAAAAAAAAATATCTTCAATTGTAACTGCAATTTCTATAATATGTGCTTGATTTTAACGGAAATAAGGATATAATTTTTAACGATCTGCTAAGAGTAATTTAAAGATCCTAAAAGGGAAAAACCTTCCTTATCACAATATACATGATATTCCATTCTTATTTCAATTATATTAAAAAGAAAGAACAAAATATTAAGTCTAGTTTCGATTTAAAATCCATTACAACGGTCACGCAATTTTTCTATTTTTAATAAAAAGGTTTAGATATAAATCTAATGAACTGACAATACACGATATAATAACATCGTAATGAATTTGCTTTTCGTTTACTAACTATATTTCTCTTTATTTTCGTTAACAAATTTAGATTTTATGAGTTTTATTAGTACTAGTATTGTCAGAACCCGACTTTAGCGTAATATTAAAACGAGCACAAAAATAAAGTTGAAGTGTTGTATTTCGTTGAATTGACTAATTAAAAACTGAAGTAGTGAATATTTCCTCTCTTTCTTACAATAAGCACTCCTACTGTTCACACTACTTTAGTTACTTGGCACTGTCCTGACTTTGTCTCATACGGTTTGGGTGTAGATAAATTGTATTCCCAATCTTTTCTGAGACACTATCTACTTCTTTGGACGATCCTAAACAGGTTGTATCCGAGAAGCTTGAAAAAGAGGCAGAGTGGGCAGTTAGAACACGTGTTTGAAGTTTGAAGTAAAATTCAAGATGGCGTCAAGCACTATGTAGAGTCATATCGGAAAAAAGAAAAAGAGGGTATGTGTGTATTTCTGCGTGTAGTATTCAATATTTATGATGTTATGTGTAGACCAGTAGACAGTGAACAATGTGTGAAGAAATCAAAACCCCAAATATTGATCCCGACCATCATTTACAATACTATAACAGTTGCTGGTGTTATTGTTCTGTGAAAAGAACTCATGCCGAGTAAGGACAAAAATAGCAATAACGATAAAATACGTAAATATACCAGCCCACAAGAGAATCAAACAAAGGTCACTCATAGACGGTTCTTGTCCTAATCATTGCTAGAATTAAACTTAACTGACAATACCTATAATCAACCAGCGGAATTAAAAATGGAAGACAAAACTGGCTCTACATCCACCCCTCCCCCCTAAGATCAGCCTGTACCTCCCTCAGCTCAATCAGTTAGTCCATCAAAACTACAAAATGCCAACACTAATGTACAGATATTCCTCATTTAAACTGGGGGTCAAACCTACAGTTTACCAGAACTTATCTTTACATCTTTGTGTGTCCCAAGCTTCATAGAACATCTCCTACCTGTGTTGGCAACTGCAATCGGTCCCTCTATAGAAAAGTCAGTGCAATCTGTTTTTCAAAAGTTAAACTCCACTAGTCAGGAACAAGCTAAAGAAATCATTGAACTTAAGAAATCACTAGAGGAGGCTGAAGAAACAAAAACAGATCTCCAGAAACAAATATGGTGCTTGGAGGAAACAGTGGATGACCTAGAACAGGTCGACGGAACTACATTTTCATAACTGTCCCGTACCTACTGGAACCCTTAACACTGATGGTATGGTCATCGACCTGTACAAGGACAAACTTGGGATCCAATATTCACTGAAGAAGATATATTTTGATCGCACCCCAAAGGCAAGCCGAAAAAAAATGTAACATTTAAATCATATGCCGTTTCAAACACTGGAAGGTGAAGAACAAAGTTTTTAAAAAAGCAACCAAAAACACCTCTATATTCCTCACAGACGATCTCACGCGCTTTGGTCAATGCCTAATTCAAGAGCTTACCAAAGCAAAACGCTGAGGATCAATTCATTCATTATGGATAAATGAAGGCCGCATCTTTACGCGATTTGAAGAACATGGACATAAACATATGATCCGCTCCTTCAATGATATCCCGAGGCCAGAATTTGACTATTAATCTTGACTAAGAATGCGCCGTTGTCATATGAACACGAACTAGCTCATATCTAAATTATGTGTAGTATTCCATACTATTGGAAATACATATTTATTATATAGTGCTAATATTTTGTCTTAAATGTCTACAACTGGGCTAAAAATAATAGTTATTGCTGCCATTTCATTTGTACTCATAGCAGCTTTGTTTAATTACCCCTTTTTTCCTACTTCCAAACCATTGTTCTTTTTATCAAAACCGCAACGATTAAAACTTCATTATGTTTTTTCTGTACTTTTTGTTTTTGTTCCATTGTTCATTTTTGGTTTTTCATGCAGCAACGTGTTTGCACATTTACTTTCGTTTCACTGTTTACTGTTTTTATTTTTGCTTTGATGTTACGCAACCAAGGTCAGGGATCTTAGCATGTCATTTGCACCTGACATTCCAATCGCAGTGAACTCTCTTAGAAGTAATATCATTGATCAATATGCCATTTAACGGCGGGTAACTTAATTGAACAATCCGAGCCGCGATTGGATTATTTTATTGTCGTATAAGGTGTACTCAAAGATTGTTAAATATAAGCATTTTTTTTAATAAGAGAACTATTAGTTTTTTTTTCTTAAACAAAACTTTTGCCAGTCTGGAAACCTGTGTAAAATATGTTTAAGGTGTTTAGCTCAATACTCTGTGTTTATTGGTTATCTTTTTCAAATTCTTTTCATGTTATTAATTCTTTCAGGGGATGTTGAGACAAATCCAGGACCTAATACTGGAACACAATAAACATTGGATACTTTTCATCTCAATATTCAAAGTTTCAGAAACAAAATAGATAGTTTATTAAGGACGACGGTCCAAATTCCATTTGCGCAGATATATCGCGCAGCTAAAAGGAGGGATTGTTACGCACATCGAAATCTCAATATTACGTCACAATCACTAAAAGTCAATGAAAAATCGCTTATGATAAAATATATAGCTGTTCAAGGTCATCAATACACACTTTATGTAGCGCAAGTAATGGCTGACCTTGCTACAATTTAACATGCTTAAATATGCTTTTCAACATTATTTAACATGCACAAATATCTTTAAGGGATGTCAAGTACTGTGGTGTGTATTATATTAGTTCAAGTTAATTATAACCATCTATATAGGTTAGTTTACAAAATTTGAGCCAGTGAACAAATCATTTACATTTCGATCCGCTTCAATACTCTATTAAAAATAGAGTAAAACTGCCCATGTGCTTAAGTTTTGAAGTATTTTATCATACACAAATGTTAAGCACACTCTGATAGTTGTTTTGTTTCATAAATCAACCTCTAAGTAATGTACATAAACTTTTTCTTAGAATTTGCTTCTCATGAAAAAATGGAAGGAAAACAACGACAGACCGCACTTTGGCATGAGTCCCCGTCAAAACAAAGTCGATGACATGGTCAATTTTTAAATGATTTTAATTCAAAATCGTCATATAAGTGTCATATTTTAATTTGGATAGAAAATTTATTCTATAATTTTTTTAAAAATATTTTTTTCTCTTACAGGAATGCTTTTTCTCATTATGTTCACTTGAAAAGGAGAAATAACATAATTTTTTTTTGAAATGGTCCCTACTAAAAATCTAATTCGATTTTAATGTTATATTTGATTGATTTTTATATATCTTTAGTAACTCTAACTCATGTAATCTTTTCATGAACATCACTATTGTAGAAGTGAATTGGGTCCGTTGTCCTTAAGTATAGTTACAGATTTTTATGTTTTATGGAATCTCACTTATTCTCATGCATTTCAGACCAAAATGTGCTTATTGATGGTTTTAATACAATTTTGCAATCACAGGAGCAGTGTTGGAGGGGATATTATTATATATGTATCAAACTTATAACGTGTGAAAAGACGTACTGATCTAGAACCAACAACATTGAGTGTATATGAATTGAAATAAGTGACCCTACCTCCAATATTTTGTTGTACATATCGGCCTCCAAATAACGATAATTCCTTTTGGAGAATTTATCCTTGTCTATAGAAAAAGCATCTGATGATTCTGATAAAATTATTTTAGTTGGTGATCTAGATGTTGATATCACTCACTCAGTCCTTGATTTACTCTCTAGCCACTTTTTAGAAAACACAATCATCGAACCGACAAGAGTCACACAAAACACGAGCAGACTCATCGACCCAATTTCAGTAACACGTGACATCCCAGTTTTTGAGTCGGGTGTTATAAATGTCGATCATTAGTGACCACAAAGGTACATATTGTTTCTGTGAAAACCTTTTTAAATCTTAACTGTGCTTACTAGCGCAAAGTTTGGCTTTAAAAAAATTCTGATTTTAACAGACTTAATTCTATTATTATAAATACCGACTGGGAAACATTGATAATGGGGACCGATAATTTACATAAAGGTACAGTTATTTTTTCACATACATTTTTTTCTCATATTAGGGAATCCATTCCAGAAAAATTAATAGCTATACGATCAAAAGATAAACCATGGTTCGACACAGCTCTACGTAAAGAAATAAGTCTACGAAATTGTTAAAGGAAAATTGCAATAAAATCAAATGTAAATGAAATCTTTAGATGTGCATTTTTTTTAAATGACGCATTAAAGTAAACAATATGAAAAAGTATGTCATTAATCATTATTATAATAATTTGGAGATCAGCTTATTAGATTCAAGTAAGAATAATTCAAAAACTCTATTGGAGATTACTAAAGAACGTTTTTAATATCAAAATGAATACTGAAATTCCACCATTGCAATTTAACTTGAAAACGGGTGAACATGCAGCACATGTTATGTATTACTGCGCGGCGCAGCCAATACCGTTTCCCGGTTATGCTATAAGACACGCCCATGTTGTGTCACTCACTCATTATGAAGTTATTGTGCTATAGGCATATAAATTGATTCGCAATGTTATCACAGACAAAGACAGTTGAAAATGTAAATATTGACTGACAATTAAAACGACGGACAGTGTGTCTTAGTTATCTATATCTATTTAACATCAATGGTAATGACTAAGATTTTCCTGTCAGAGCACCCTGTCTGATAATTTTTGAATTCATATTATTTTAAAAATGACCATGAAATGTTATATCATTTTTACGAAGAGTTGATATAAGATATAATTATCACCTATTTATTTGATTTTTTTGCACTCACTGGCATAAAACGACGTCAGAAGTGACGCTTTTTTTTATAATTCAATCAAAATCAGTCAAAAATTTACATTTTTCTTATCGTTTTTCGAATGTAAAATATAAAGCACAGCTTTGAACAAGCAAGCTTTTTTTGTCACTTGTTAGTCTTGGATAGATACATATCTAATGAAAATAGTTTGTTTATTCAAACATGCGCCCATTGCTTTCTGAAAGAAAAACTACTTAAAAACAAGCAGTTTTATGGTAAAAATGCGAAAATGGAGGGAATGGTTAACTTTTTGATGTCATATTTCTAAATTGTGGGCACTTGAATCAAAATGGATGGATATCTGTATCTGATAGTACATGGATATCTGTACAAAGATAACAAAGAATGACAGTACAATGATGATGTTCATTTTAAGATGCCGTTTTGGGCTCAAATCATATATAGTCCTTTCCGTGAGAAGACAAAGGTTATGTACATCATTTTGAAGTTGATTTATGAATCAAAACAACTATCAGAGTTTGCGTAACATTTTTATGATAATATTTCTTCAAAACGAGAGCACAGTAGCTGTTTTAATCTATTTATGAAACGAGTACTGAAGCAGATCAGTATGTATAATATTTGTTCATTGGTTCCAACTCTGATAACTAATCTGGGGTTGAAGTTTTAAATGACTTGAGTAAATAAAATTTGCTACAGTATTGTGACATCCCCTAAAGATATTTGTGCATGTTAAATGATGTTGAAAAACGTATTTTAGCATGTTCAATTATACCAAGGTCAGCCACTACTTGCACACCATAAAGTGTGTCTTGATGACGTAGAACAGCTATGTATTGCGTAAGCGATATTTCAGTTTAGTGATTATGACGTGATATTCAATTGAGAATACGATGTTTGTAACAGTCAATTCTTAATGTTGCGCTATATATCTGCGCAAAGGGAATGGGGTCCGTCGTTTTTAAGTCAAAACTTGAATTACAGGAAGAAAACAAAGAAAAAGTAAAAAAAAAACCGCAAAAAACCCCCCTAAAAACATGTTAACTCATCATAAGTGCATTGGTGGATTTTGCAATTTTCCATCTAGGAAATGTTAATTTTATCAATGAAATTGACTTCTTTAAAGAATAAATAAAATAACTTTATTTTTAAAATAAGCCTGTCTATATATAACGAAAACAGTATCAACATCGGGGACCATTATAAATTGAAAAAAAATAGCATTATTACCATGGGAGTGTTTATGGTATGCAGTGGAAAATACACGATGACCAGATACGTGAATGTGATGCAATGTGTGAATTAAGAGGTTTTGATCCCATAAAATCAAGCGACTGCATTGCTCCCTTGAATAGGGAGAAACCAATCAGCAGTTCAACTGATGTTCTTATCTTGGGATTCATTGTCCACTGAAAAGGGTAACAGTGATGACCGCAAAACTTTCCATACACCATGAAAACATCAGTCTAACAAAACCCCGATATCTCCTTCGTAAACATCGCAGGCCACAGCGACAGATCAAACCGTGTTAAACGTTTAAATTTAAGTGTGATTTAATGTTTAGTGTTATGTTTATTTCCGGAACTTTTCATTCCAATTATAATTGTTTATGTCTATTATATAGTAACAATTTGTTCCTGTAGGATTTGGCGAGGAGCCATTCTGTTTTCATTTTTACATAAACTTGATAAAGTGCTTGTTATCAAACGTTGTGTTATTGAACCTACTAATAGACATTACATGTTTATTTTGTTTTCAAACACTAAAACGTTCAGAAATCAATAAAAGATTATTAATTTATCAAATTCATAACGAGTTATCAACTAAAACAATCCTAGTCCTTGATCGGTATGACCGAGCGATAGTCGAGTACTTGTTGACATACCTCATCGGAACTCTTCAATTTATCAATACGTTGACTTATGTTTGTATTCTGTGATAGATTATTAAAATTTAATTTCTGATAACCCTAACCCGAATTGCCTTTGAGTTTGAATTTGATTATAATTAATTCCTTAAAGATTTTCTATTTTCACACCAAAAGTTAGCTTGAATGTTGATATACTCTTATTGCGAGTTACTATTTTAAAAGAAAACCAATGATTGTTTTTATCTCAGCTCGTCTTATTCACTTAAGTTCGAAATACGTTTGTATTAAAAATTGAAATATTTTTAGATAATAAGCTAATTCTAGTGGTTTTGTGTGTATGTTTAAAATATTTACAACTGCGTAATGTGACAAAATGCTATTTATTATTGAACACTTTTCTTTAAAATATAAGCCATACAACGTTTAAATTAAAGTATCTTAAATGAACATATCCGTGGACTATAACGTATTGCCCTGTTTGTGACAAATTGAATTTTTTACGAAAAGGCATGTTAGGTATCAGAAAACACAGTTTGCAGTTTTAAAATACACGTGTGAAAGAAACAGCATTGTGCTACGTGTAAAATGCTCTAACGATATACCGATAAACTGATATCGAATTGATATATTTAAATTTGCAATACTTCTTATTCCGTCCTTCATAAGGAAATCAAACCTTATTGTTATTCCGATGTGCATACGCTGATTGCAAAGAATACTATTCTTTTGTGTTCACAATACTATGCCTGAAATTTTAATTAACGTCGCTAAATAGAACACAAACAATTATTGGGGTTTCAAATCATTTATTGGGGATTTAATACAATGTTCAATGTCTTATGCAGAGTGTGTACCCTACTTTTCGAAAATAACCGTGTTTTGAAGAATAATGTTAAAAGTGTGTTTAAGGGATTTTTTTTCTCCTTTTGATATACTATTTTAAGTTGGTATACAACATTGTTTTCTTGCTTTATTTTTTTAAACAATTCTCGGTTGTAAAAAATCATAACGCATCGTCATTCCAATTTATTTCTCCATGTCGTACAGCTGCAACTTTTGTAAAACACCAAACAGGTATTTCACGTGATGGTGCAAGTAATACTTCATCATAATCAAGAGAATATCTTCTGGCAGATTTAGACATAAGATACTTGGTTCTGACCGAATATTCTGTGAGATCATATATTTTACAATCGTCACCGAGCTTGGTTTTGTCGATTCTGACAATGTATCGCAGCTGAGAGCGTAAAGTCGGTTTTATAAAAGACGCAAAACTAGTAATTCCCTTGCGTGTTTTTGAGCAGGATATGTATTTTGACTCCTCGCCATCGCGCGATCCGTAGGCAACGTGGTCATTTATAGATGTGTTCGAATAGACGTTTTTTGGTTCAATTCCTTTATTAAAAGACTCGCCTGCTTTAAGTAACCTATATAAAAATCTTTCTTCATCTATTGCTTTATCTCTTTGCCCTGATGCCTTACTTGTAGTGATTTGATTTTCTGATTCCGTGGAGGAAACTAAATCTTTACATTCATTTTCCGTTAAATTCGCATCTGATACATCCCTATGTTCAATTTGAACATTTGATTCCTCTAATACCCCAAGCGAAATAACCCCTTTATTAGTGACACCCTTTTCCTCCAGATTAATTTCGATCTGATGTTCAACGCTGTTATCAAGGCTGGCATCTTCCTCTTGAACAGCATCGATGGTATCAAACTTGATGTCACCACCTTTTTCTGTATCTGATTCAATTTCTAGATCGTCTTCCTCTGCTTTGGTATCTCTGCCTTTAGATTCATCATCGTTCTTAGATTCAGATACGATTGTAGAGGATAAACTGGTATCAGAATCCCGAACTTCCTCGTCATTCAGATTATCTTTAAAATCTAAAGATCGTGCGCTAGCAGTCATCTCAATCGCGCCGTCTTCTTTTTCGTTTTCGATAGCAGGCAAGCAACAGGCATCAGACTTTGCCGGCATGGTAATGAAAACCGCATTTCCTTTCTCATTCTTGCTTTCAGATACAGATATACAACGATATGATTCATCTTGTTCAGTTTGATTAGATTCTGTGTCATTTATCTTGTCTAATATAGGTGTTTCAGCCTTAAATACAGCTGTGCTTTTATTGTTTTTCAAAATTTCGTCATGTTTTTCAAAGGTGTCGTCAAGCCGTGGTCTCTTTTCTTGCTTTGTTTCGTCAGATTCTTCATCTAATCCTTTTTATAAAAATAAATATTAACACTATAAATTACTAAGTGTACATGACTTTATTATACTTATATATTTTTTAAATAAATTAATTAATTTACATGTATTTATGTATTTATCTTAAATCAAATTTCCTATTCCGAACGAGTACTCGATGTGTACTTACTTTTGCGTTTGTTTGAGTTGGTCTCAGATTCCATGTCCTCGATGCAACAAACCTATTCAATAGACACAGTACTGTTATTATTTTTGTGGAAAATACTTTATAGTATGTATATTATCATTTCCGCATCGGCAATACAAATATTGCTAGAAATTTTTATTAGTTTCTTCTATCTCTCTCTTTTCAAAGATGAATGAAATAATAGCTTGGTTATTACATGTATTTGAACATTTCAATCCGAGCATACCTTAAAAAAATGTTAATGGTAGCTTTGTTATCATACAGTGGTAACAACGTTATTGGGTTAAATAGTTCGTATACCGTGGGTGATCGTGCGTGTTTCAGAAAAAAATGTTTTGTTTTTTTTTACCGTGCGTGATCGTGCATGATCGTATTTTTTTTTTCTCGTTTTGTAACTTTTTACGGAATGCAAGGATTTATTCTAAAACAACGACGAGTAGGTTTTTTTAAAACAACACAACAAGATGACTTTAAAGCTTTTTCTAGAGGAATATTTACAATTCTTTACATTTATGTCATGTTGCGCTAATCTTTTTAAAATATTCACTCTTTTGTCGTTAAATAGTAGGTATTTCAACAACTCATTTAATCCTTTAATGGGTCGGGTTAGATAAGTCTAAAACAAGCATCCACATAATAGCGTCAAGCAAGAGAAACACGTTGAATGAAAGCGGTCAAGCTTACCTATTCCCTGATTAGATTAAAACAATTATTTTCTAGTTTTTCTTTCAAATGGAAATACGATACGTATTTCTCTTCGTTACATTGTATACACATTTACTAATATTTAAATCTATTTAGAGGCTTTAAAATTTAAGATAAATGGAATTCAATTAATTGTGTACGGTATATTATGGAATGTGTAAAATCGAAATTCTTTGGAACAAGCTAAATTTACCTGTATCTCGCTCAATTAAATCCTACGTAGGGGATTAGATTACAAAAATATCAACTCGTAGGTAAATAAATTAGTGTAGATTATGCATTAATCTTCACTTCTTTACACTAATTAACTACGATAAAACTTAAAATTCGTTTTGGAGAAAAAGCAATTTAATTTGTGTGTGTATCCTGTCCTATCGTTCATTTCATAAAAATAAAACAGTGCATGGGTACTATACTTGCCGCTTTTCAACAAAACACAAGCATTGTAATAAAAATTTAAGTAGTACGTTTTCTTAATCCTAATCTTAAAAAAAAACCTATTTTTGATTTTTCGTGTTCCATAGAATATTGTGCGTGTTCGTTCGTGTATCTTGCGTGATCGTTCGTGTATCCGAATCGTGCGTGTCGTTGGTCAACAATAACGTTGTTACCACTGTAATTGCTTTTTGTAATACTGAATATTTTAAACAGAAAACGTTATCAGATAGCCTGTGTTGAAATGTGCATGGTCGATCGATATAGTTATTCCTCTTTATCAATTGATTTCACGGTTTTTTGTTGGTTTTGTGACCAGATATTATCGATGTTATTAACACGATTAACAACTAGTAATTATCCAGTTGTTGTACAGCTGAAAGGTAAAAATATGCCCCCCCCCCCCCCCCCAAAAAAAAAAAAATAATAATAAAATAAAATAAAATAATAATAATAAAATTCAGTAGCCATGGTCAATGAACATGTCGGAAGATCACTAATAAACCAGCATAATAACTCAATATTATTTAAAAGAGAGAAACGCGTTCAAAGCAAAATTCTGTGCCAAAAATGGATATGTCGCTACAACGAGACAGTATTTGTAACCGCTGACAGTATGTACTACATGTAGCATTTTAAATACAGCGTGTTTTGTTTTTAAACAGTGTGATATTCTTCAAGTAAACTAAAATCATTCGTTACATGTATGTTGGTAGGTGGTTATGTATTACAGCCTTATAGGATCGGTGATATATAGTGTTTCAATCGGAAAAGGTTATCCATGTACATCAGTTGAATAGATGATATAATGATATTTAGGTGAAATTATTTGTTACGACTAATAACAGAGAGTATGTAGTATTTTCTTTAATCTCAAATGTCTTCGGAAGAAAAAAGTCATTCGATATCTACCATTCTGATTACTATAAGTTTTTCCTTTCGATGTTCCTTCTTCTAGATTTAATTTCACCCATCTACATACCTTCAAGGTTATAATAAATTTAGCAATTTGAACCATAAATTATTCTTATCTGTTGATTAAGTATGTTAAATACAAAACATATAAAATAAAATACAATTTCTCTTAGAAGATGGAGCAAGTTACATTGAAAAAAGTTATAAAGCATAATAATTAGAGTTAATCAAATGCAAATAAAAATATTTTATTGCAATCACAAGCATTTAAATGTAAACAAAAGTTCATGTCCTCTTATTGTTTGCATAAGTAAATAAAATATTATTTGATAATATAAATACATACATGTTTCATGTACCGTTACACTGTAGCCTCTAAACAAACTTGTAACCAATGGATAGTGCATTACCATGATACGAATTTGGTCAATTTTTTAACCTGAATGCTGTCATTTTATTGAATATTTAAACAGAGAAGAATCAATTATTATCTTATTTCTGTTTTCTTTTCTTTCTATACATATATGTAATGAGAATTCCGAAAAAAAACCCATGAATTGATTCTCTACGCTAGATTTCAGATTCAGAAAATACCAGATCCATTAGTATTATGAATTCTTCATTATGTTTTCGGAAAATGGTAGGCGTCTAATATAAACCTGGGAAAACGGCAGT
Source organism: Magallana hongkongensis (assembly GCA_016163765.1). NCBI lineage: Eukaryota > Metazoa > Mollusca > Bivalvia > Ostreida > Ostreidae > Magallana > Magallana hongkongensis. Next base: position 50,909,621 of record WFKH01011926.1, on the reverse strand, counting down.
GTTCAAAGTTTAAATATAAACTTTGAAAACCGCATCTATTTATATCTTGCTCTTTAAAATACGATAATCAGCATGATGGCACAAACTGACACACACAAAGGAACCATTGATCTGTGCAGCACCTACCTAGGTTACCCGCAGTGTCAATCGCACTTGAACAATGAGATTTAAAACCTTTTTTTTAAGTTTCATCGTCGCACGATCTTTTCAATTCAGGGGATATGGTCTCGAATTAAGCTAGACTATTTTAATGGACAACATCTTTTAGCATTTTTTTTAAATTTTATTTTAATGTAAATTTCAAAAGAGATAGAGATCTTTCATTTCTTTGTTTTGTAAACAATGTTTGTGTTTTTGTTTAAGTTTGAAATTAGGTTTCTGGATCAAATATTTTGCATTTGAAACAAAAAGAGATGCAAAAGATATTAAAAACTGTTTAGTTATGTGTACAATTGACAAGAAGATATAACACGGTGATTTCAGTGAAGGTTAAATAACTATACAACGCCTGTTAACAAAACAGAGCGAGCTTGGTTTCAAAAATACAGGACCTGTATCTTGATTTATAACACGGCAGCCGACATTCAAATTGATAATACATTTGAAATATCGTTCTAAAGCATTGTAAAAAACAACAAAAATGAAAAAAAAAATTAATTCTACCTCCAATTTTGACCATAGTTTTTTAAGCTGTGAAGTTTGATTTAATAATTATTTTTTTTAATCTGGAACGCGTTAACATTTATCTAACATTTTCAGAACTAAGTTATTTATCAATATCTTTTTCGATGAAATTGGATTCTAAATCCTATAAATTCGTCATGTCTGGATTTTTTCTTTATTCATTATACATGTAATATAATATTCAAATTTTCAGGGTTAATAAATTAACATGTTTAAGCTCAAAAGTGGCATATTCTTGGTTTAAACTTATAATATTTTCTTTCATTCATATATATATATATATATATATATAATATATATATATATTCAAACTGTTGTGCAATACAGTTTGAAATATTTTAATTTTGGATGATCAGTGATATAATTTATGATCAACTTTGATAGTTTATATTTAACAAAACTATACCTGGAGGTAAACCAGTAAAGTGGTCCTACCTTCTTGCTGTCTATTCCCTGAAATGAATGACAATTTCTTTAACATATTATCATTGGTAGTGTGCCAACTATGTACTTGGAAATTAAAATGAAACTGTTGAAATGTGTTTTCCAAGTGCTGCGTAATACGTTTTAGAAAACTAAATCGTGCATTTAAATATAAATATGATTCAACTCTTAATACACATGCATTGATAATTTTCATAACAGATACATTTTGACCTCGAACTATGTGTAAATGAGAAAAAATGTAGATATAAGGACTGTGAAAATCACAGGCAGATAATATGTGATAAATTGTAGCAGATACGATTCAAATGTCTCTTTATTAATTATTGCTATTCCTATAGAATTATGTAATTTTGTTTATCTTTTCATGCATCCTTGTAAAACAGATAAATCTCATGAGTATGGTTTTTATCTGTTAATACATTTATTGAATTTGTTTTAGAATAGGACTACATAAAAAGTGATGAGTTGATAAAATACATAATTTATTATATTATATTGCCATTTTTTTTTTTTTTTTGGTCGTTTTGTTTTAAATTCGTCCGAATAATGGTATGTTTGAGGAGTATGAAATATGATATATCAAAATGTACATAAACTTGACATTACATTACATTTTAAATTGCGAATATTATCGCGTAAATATTCGACAAAGAACTTTAATAAAAATTGTCTTACATGTATAGACGCGTAGCGGCTTCTGTAAATACTGAAATTGTTTGAGTTATCACATAACAATAAAGCTACATGTAACCGTGCATCTAACACTTACCACCATTAGGGGATTAAAAAAAAATATATATATAACTGTTAAGAAACGTTGAATGCTGAATTGAATTTTGTTCTGTAAAACATAGATGTATTTCTCATGCATGTCCTGCTGAACAAACTGGATGTGATATTATGAAGATACCTTTAAAAAAATAACATTAGTTGAACACGAGAATTGAATGTTACAAACCTATAATATATTTAAACTTACCTTTAAAATAGCCAGAAGTAGGTTTGCTTTAGGTCTGTAGCTCCCAGCCCGTCCATTCATATTTTTTCATACTAGGAGCTACAGACCTTCAGTAAGAAGTTGATACAAGTTTTGAAAACACAGAGAAAAGCCTTCACCTGTTTGATTTCAGAATGGGAGATGTATACGTACTATAGATCATATTATTATTTTTCATAATGTGGTCCTAGTTATTAGCTTAAGAACTTGAATGTTACAATAAAATTTTATTGAGACCTTATGTAAAATGTTAATTTCAATAAATAGATTAACCCACTTTTCTCTGAATCAAAAATGAAACTGAAAACTGGCAGGTTTAAATGAACATGCATTTGAAAATTTCAATACATTGATTTAGTCTAGTATCAAAAATTAGGTCGTGACAAACAACCTTATACTTTCGTCATGAAAGAAATAACTTCGATATTTAAAAAAAAGGCATTTCATTCAGTCTTTGAATTCATTGTTCAGTGTAATTGGGTTGTTTCTTTTCTATTTTTAAAATGTTACAATCTACGTACAGTTATGGTCGAAATACTTTGAATTAGGGTTTATGTGCGTACTTTACTCATTGGGATATTAAAAAAAATACATATAAATCAAACAATTATATTGTATTTGTAATAATGAACATCTGATTTTATAATATTAGATACAAGAGAGGGTAGGGATACACACATCGTTCCATGTGGCTGTGAATAATCATATGGAATGTTCCTATGAACATGGGGCTCGTAACATAAATCATGCTTAGATTTTGACTTATGAATGGTCATAAGTAGGACTTATGCGGAAATTTAGAACCTGCATAAGTCCTGCTTAAGTAAGTCTTATACCATGACATAAAAAAACATAGCAATGCCTTAGCTAAGTCATTATCGAATTTGAATGTATTGGTAATAAATTATTATCTTAGGTTATTATCTTGTTTATTTATAGATACAAAGAGTTTTGTATCTTTGATATTAGATGGGGGTAAAAGAAAACGTACAGACACAAAATTAAAGGTGGCTTATGAGTATATACAGGTACCTAATATTTTTAAAACGCTCAAAGCGATGGATCTTAGGCAAAGCATTCAGACTATTGTTGTAATTTCATTGTTTTGATGAAAATTCACTAGTTTAGTCGTTCTTGAAGACTGCCTGAGGCGTAATATCGCGATACTGTTAGAACTTGATAGAATAATATAGTGGATTTCTCTTTATCTTTTGTTCTACAGCTTACCTCACCAATAAAACAGTTGACGTACTCAGAGTATAATTTCTTCATTAAGTCTATATATTGATTTGAGGCAATCGTCGTCTTTTAAATCACTGAGGGTTTTTCTGTCTTCAAACGTACTTTCTTTTAATTTCTTAAGTTTCGCAAGTCTACATAATATAAGAAAAACTTTCTCTTTAAAAAGAAACAATTTTTAAAAATGACATTTTTGTTTACATCAGATACGATTTTAGTTAGTGTATGTAGTTGTCGTTTTGCTAATTACTGATTTGAAAAAAAAAATAAGAATAAAATGTTCATGTAAATTTGGGCATTTTTAAGTACGATGCGAGAGTATGATAACCAACATTTATTGAACGATAAAATTAACTCCTGTGATCAATATTACGTCATCTTTATCAGCATGGTATCATTTGGAATTCTTTAGATTTGTGTTTAAAAGTATATGTGTAATCAACACTATCAGGTTCTTAATTCTAAACGCTTGAAAGAAGTAAACGAAAAATTAAAAAAAGAAATAATTTAAAACAATAACAGATAAAGAACGGTCCGTGCTTATTGCTATCATTTCCTTTTTAAGCATTATATACAGTAAAAGAGGGAAAACGACATTACATATACAAATATCTATCTATCTATCTACTTGATAACACCTATTTGAGACATGACAAGTGGGTCAAGATGAAAGCTGGCAGGTTGCGATGGTTTTGAAATTCAGAAAAATAAGAAAAACGAAATAATGTAAAAATTTATTGATTCGAGACAAGATAGCACAGTGTTTTGTGCATTTTATTATTTAAAGCTTGATGTATTTTAGTGTGAGTATTGGTAAATAGTGGATGACACCTAATCATGTTGAGGTTGATTATTGTTCACTCTCACAATCCTAATTTCTTCAAACTCTCTTCAACTATTGTTTACAACACGTCCCGACGACGTACACAGAGTCAATGTCTACCAACCGGGAATACTGAAGATTCAAACTAACTACAGGGACACAAAGATCCCACACTTCATGCATTAAATCAAATTAAATGTGTATTTTCTAGGTTCAACTATTTTTCATTACTGCTATCGCACTGCAATGATATAATGATGGCGGACTTTGCAAGAATACCCATATAGAAGTCAGTGTGATTCTATGTTCGTTTCTTTATGAGGTTTTGTGTGTGTGTGTGTGTGTGTGTGTGTGTGTATATATATATATATGGTCACTCATTACCAAAAAGACACCAAAGCTAAGGTGGTGGGTGTAATGGGGATCGGTCGATTATTAAAATTTTACATTCTTTTATATTTACTCTCTCTCTCTCCTCTCCTTTCTCTCTCCAGCATAGTTACTGCAATGAGTGTGTGCTAAAACCACTTATATTGTGTGTTACCTATTGCTCAGAATTGAAGCTAGCAGCCATAACGAAATTCTTCAAAGAACTTAAAACAACTGGATGGAAAACACATATGTAACATTTAGTTGGCTATTGATAACAAAATATAGTGTTTGCTTTAAAAATTGACAATGGTTCACTTTAACAGACAAAGTCCGCCTGATTAAATCACGTTCTTATTTGTGTACCAAAAAATACTGTATTGCCCGACTATAAAAATGAAAAAAAAAGATATAAAAAAACTCACTTTCCCTTTATTGAGTTTTATTTTCAGCGCACTACAACTTTCTAAACATCTATTTATAAAAGTATTATGTATTTCATGGTATGCGAAATTAGAAAAAACATATTCTACTGGATTCGGTTGCACGAACGTCAGTTAAATAAACTCTTAGTTAAAACCGTAACTAGCTGTTAATTTTTTAATGGCAAGTTACATAACTAAGAGTTAATTTTGGGTTGCTCGAAATTTTATTAAGTGTCTATTAGCTAACTAGGATTTAACAGAGCGAACTTCGTTAACTCGTCATTAAAGCCGTCTGCACGCGCGTTTACCCTACCGTCTGACAGTGACAATGGCGACTAAGCGAGAAAGAAGCAGTAATTGGTCACTGTCAGAAATCAGCATTTTGACAGAATTTTTTGAGAAAAATGAAGATGTTTTGAAGGCGAAGCAAAGCAACTTGATTACTAATTCACGAAAGAATGCAAAATGGGCAGAGGTGACTGAAATGATAAATGCAGTGGGTGTCCAGCGGCGCACGGTTGACCAGGTAAAATTCAAGTGGGGCAACCTACAGCAAAGTGCCAAGAAAAGTTTCAGCGCTGCACGAAAACAGTCAAAACTCACTGGCGGAGGCCCTCCACCAAAGCCTCCAACCGCTGCTGAAGAGAAAATCATCGATATGATGAAAGATCGCCCAAATTTCAGCGGCATTGTTGGGGGCTTCGAGTCCTCAATGCCCGTTACGACAGGTATGACACAATGTGGGTTTTTGACCGATAAATCAATAAATAAATACAAGTTCTTGAAATAAAACAATTATCAATTTTACTTGAAAATTTAGATCTATAACCGATCATTGAGAATCTAAGCTATGGTT
>WFKH01011926.1:50875669-50899456 GCA_016163765.1 Magallana hongkongensis | reverse complement strand
ACCCGTATGACATACCTGCGTTTCTACGGCGACTGGCTGACTTCTTTTAGTAGCCCTTTGTAGGTCATCACGCAGCAGGTTTGCGATATATAGAATTGATTCTCGTTTGAAACGAAACCTGGATCGGATTTGATCGTCACTTAAATCGTTCATCTCTATTCTCTGTCTGTATACTCTCTCTTTTCTTCCAGCAAACAAATTACCAAACAACAACAGGTTCGCCATTTTGATTTTAATGTTAAGTTAAATATTTAATGTTCCTAGGTAACCTGAGTTAAATCTGTAAGTTAAATTAGATAATTAACTAAGCTTTAACAGCTTGTTAACTTTTGAGCAACCCATTTAACTCGCCGTTAATTTTAACGTCAAGTTAACGTCAAGTTAACGGCTAGTTAAATTTAACTAACGTTCGTGCAACCGAATCCTGTAAATTTCCATTAATGAGTGCATTTAAACTTTAATAGAATACGCATACTTAATTATTTAGATGAACATGCATTTATCTTATCAACGTAGTTAAGTTTTTTATGTTTGAGAAATGAGCGAAAAGAGACTGTTAGCGTACATATCGGTATATGTGCAGTGTGTTTTGCTAAATACACCATAAACCCTGTATAAAGAATTGCTACAGATATATTAACAATATGACCTATATAACATTTGCCTTACACCACTATTCCATGATATAATTTGTTATAAATTTATAAGCATTTAGGTTTAAGCAATAATTTTACAACATATACTGTAATACAAATTACCAAAAAAAAAACCCTTTATTTATTTTATAACAATATATGTTGTAAAATTATCGTTCAAATTGGGATATAAATGTGCGCCTGCTTTCTAGAATGATTGTTATTATTTTTTGAAGATTTTGTGTTTTATGATTAGTATTTATTCACTATATTTGTTACAATTTTCCAATATAAACTATATAATTTAAAATTAAGATCTATTTTTTACATGTTCATCTACAAAAAAAGTTATGAAAGCATGATCCAATTAAAGCCCCTCTTCTCCTCCTTATACCTCAACCACGCTAATCATGGCATTTTTGTAATCATACTAAAAACTCTTCTACAAATGCCATGATTTTCATGGATTAACTACATAAAATATGCAGTTTTTTAAGTCAATTTTTCCTTATCTGAAAAGCAAGATTAAGTGGCGAATATATTTTTTTTAATTTCTACTTGAAGAATACACAATTGAGTTATTCCCCTTTAAATAAGACGTTTAATATACCTGTAGTATAACACGATTTCTTGTGTGCTACACAAAACATTTTTTAAAAAATCATCACACATTAGCTACAAATCTGGGGGACATCTTTGTCAAATCGCCCAGTGTCTCATGAATGTTACAAGAGAGTTTAAAAAAATGAAATTTGTACAATAGAGTACATATTGTCAAATGGCAAAACTTGTCCTAAGACATCGATTGATGACACGTTCTTTAAAATTCTTGTATATGTGACATTGCTCACATCATGAATATTCCCCTTGCAATTTAGTATTTTAGTTTACACCATCAAAAACATGAAGTGCATATATAGGGTTTTCATTTGTGAATAAAAATGTCAAAAATACAGTATAACTTACAGAAAATTTGAAATTTTCGAGGAGGACAGACTTGTTCCTAAATGTTATGTGTAAGTAAACAATGAGAGTTCTTTAGTTCTTTAATTTTTTTAAGCGTTAAAGTTGACTTCAATTCAAAAAAATAAAAAGATAAAATAAAAGAATTTGGTCTTGAATCAAAGTATTTTTTTTTTGGTATAGATAAGAAAAACATTAAATTCTAGTACAAAATGCGATTTATCTGCCATTTGAATGCTAATAGAAAAGGTACACCATTTTTCATGAATTGGACTTCTACTTTCACTCTTTCTCTGTAAAGTTTTAGGAATTATCTTCTCTATTCAAGGTGTAATGAAATGGCACATCTGCAATAAACGCTATGAACAAATTAATAACTTATTTAATAAATAATACCGACATGATAGTACTTTGATGATGGCAAATTTAGTAAAACGATGATAAATTTTCAAATTTATAAATATCATTTACAGTTTTCAATTACTAGGGTATGTGGACTCCATAATTATAAATGTATGTTTCATGTTAATATGCATTTAGCAGTGTATTGCGTGTATGACATTTTTACCACACTCAGCAACACACATGTTGGGATGATTACAGAGTGCAAAATAAACAGACGTACGTTTTTCAGTCCATGTCAATTGCTATACACAGGCCACTTTCAGTAACAGATATAAAAAGTGACAACAACATATACTGTATTTAAAGAAGGCTAGATTTGTATAGAAACACCCATCTTTCTCGAATCTGTCGGTAGATGTGACAGAAACTGGCCGTCCTTGTCTATCATCCGAAGTGTGTAACACACCAGAATGTGTGACAGCGTGTCAGTACAGATTCCACATCGCCATAGTCCTGATCCTGATGGATGTCCTGTGTAGGAGAAACGATGTCTTCCTCCACGCTCTGTCACTTCTACAGCTCTATTATTGTTAGAGACCATAACATCCCAATTATTGTTCTCTGCTATATAGATAGGATCACTATACAGTCCCCGTACTGTGTTGTCGTGTTGTATGTTTTGTGTCACTTGTACACTTTGGCTGTACCGGGTTACCTTCCCTGTCAATGGTTCCTTTCTATACATCCCGACCAAAAGATCCCCAGTGAATGGGACAAGTACACACACTGTGGTCTCCATCTAGAGTCTGTTCTTTTTATCAATTTGGTGGTTGTTTTCATATTTGACAGTCTATTGATGTTATAATTCTTATTTATATAAATCAATTCAACCTCCCTGTTAACTGTTTTATCCATTATATAAATCATTACATAAATACTTCACACGATGTACAGGAAAACCTTTTGTGTTTGTTAAGATGAGATTGTGTCCATCACTGACCCAGACCTGGTCTGATGTCACAGAGGAAATGTGATAACAACCATCAACAGTTGTTAGTGTAAGACTGTAAAGTAAATCAGGAGAAGACATCAGTTTCAGCACACAATTCCTATGCATCGGTTTCTTCTCTCTCGGATTTTGATTTCACTCTGTGACTCCATCACTTTTTCCTTGTTGAGTGACTCAGTCACGGAGAGCTGGCTGTTGTGGAGATGTAACTGGGGTGGGCGCGCTGCCTTTATGGATAGTTTATTATATAACAGTGCTTGCAAAAGTATGCAGGCCTGTTAAACGCATTTAACGTTTTTATTATCACCCATCCCAATTCACTAGTGAAAATTAACACGTTGTATTTAACGTTTACATCTTAAAACATTAAAAAATTAAAATCAAATTAGATAAATAAATTATTCAATACCTAACCTGGATATAGAAGTTTAACATACAGTTTGTTCGTGATGTTAAAATATTTAAATGTCCGGCCTGCAATAACCAACGTACCTAAAGGCAAGTGTACCCGAACCTGTGCAGAATTTTTCGGGCTGACAATAGAAGTGTCACCTGATTGGTTAGATTGCTGTATAGTTTGTGTTACGCCTTGAAATGTTGTACTAGATTTTTTTTGAGATATGTGTTTGCCATAAGATGAATGTTTAGCAGTACTATATATATTAAAATAAAAGTAATGTAAAACAAATATTTTATGTTAACGCTATTTTTTTGGTCATAAGTAATATCAGTATAGGATAAAAACTATATCCCATGACGACGGTTAGTCACACGTCACATTGTAGCCACGTTTCAGGACAAATCTCATAGACTGTGTACATTTTACTTATGTACAATATTCAGATATTTGTTTACAAAAAGCTTCATTTAACTGAAACTTACATGCTGTTAATTCAACATTACGAGCAAAGTAAATTTGACTAGATTTTATGCAGCAAATTTACACAAAGACTGAAAAAAAACCAAACCCAAAAACAAGATAAAGTTTGGCATTTAACATTATACCCTTATAAAAAATCTGGTTTTTTATACCTACCCTATATTTAGTAGTAGTTGGTAAAAACCTAAGATCAAGAGTATAAAACCCTGGCGACGACTAGTAACACGCCACTCTATAGCCATGTATAAAGACAAATCTCGTAGACTGTATACATTAAATTTAATATATGTACGTATTAAGGTTAACAATCTTAGGATATTTTTTAATGCTTGACCTAAGTGATACTTTTAAGCTGTTATTTGACATTAAGAGCAAGGTTAACTTTAATAAGTGCTAAACCCACAATTTTATGCAAATAAAACCAAAACAAGCAAATAATGAACCCACGCTCCGTCAGAAATATTAATTTTTTTTTAATTCACTATTTATATTATGCTTATTAATAAAGAACCGAAGCATAACTTTACAAGGAGCATACATGTAAAACATCCTTGTTTTAGAATATAACAATGTGAAATTAATCTACAATGGTATGAAGCATGTCCATTGTACATACGCACACTCTCTGTCCTACATACATCAGATTGTATAGGTGTAAAATGTCAACACAGCTGATAGAATGCCCTACATACTACAGGATGTAATGATGCAATACGACACGTGTTAACCTACGGTCATGCCAATGTCATCCATCAATCTGTAATCTGTAATCTGAACGGGGTGTGTAAGCATAAAAATGTTTTAAGAATTTAAAGTCAAAGCAATTAAGCTGTCTTTAAAAAGTCTTTTAAATGTAGTTGCAAGTCTTGGTATCAAATACGACCATTACTTTGAAGATTTAGAATGTCTATCGATAGATCGGACAAAAATGCCTGTTTGCATATATATTACATTTATTTCTTTATCCGTTTAATTGTTTTATCAAATATTTTGATATACAGTAATGTGTACACTAATTCAATATAGCTTTTCACCCACATTCAGTTACATTCAGTTACAACTTAAAGTCTTCATTATGCAAAAACCTTTATCAGAATTAATTCAGATTATTGATTAAAAGAAAGGGCACACATACTGTTGTTTTGGAGACGTACGCAGTACAGTAAAATAAAAATAAAACTATCAACAAATTTTTGTGATGAAAACACGTATACTTTAGTTCAACGGTCATCTCCTTTTTAAAATAAATAACAGTCGCTCAAATGCAATATATTTCTGAAATATATATATATAAACAGTACAAAATTTTACGTTCATAATGGTCACGTGATATGGCAGTCGCATGGTACAAGCAGATGTATTTGCGGTTTTGAGATCATATAAACATTTCAATATTGCAACTGCATAATCATGTCGAAATTCACGACTGAATTATAGAATAACTTGATGTTATATCGTAGATTTTGAAAAATGTTGCGAACTTTTTTAGATAAGATTATTTGGTACTAGAAACCATAATTTACAATGCATGTGTTGAATAATTTTAAAGGTCACAGTGTTAATTTCATTAAAAAATAATTCATTTGTAAGATTTTACAAGGATCTCAGAAGTTTTTAAATTACATAGCATATTTCAAATTCACATGTAAACGTTTGTCATGATCAAATAAGTGTATGCCCTTGCAAAATGAATAATTTATTTGGGTACCCAGATTTAAGATATAAGGTATTTTATACAAAACTGAGGTTGCCTTATTATACGATGCATAATTAAAACAAATTGAAAATAAGACTATATAGGTAGCATTCTACTACTAATAATTTTGAACAAAATATTCATTTAAAATTTTCCGTTATTCTAAAACATTTATTTTCTCCGCTAAAACACTGCATGCTAACCTTCAACGACTGAACTTAATGCGTCATTTTGAAGCATATGACGTCATATTTTGTAGTACGGGGAGAACGAACTCTCGCTTATTTTTCAGTCTGTACGATATAACGGACATCGAAATTGTAAGTTATAGCATTATTCGTTTTTAATTAAAAGATAAGTATAAATTAATTTTGCTAAAAAATGAATTAATAAGTACTTTCAAGGTTTGTAATATACTGTGATGTCATAATGCACGTTTCCCGTACTTTTTGTCTGAACGGAATTTATTGACAGCCTTAAGTGTGCTGCGCAGATTCTTTTATTTTAAATTGTCCCTCCTTAAAACATACATTACAGTGGTAACAACGTTATTGTTGACAAACTACACGCACGATTCTGATACACGAACGATCACGCACGATACACGGACGATCACTAACTTACTGAATTTTCACGATACACGAACGGTAACGATAAAAAAAACGCAAACGATCGATTCTACACCATTAAACACGCAAGATCAACAAAAAAAAAAAAAAAAAGATTAGAATTTAGAAAACGTATTGCTTTAATATTTATTACGATGCATGTGTTTTATTAAAAAGCGACATGTACAGCACCCATGCACTGTTTTATTCTTACAAGATAAACGATAGGATATGATCTACACACCAATTAAAACTGTTTTGTCTCCACAACGAATATTAAGTTCTATCATAAGTTTAACAAAATTAGGTGTAAAGAAATAAAAATAGCATAATCTACACGCTTTTTTTTCATACGAGTTGATGTTTATGTAATCCAATTCTAATTCAATTTAATTTTGCGAGATACAGATAAATTTGTTACCTTGTTCCAAAGAATTTCGATTTATACATTCTATTTTTCCATATTATACCGTGCATAGTTGATTAAATTCGATTTATTCGAATTTTTAAAGGATCTAAAAAGAATTATATTGTAATGAATGTTTATACAATGTAACGGAGAGGAATGCGTATCGTAGATTGATTTCATTTGAAAGAAAACTAAGGGAACTTAATGTGTTCATTATGCAAAAACCTTTATCTATATCAATGCAGATTATTGATAAGGAGAAAGGGCACATACAGTGTATACTGTTGTTTTGGAGATTTGAATTGAATTGAACATATGTTATTGGCCGGATATGTCAGAAGGATTGGACACAGGATTGGACACAGGTTTTATGTTGTAGATTGTCCCTCCTTAATACTCCAACTGGAGCTCTGGTGAATTTGCAGAGGTTGATAGTTTCTTGTATAACAGTGCCTGTAAAAGTATGAAGGCCCATTTAACGCTTTTTCAATATCGCCCCTCCCCATTTAGTTGTGATAATACACACCATTTATTAGATGTTCACATCTTAAAACATAAAAATTAAAATCAAATGAGATAAACGTATCATTTGTTTTGTCCCTTTTCCCTTCCATGATTACATTTTTCAAATGTCAATACACCAGAGTTACTGTCCTACATACATCAGATCGTATAGGTGTAGAATGTCAACATATCAGATAGACTGCCCTACATACTACAGGGTGTAATGATGCAATAGGACACCTGTAAATCTACGGTCATGCCAATGTCATCCAGCAAACTGTAATCAGAACGGCGTGTGTAAGGATGAAAATGTTTTAAGAATTTAAAGTCAAAGCAATTAAGCTGTCTTTAAAAAAGTCTGTTAAATGTAGTTGCAAGTCTTGGTATCCAATACAACCATTACTATGAAGATTAAAGAATGTTGATCGATGGATCGGACAAAAAAAATGCCTGCTTGCATATATCTTACATTTATTTCTTTATCCTTTTAGTTGTTTTATCAAATATTTTGTTATAAAGGAAAGTTTATACTGAATCATTAGAGTTTTCCTCACACATTCAGTTACATGTTTACGTCTTTGTTATGCAAAAACCTTTATCTGAATCAATGCAGATTATGTATTAGGGAAAAGGGCATACATACTGTTGTTTTGGAGATTAGAATTGAATTGAACATATGTTATTGGCCGGATATATCAGAATTCGACACATGATTGGACACAATTTCTTATTTTTTTTAGATTGTCCCTCCTTAATACATACATTATATAGTACATGCTGCCTTACAAATAAACATTCATAACAATTTTAGTACAAGTAAAGCAGAAAAAAACAAACCTTATATTAAAAGTCTCACAGAATGTTTGTTAATAAAGTGGAATTCATGATTATAAGATGAAATGAAAATACATTTAAATATTTATGATATATAGAGACATTTAACATTTTATTTTTAATTCATCATTCGGCGATTAAAAATAATTGATCATGTCAAAAATATTATTCCTTTGCCTCGCTATACATAATTTTCTGCAATGTAATTAAGATTTTTATTAATATGTTATATTTTAGGAACAAATACATTTATTTTCGTTCCATTTTCGGCTTTGAAAAACATCATTTCTCTCTCTCTACTCTCTCTCTCTTTCTCTCTCTTCTTTTTATAAATTTTCATAAAATCATGAACCATATCTTTTTACGCAGTAGACCCGGCGATATTATTTACTAAGGGCCAAGAGGTGATTTTTTTTTCTTAAATGGCTTAATTTTGCGAATGCAGTTTAAAGTGCAATTTTGTATTTATAACCTATTTATAAGCTTCAATTTCAACAAAAAAGTTAATACACTGTGTGTATTTGTGCTTTATATAAACCAATGCCTTGCTAATAACAATTTTATTTTGTATACGTAAATCATTATACATGTAAATGGCCCCGCCAAGACATGATCAGAGATTTCTTTGTAATTTATGTGTCAAATCTTATTTTTTTTCAAGGTATCACACCGGTAATTGTTTCCATTATATAACACTACAGAGGGAAAACAATTCTTTAAAATCAGTTTGTATTTCTCTTGACAAAACATTCGGAGGAAATGGTATCTGTTACCTATCTCATCAAGTGACACCAAAAAAAAGGCACATGATACGGCATTTTTTTCAAAATATCTAGCTCCAAACAGGTCTACCCTCAAAACCACGTATTTTCCGTTTGTATGTAAACAGACTGCACACTCCCCAGGAAGTTGCTGCATGTGCCTTGAAAGAAGTAGTTCCTATGAAAAAGATCACCATCTAACAAAACACGTGAACTAATGTATCCTTTTTAGTGGTACAACATTTTTTTTTAAAACTGAGTAAAGGAAATGTAAAAATTCAGTCAAGGAAAAAAAATAATTCTGAAGTATATATGGAACTACAATTGACTAAGTTCATTTTGATTGGTCAATTACCGGTGTGATACTTTGAAGATGTATACCAAGGTGAAGTTGAATAAGAGTGGGTGTACCTGTTTTAATAGCTGTAGAAAAAAAAAGGCCAGTCTACCTTTTTTTCCTTTAGATTTTCAGTGCAAAAAATATAAATCTAAAATTCATAAAAGAATAAAAAAAAAAACAGTCGACCATGAAAATGCATAAATATTCAAGGTATGTAAAATTGTGTAATATTTTCTATTCTTTTTAATTTCGTTCTATTCCTTAAAAATCCTTTTCTCAATTTCATCGATACCAATCGTCTGTCTGTCTCTCTCTCTCTCTCTCTCTCTATCTGACTCTGTCTCTTATTCCTTCTCTCTTCTTTTAAGGTATATGTCAATTTATTACAAGTAAAACAATAGAAAACAATGAACCCCATTAGTTTTTGTTATGATTTCTCAAGTGAAAAAGTAGTTTCAAAAAATTCTTAGATTGTTTGCAGTTAAAAGGCGTGGTATGCGTCCATGTGTCCCTGTTTCACGATCTTGTCTTGAAAGTGTGGGCTTTTCCAAGGTCATATTTTTGACTTTTTTTTTTTAAAAATCCATTATTTTCGTCGTAATTTTAAACATCCTAATGGGTAATGGAAGGTAAGCTGATCAATGTGTGTACTAAGTTTAACGTATAACTTACAAAATCTCGATGTTACAACTCAGAGTAAACTAAAAAGCATCACGATTGCATTGATATTATAAAAACATAAATCGACTATATAATTTGATTTTGTGTCATATCAAGCTATGCAAAGTATACTGAATTATATATTATAAAGTATAGAAAATAAAATGATGACACATTTTGCAAATAAAGGCAAATAAGAAGATGTCACAAAATATATTGGTATGAAGAAAAAAAAACCACCATAAATCTATTCCATAATTTTGATTACTTACTAGTATTAAATTTAAAAAAAAGAAAGTTTAATGACAATACAATTGCTATACAGCTTTACAGGGAGGTTCCACCAACGTGTCATGAAGAAAAAAAGTCTTAATTAAACTCTTGTACAATGTGATATTGATATTTATGAAATATCAAACTTATTAAAAACCACTAAATGCAGCAACCTGTCCTTTCAAACTTTAAACATGTTAAAAGATACATGGACATTTTAGGGGATAATTTTCAGTTTTTTCCCACCTAACCGGATAAAATGTATTTAACTAATTGGAAAGTAACCAGATTAAGTAAGGGCTTTTTTTCCTAATCTTATCTTGTTATATATATTGATTTTTCTTTAATTCATCAGGTTGTGATCTATTTTGGTAGTAAAATAACACACCGATAATTTTCTATCTTAAAGAACTCCGGATTATTTTAATTGAACTCCTTTATAAATGAAACCTCAATGAAAGACAACTATACCATAATTTCACAAAAGTTTTCACAGTATTTATTATTAAAATTATAATCAACACTATGTGAATGGCTTAAAAGAGTCTTATTTTAGCCCTTCTCTGTCTAAACCTGTATATTTTTTGTCTTTGTTTATCTATTGCATTATCTCTATCTCTCTCTTAATCTCTCTCTCTCTCACGGTTTGTTGACGCCAAATGTGATGTTAAAGAGAGCGCCTTTTTAGAAATACATGTAGTATTTGTAATCGTCATGTGTAATGTCTACTTAAAACTCTAAGCGTTGTGCTCTCTATGATACATGTTGCATATATTACGGGACGCTCTCTCCCGTACGGAACTACGGGGCCAACCTTGAGCTTATTCTCGTGTTGTTGGGTCCAGCCTCGCTAAACCTCCAATAAGCCAACACGCGTTTTAGTTTTCAGACTTTTATCTAGACTTTGCTTGGAATATACTTTTACATGAGTTTGGGATGTATCAGCACCGAAGGTCCGATTCCAACTGACTATAATTTACAGTTTAGAATTATATATAATGAACAATGGAATAACACATTGAAGGATTAACATAATATGTACAGATGTAAGAAAATCAATTATCAAACAGCTATTGAGTAACATGAGTGACATTTTAGCAGCATGTATATAAAAGATTTCATAAGATGAAAGTTGAAGTGTCAATAAACATAAAGAGGAGGCAATTAAAAGATTAACTGCCCATCTCTGACTGGGCCTTAGGTGGGATTAAAGTGGTGCGAAATTTAGAACGTTTTTAAAACAGTTTTGGAAATAGGAAAACGTTTTTATAGCAATCAACACAAAGTCCGGAAAAGTTAATTTACACAATAATTAAAAATAGTCCAAACGATTGAATTTCACACCGTGAAAGAAAAGAATGTGTTTGGTGGAAAAGTTTTCTGATAAGATCACGTAGTTGACGAAAGTCATCTCATATGATGGAAAATTACCTGCAACCACTCTAAATTCTGTTTCTACATAAGACAGCAAATTATCATCATTAGTCAACCAAGCCAAAGAAAAAGAACTCCTTGTTCATTGTATCCAAGAAGCAGAGATATATTATTTGGCTGTAAGGACTAATAAATTCTTGAACAATATCGTTGAAATATCATTATTAATGTGCCCACCAAATTAATTGGTGTCGTTTCTTGGAAACTTATTTTTAGAATAAATGAATTATGTTTAAATTTAATTATTTTAAGAAAAAAAAATATATTAAGTCAATAAAATAAATGTACATGCATTGCAATGCATAATTAAGATTTTCCCAAATGATTGATACAGTTAGAATGCAATGCCTAATGAATTTTAACAATTTAATCGCAATTGTTAAAAAAATGTTTTGTAAAGAAAGATATGGTTTCGTTCTAGAAAGTTCAATTTTAAATTTTTTGATTTGTTGCAGTTGTTCACGTAATGTATGGTGCTTTGGAGTAAAATATTAAAAGAGCAAGAGGGACAGGGGTCACATCACTGACCTGACCAATAATACCTTTTATCATACCAACATTAATGAAAGTTGGTTTGATAAGAGTTAGCATTTGTCAGACCAGCAATGTGGTCCTTTTGCCTGTTGCTATTATAATATTGTCTTTAATGATATTCTTTACATACACAACTCGGTGAATTAAAAAAAAAATTACAAATTGAAGTCTTTAATTACCATGTTTTGGAATATTTACAGGAAAGGTCCACCATACAACAATTAAGAACATTCATCACTTCCTGGCTTAAAAATGTAGAAATTTGGAGGTAGTTCATAGAGTAATTAAAAAAGAATGGACTTGATATACGTTATTCATTATCTAGCAGGATTGTCATTAGCATATGCATTTGGTATGTACACGTGTTAAGTTCTCTCTTTTAATTCAAGTTACGTACAGCTTTTACATTTTATAATAACAGCCGCTAATGTTGCACAATAGGAGCTACACAAACAAACAATTACAAAACTTCTGAATAATACATATATTTATATCTACTTGTTGTAATTAAAAATGAATGTCTCATTATGAAATATTCCTTTTATCTCCAAACGTTGTATGTATATTCATGTCACTCTGCTAAATATAACCGTTCAGAACCCAACTTTACCATGATTCAGTGAATCTGATCATTTTAGATGAATACAATAGATTGTTATCAATATATCACGCTTTAATTTTTTTTCAGATGACCTATCCTACAACAAATTCGCTACCCAATCTCATTCATACATAGGCACGATATATGAAGCAGGTAGCGCAGTTGATAGAAACACATCAACGTGTATGAGGACACTAGATATAGGAACCACCTCATTTAAGAAGACCGTTTGGTGGAAAGTGGATCTTGGTGGAATGTACAGTATATATAGCATTAACGTGCTGTTTAGGAACTACGACGGTTGGGGTATTCGTTTTTAATATTGAGTATGGTTCGCGCGATACTGGCCTTACAAAAATGTTATATGAATATGACGTCATGTTGCTATTCGGAAGTATATTAAATATTGTAAATAAAGTTGTGGACAAGCAAGTAAGTAGGAGAATATGGAACTTTTTTTCCTTAATAGAAGAAATTAAGATTTTATATGTTTTCTTTTGTTAACATTAAAAATTTGGAACAATAAACACATTAAAGTGATATTGCGATTAATCTGCGGGTTCTCTAGGTCACTTTTGTAGCTAACAAGAAAAAAATCTAATGACTTCACTGACTTGCATTTCACATTTGTAAAAAGTATTTGTAAAAATTGAGAATTTTCATAAGATGATTTTTGAGAAGTAAGAATCAGTATCGCAATATTTCATAAAGAAGTCAATATAGTCACTTTGTATGCATTAAAACCGTTATTTACATACTTCATTGTCGTGTAGATTGAAATAATTTGGGTTCATATAGATAAAAGAACATTTGTTGAATATAAAATGTTTACATCTAAATTATATCTACATGTATTTTCAATACGTACTAAAGGTAAAGAATATGCATTTGTATAAAGACCGTGATGTAAATGAATAAGAAATTTAAATGGAATATGTTTTGTAGAGAACAGACAACAAGGACGTTTTGCTGGGTTCTCTCTGTATGTATCAAACACTGGTGATATTCGGGGTTCTACTCTGTGCTACAAGAACGGACCACAGTTACCGCCCCTAAACTTTACAACCACGTGTACAGAACACGGAAGTTACGTTATCTTTTACAACGAACGGCTAAATGAAGTGAGCTACCCAGAAGGATATAAAATAAGCAATGTTCATACTGAACTGTGTGAAGTTATTGTACAAGGTAAAGATTTACCTTTAAAAAAAACACGAATAAACATTGCTTTTACTGGTTAATGTAAAGTTAGAGTAACAGGCAAGTAGTCATAAAGTAGATGAATTTTAAAAAAAAAGTTCTAAAAATATTTTTTTTATTTTATAGTTTTCAGTTATATGAAGCCATCTGATGATTGTAAAACATTATAACATAATATTTATATCTACCAAGTATGATTCCCTCTACTTCTTACGGAAACTTATAGTCAATTCATAGCTCTATAGAAACAGCCAGACTGAAATCTACACGCCTCGTTTATCGATTGGTCCAAATCTACAGCGGCTGAAACTGACAGGACCGAAATCGACATGCAGTGTTTATCGATTGGTCGTAACCTACAGCGACCTAAGAAAAATCAAGGACTGCATGAAATAATCACGATGATGTCAGACTCAAAGTCTCACAGGAGACTATTTGGCTGTTTCTTTTAGCTAACGAACCTATGTACATTAACAGTGATTTAGTAAATTTTACTTACTTTTTATTATCAATTTATTAATTGGTTAAAAGAAAGATGTAAATATAAACAACAAAATGCTTTCTTTGATTATTCATGCGGGATATGACGGTAGTGATCATTGCAGAAAAAATTTACATAACCCGCTAACGCGGGTTATGTATTTTTTCTGCAATGTCGCCACCTTCATATCCCGAATGAATCACCAAAGAAAGCAATTTATTGTTTAAATAATCACTTGCATATGATTTTTGGGAGTATATAGTAATTTTTATACCACACCTTCCGTAGATTTTAATAACCCGACATATTTCTGTAGAATGTCGGTAACAAATCTTGTTATGTTGTGCCTCACTTTCTACATCTATACCATACGTTTTAAAAGTATTTTTTTTTAAATAAATAATAATGTTTCTTCTCAAAATAATAAAATATTTGCAAAATCATCGTATTCGATGTATTCCTAGCACTAACTTTTATTTTATCAAAACGATAATTACAATATCAGGTTTAAAACTTAGAATGAAGGTTTATGAGATATATTTGTTTAGATTTGTACACTATCTTACAAGATGATACTCTTTTCACCAGATAAACTGTTTAATCCACGTGAATAATGTCAATAATAAAATAATAGCTAATGATAAATGCACAACCATTTCAAAATAAAACAAGAGGCCCATGGAGCCACATCGCTCACCTGAGCAACAATGACTTTATATGGGCGTTCAATGGATATTGTGCCATATGGCCCCTCGATAGAATAACAAAAAATAATTACCGTAAAGTATCCGAATTTTACACTTATTTTTGCATACACTTACTTTTTGACATTGTACCATTTTTACCAAAAATTAAAAGATCCCCTGCAAGATATAAAACTAAACCTTTGGTAGGTGTACACTGTTAACTTCCAATTCCCTTTATTTTAGTTCTGCCCTCCCCTTCCCCCCACTTTTTAAAGCGATCAAAATATATGAGAGCATATAGGTACATTTTCTTCCTCAACTACTTACTAGTTATTGTATTTTTAAAAATAAATCATAATAGTTACTGTATTTTATTTTAAAAATTCCTATATTCAAAAGAAGAAAATTGTACCTCAATACGCCACATTCTTTAAATTAAAAACATTCAAAAATTTAATTAATCTTCCCCATTATCAACCACTGTTGTTACCCGGCGTGAACTCGTGTGATGTTTTATAACCTTTTCCTAAGGCCCACCCATTATTTTCATCTTTATTAAAAAACAACAAATGGCTACAAACCAGAATGATTTTCCTCTGTAATATTTTCTTACGAATACAGTAGCGATAATGCCTTTATCCCCATAACAGAAATGTGTCAGATCTATGAAAACTGTTTTAACGGTGTCGTTTTTTTACTCGTGCCTGAGAAACTATCAAAATTGATGTAGAATTCATATACTTCATCGTATAAGGAGGGGGTCCCAGAAAGTAGTTACTGCATATCATCCTTTAATTTTTTTGGTACAAGTATTTAACGTTTAGCGAGACATTTCTAATGATCAACCAAAATTTCAGCGTCGATCGTAGAATTATAAGCAAGATACAGAGCTCACAATTCTGCTAGGTTTGAGTCATGTTTTGTTTACTGTTGTGAGTTTATTACATTCAACTTAAGATTTTTTAACTTGGTATTTCCTATTCAGCATTTAAAATGTACCAAAAAAAAAAAAAAAAAAAAAAAGAAAAAAAGAATGGCCTCGGCTCTGTGTACAAAGATAGAATTTGAGCAAAGCTCTTTATCTTGCTTATAATTCGAAGCTTGACACTCAAATATTGTTAATAAATAGAAAATTGTAAACAATTACAACAGAAGAGACATGCACCAAAACAAATAAAGAGCACATTTTTTTTCAGAATGAATCATATATATACCTACATATTTCCATCAGCGATAATAAACTCTGTTTAAACCGAATAGACTCGAGAAAATGCTGAGCATCTCAACAAAACAAATTGCATTAATCAACCATTATGCAAAGATCATACGGAATTACTAAAAAGAATGAATTGTATTTCAGTATGTTGTTTTTGCTCATTTTGTGCAGGTAAACAGTCAATTGTCTGATTTACCGAAGTCTATGTTGGATTTGATACGTAAAACTTACAAAATACAGGCGATAGTTCCCCAGGTTACAAAGCATAATGAAAATGAAACGAATTTTAACGACAATCAGAACAAACTAACACCAACGTCAAAAGTGAAAACTGTCAACGTATTGAGATATTTACCCTCAATTTACTTCACAAAATCGGCATCAATGTATCACCTGAGCTGTCAGCTCAGGTGAGCTAAAAAAATGTATCGACATTTTCAAAGTTCTTTGTATTTAAACTAAGGGTGTAATAGGTCTGGTGTATTTGGCATTAACTGTGACAAACCATGCCCAGCCAATTGTAAAGACAACATGTGTCACATAGAGAATGGATCTTGTTTAACGTGTAAAACTGGATGGACTGGGACATCTTGCGACACAGGTATTCAAATGGTTCTAATTTATTGATTATTTAAAGCTTGACATAATTCATTTTTTTAGTATGTTACAATTTGCTATTGAGTAAGTTGTTATACTTTGTCTAAATATAATGTAATAGATAAACTAGACGTACATTTCTCACCTGCTTTGCTTTTCAAATAGCAATGAAATAAATTAGTATCACAAATATCTCCAGAAATTTTATCGTTTCAACTTTATTGCGTAATATCTCATTTTCTTAAAATCATAAGTATTCGAAAGACCTCAAATGTGTATTTTATCTCCAGTCGTCAATTCTTAGTTGAACTAAGCTTTTTTATGTGAAGGATCCTTTGTTGAGTTTTAAATGATATCAGTACATATAATCTTGTATTTGCCTCTTTGCTTACATTTAACGATACTTACTCATTTCTAGTAAATGTCTGTTTATGGGCTTTAGTCACTGAAATTGTTATGTCAATCAAATAACAATATCTACTCCTACCATGGATTATATTGCCATTTATTGTTAATCCCTTACTGAGGGGCACTCAGAATCATATGCATTTTTCTAACGTGATCTTTACGATTTGACATTTATTTTTCTGTAGAATGTATGGAAGGATGGTATGGTGTAAACTGTAGTCAGAAGTGTGTAGAACATTGTAGAGACAACTCTACCTGTAATCACGTGACTGGCCTGTGTGATAAAAGATGTGATGCTGGATGGACAGGAACATTATGTGAGAAAGGTGCGTTTTCAATTAAATTATGTAAGATTTGTTCTCAATTACAAAAATGATTTTTTTTCCCAAAATGACTCCAGTAAATGTAATCTTATCATTTTTTGTCCAATATTTGGTCAATCAATTCTTTTATCTGCTATTATAATAATTTTGATGTTTACAGCTTGCCAACCTGGGTATTATGGTGAAAACTGTTCCCTGCCTTGTTCTCCAAACTGTAAAACATGTCGAAACACAGATGGTCTATGTTCCTGTAAGGCTGGTTGGATGGGTCATAATTGTTCAATAGGTAGTAATCAGTGGAAAAAAATATCCAAAATATGTGCTTTAATATATGAAACAAAACCTGTAGTAAATTCGTTATGATGCCATAACAAGTACCATTAGTACTCAGCTGTAATTAATATATTATACTTTAAGAATGTACTCAGTCCTATGGAGAAAATTGTCAGTATTCGTGCAGTTTATATTGCATCAACCAGACATGTGACAGATTCAACGGAAACTGTTTCTGTGATGGCAAACTTGGTAAGCAGTGACATTTATTAAGATTTTGTTTTAATCTATATAACGATTTTTTTATTATGTTGTTGCTTTTTAAATCTATGCAGATAGAATGCAGGATGTTGAGACGAATGATGTATCATCTAGTACACTATGGATTGTTGCCTTCTGCATATCACTGGTCATCCACATTATATTCATTTCTGCTACGTTAATTAGTCGACGGTATGGAATAAAAGACATTTTTTGCAATTTCCAAAGACAAACACTTATAGTTGTTGATATTTTGATATTAAAAGTTGATTTTGTCAGATACCTGTTCTTTTTCTCATAGGAAACCATTCTTGAAACAGAAATCCACAACAGATAAAGTTATTTTATCCGGATTTACATGGAATATAGAGCAGACTGTAACCAGTGATGAACCATATCACTATCAAGAACTCGGTGTATCACAAAACGAAAACACCTATCAAACTCTTAATCAGCAGTGACTCTCACAGTTTAAAAACGTTTTTAGTTAACTGAAAGTAGACCAAAGGGTCGTTGAATATGTTGGAATTGCAGACCCGTGTCGTTAAGATACTGTTAAGTTATCTTTCACTGACTTTAATGTTGATTGTTTCTAATTGACATAATTTAGTTGTGTGTGTTTCCATTCAGTCTGTGCAAAGAAAGTGTATATTCTAACCTTAAGGGCATTAACTATGAGTAATGAATAGTAAAGGAATGATGTAACAGCAATGTTTTCACAATAGGTTACTAACTCAACGATGCATCCAAAAGCTATATAATGAGATATTGCCCACCTGGATATAGTATGGACTAATATTAAAATCGCAACTCTAATATTGTCATTTTTATACCACCAATATTTGTATCCTTCACGTAACTAGTGGAACCATTTGCCGCGATGTATACGATTAAAAAGAAAACTATTTACTATTTTACATGAAGTAGCGATCACGTATGGTATGTCTTATACATTATAGTTTACGTCAATGTGAATCTAACTAATTAGTAAGATTTTATAATAATGTACTTATCCAATTCTAAGGTACTTTAACTCCGGACTCAATGTGGTCTTCAACACAATTGGTCAATAATCATGTATAACGATTACGAATTGTATAACTCTTTGTTTTATGCAATATTACAATAAAACCTGCAAAAAGACTGAAGAAGGGTAAAGTCAACTATTGCATTTTCTTTACGCAGTAATGTTAACGTTTGGGTTCTTAGCTTTGGCCCTAGTTTCCGTTTAGCAACGTCTGTATTGAATAACTCTGAAAATGAAAGTAAACGTAGGGAATTTGACAGTTTGGGAAAGGGTGTACATCAAACAATTTCAATTCTTTCCTTAAAATGATAATTAAATTTTGAGACTTGCTTTTTAAAAATTGCAAATCCACTTTTCTGACACGTGTCAAGCATTCTGATTTAAAATGTCCCAATAAATGTATATACACTCTGCATGTATAGGAACTATTTTGCTTAAAGGCACCACTTTGTTGCCCTACCAATTCTAAAAAAAAGTCAGAGGGATATACCTAATATGAAACAGTCATTGTGGTTATTTACAAGTTTAAGCTTACATGTTCACTCTAGACACTATACAGAACAGTTATTCCGAATTTGGAAATATTCAATACATAATTATGGAATTTGCAGCATTGATACCCATGCATGAAATCTGAAGAAACAGTCCAGTCGCACAAATCATGAGTATTTCTTTAGTTACAAAATATAATTGTTTTCAAATACCACGAAAAAGGTAAAATAGAAATGTATAGGAATTTCCTTATCCATAAAGGTATTACATGTACTGTACCGATCAGACCCAACCTAACACCAGAGTAAACCCCAACTTAACCCCGGGTTTACTTTTGGGGTTTACTTGGGGTTTACTATGGGTTTGCTTTTTGAAAATTTGGGTTCACTCGGGTTTACTTTGGGTTTACTTTGGCTTTACTTGGAAATTGCTTTTGAGGTCAACTGTACGCATTAAGTGTGAAGCAGACCCGTCTTTTATCTTACCATCCTACTGCCTGTAATTCCTGTCCCTTGTATATTCCGAATACACAGCGTCTGCTTTCCGGAGTATACTTCTGACCGGGTTTACTCTCTGTGTCCACTCTATTTTTACTTTGGGTTTACTCTGGGTCCACTTTAGTAAACCTGGAGTAAACACAGCGTAAACCCATAAAGTAAACGCAGGGTTTAGTTGGGGTTTACTCTCTGATATGTTGGGTCTGGTCGGTACTGTAGGTACTGGTTTGTACATAATTTAGTTATCTGACTCTATAAGGTGCAGCCTTCAGTTCATCTTTTGTTCCATTTTGATGCTCTCTTGAGATTACCTCACCAATGACGTCAAAATGACTCATGTTTTAATGTTTTAACTCATGTTAGTGTAATATTTTCTGAACTTTTATTAAAGCCTAATTTAGAAAAAAAATGCACCATGACTTAACCCATTAAAGATATGTCATAGGGAAAAGAAACTTGCTAATAAGAAGGGTTTGTTTACTCTTGTATATTGTTACTATGGTAACAAATTTAACAAAATTTATAGAAAGACATATCCTATGGAAATTAGTCTACAATTAACTAAAGTTCAAAATCCAAACAAAAAACAAAAAATACCCACTAAGTCTCTGAGATATGTATAATCAATATAAAGTTTCCCAGTATTTAATATTCTAAATTATCTGCATGTCAATCACTGGGTATATAGTTTTTACAGGTTCTTCTTTTAAACTTGGACGATTGTAATTAGACATAATTGTTACAAAAATAAATTTTACTTGCATCAAGTGTGGCTCATTGTTGTGTTTTAATCTTTGATGAAAATCCATTTCAATTTACATGGTATCTAAAATGAAAGGTTTTGAATTTAATATATATTGTTGCATGATTTGTACACTTGCAAATGTTTTAGGGTCACCTGAGTCACTCGGGTGACCTATTGCATTTGGTCTTCGTCGGTCGTCATGCGGTGTGCGTCATGCGTTAACAATTTTACATTTTTAACTTCTTCTTGAAAACTACAAGGCCAGTTGTTACCAGTTTTGGCGTGAAGCATCTCTAAGGTAAGAGGAATCAAAATTGTGTAATTTATGGCTCTACCATTGTCTTATTATTTTATTCTGCTCGGGAGTTTCATTAAAAGAAATGAGTAAATTCACATATTTAGAAAAGAGAAAGAATGAAGCTGTCTATCAAAGTTAAGATATTGTGAAAGCATTTGAAAAAATTTCAGGGGGTAGGGTTGTAACAGTTAATGGAGTTTAATATGAATAATTTCTATCAGAGTCTTGCACCTTCTCATCAGGTCATGCACTCTATCATGATCTTTATGTTTTTCGCTAAAATAATAGGTTTCATAGTTCTTTTGGAAGATTTCAGGCAAGGAGGAGGTCGTCATTACAATATTATAATTTTTCTACTCCAGAATGAAACTACATTAAATGCATATATGAGACTCGTCAACAAGTTTGTGTATGGGCTATGGTACTCATGTGACCGTTAAGGCCTATTGGCCTCTTGGTCTTTATATAACACTATTTGAGCAATTTATGTTTCTGCATAAGAACAAGATTGGGTCAAGAGGTCTCAGTAGCACATGACTAATCTGGATCACTACTTTTTTTATGTACAGAAACTAACCGACTGAAGTTTAAACACACATAGTATCATAATGAAAACACATATAATTGGCATAAATGATAAACTCCGTTAAAAACACTTATTTTTTGGTAATATGTTTATTCATTTATTTTTTTTTTCTCAAATTTATCATCAATTACGAGGATAAATGATCCTAGCTTAGGATTCATATGGGTCGACATCGTAAAAAAAGGTGTTACTGAAAATTCTACATTCGCAATTTTTCAAAATAGCAAAACACTCGGTTTTTGTTCATTTTAGACTTTTCCTACAAATCCCGATCAAAATCACAAACGAAACATGTCCGACCTCTAGAGATAGATATTCTATCGCGGTAAAATGACATATGTCCTAAGGACTGTGTTTAAAGATATAATCCGTTCCATACATATAAAAAATGCGTTGTATCTCTCCTATCTCTTTACATAATTAATTTCAAATACCTACATCGTTGGGTTTTTTTCAACCCTATTTTACCACATTTATTGTACAGGGTGTTTCACAATATATGTCACACATCTAAATGAGTGTTACCACAATGTCAGGCATAGTATCAAAGAAACTTCAACTCTGCACGTTTCACTGGACATCTGGCGGATTTCTCGCTTAATATTGTTCTTCAGTTCCTGTATCCCATCAAGATTGTCAGTATAAACTCTGTCTTTCAAATATCCCCAGAGCAAAAAATCCAAAGGATTTAAATCGGGTGAATGTGGTGGCCATGGTTTTTCAGTTCTATGTGAAAGATATCGTCCTGAAAATGTGTCGTCTAACCACTCAAGCACTCTTGTAGCTTGTGAGGAGTAGTTCCATCTTGATGAATCTCACAAAGTGATCAGATGTTTTTAAATCTCTTGCCGCAATTTGTACAATTCTGCTTTCTGTAGCTGAAAATAAATACACAAAATGTCTAACCTCTTAGAAACAAAAAATTACTTTGATTCTATATCTTCATCAATTCATTATATGTATGAAACACTTACCAAATCCTGTAGTTTTTAGATCAAGGACAATAATTGAACTGGAAGAAGACGCAGCAGGGGCGATCACCGTTAGTTTTTTGTCGGTTGCTGGTAAAGGGAGTTCTTGTATTTCTTCTTGAAGCTTAAACTCCTCTTTATTTATCAAAACACCCGACTCGTATGTTGTTCCTTCCTTAAGTTCCTCTAGTGTTTGTGCAGAATGCCGGTGTAACGATGAAAAGTGACCCCCGTAGAATACTGACCCGAGGGTCGGTCAAATTTCTACGGAGAAAACTGACCCAGAGTAAATATTCTATGACAAGTAGGGTCCTTTTTCTACAGTAGAAAATCAGTCCAGACCTGTAGATCGACGACCCCCCACATGTTGAAAACTGACCACCATAGAAATTTGACCTCACTTATAAACTACATAGAAATAATAGAAATTAAAAGCGATACGTGTAACATTCATGTTAGGCGAATGTCCGGAAAGGGGGGGGGGGGGGTAGCGAAAGCATATGAAAGATTAGACAGAACTAAGTATGCGTCTCCCGTTTTATCCTTTTACATATATAACATCATAACATCACTTTGAAGAAAGCGATGTCTGTGTTTTTCTTGAAGTACTTGTCAGCTTGCCTTGTGGTGAACCTTCGCTAAGCCTTTTTAGGGTTGTGCCCCCCCCCCCCCCCCCTCCGAGGTATACGCATTATGATGTGCTCGCATGCGCTCCCCTTTTGCATTATGCTCGCTATGCTAAATAGGCCCCGTTATTATAGCAGATGATGACAAACCTAAACTTAATGACTACGTATTGCAAAATTTTAGAAGAACAAACCCAGAAGACAGATGTAAAATTTCGACAAATAAAGCGGATTTTTTAATACCTGTTCTATTTAGCTACACTGGATGTCTGACAACTAAACAAAACACCGTCACACCAACAGACTTATCTTACAGGTACACATAAGACAGCGACTCACGTGTAAATTCGGCATTTTGGTTTTATCACCATTGCGCTAACGTTACACTAAATTAATGTATGATAACTCTGCATCGCCGCCATTATATGCTCAATAAAGTTGTGCAAGTACAGGCACCTAGCATCGTTTGTTTAAAGGGGATAGGACAGACTAATCCGAGGACAATCGAAAACAAAAAAAAGGAAAACATTTTTCGCCAGTTTTCAAAATCCTAATGCGTGGGGGGTGGGGGGTGGGGTAGGATTTTTTTCTATAATTTTTTATCTGCTTCCAAA
>WFKH01011926.1:50841667-50872019 GCA_016163765.1 Magallana hongkongensis | reverse complement strand
TCTCATTGTGATAGAGACCATGATGAATAATTTTCTCTTCCCCAGTATTTACTGGTATCAGTTCCTGTTTACAATTTGTACGAGTTTTTTTTTTCATTTAGATTGATATCATTCCTATTTAGTCATGGTTGAGCAATGTACTTTAATAAAAGAGATACATGTATACATCTTTAATTTTCTTTTTATTTGAAAAATTATAAAACAGACTGAAATAATGATGATAGGCAATGACAAGTGATCAGAAAAGCGAACTCAAGCTGGTTATTCGTACAAGGTTATACGATAAAAAAAATATAAGTACCAAGCAGGCAATGTTCCCCCCCCCCCCCTCCCGATCACCATCATCCCTGT
Source organism: Magallana hongkongensis (assembly GCA_016163765.1). Taxonomy (NCBI): domain Eukaryota; kingdom Metazoa; phylum Mollusca; class Bivalvia; order Ostreida; family Ostreidae; genus Magallana; species Magallana hongkongensis. The sequence continues at coordinate 50,871,668 of WFKH01011926.1, read as the reverse complement.
ATTCACCCTAAGGGAAAAGAATGGACCTAAAACAAGTAAACATAGACTATGTAATAAAATGTAGTCAATATTCTACGGTGTCATTTTTCTACAACCCACACGGAGAAAAATGACCCTAAGGCCATAATTTCTACGATGTAATCCAAGTATTCTACAACTGAGTGGGTCATTTTTTCTACGTAGAAAAATGACCCTCGGTCAATATTCTAAGGGGGTTACTTTTCGTCGTTACACCGGTTTTCCTTCGCCCTTAGCCTGAAAAGTGCCCTGTTTGGCTCTCTTTACATTTCTCTTTACGTCCAATTTTTGAAACTTCTCTGCAGTAAGTTTTCCAGGTGAAAGATTGCACATTTTACTGACCTTGGTAATTAGAAGAGACATATATGTATCACAAGATTATAAAAAAAATTCTTACACAAAAATATTCTGGTAATTCGGTCCCCCATCACCCTGACACCCCAACCTCCCCCATTTACGAATATACATGTGTATTTTTTTCTTAATTCAAATACGTACCTCTAACAGATATTTGCGCCCCTCGTTTTTCTATGCTACAGATGCAGATAGGCGATAGGATAAACTCTCTGACTCAGAATAGTACTGGGATTTTGGCGCCTTCTTTGCAATCATTTGGTTGAGATTCTCATTTGAGTTCGAAAACTCCAAAATCAGCGAGTTTGTCGGCATTAGCGGCATATTTTGAGAATATGCAAGACAGTGACTTCTGTAGACCATCGTCTTGCAGGTCTTTGCCGTGCGGTAACGACTTGTGTTTGTACAAATTTGGTGCTTTCAAAAATCCGCACCAGTGTGCATCACACTTGATATGCTCTCCAAATGCATGGGGAACAATAGCCTCTAAATTTTTCTACAGGGATGCTGGGCTACCTTGACTTTGCTGGACTGCGTATAAAAACATTTCTGAAAATAGTTGATTATCTTCACACTCAAGTTTTTGTTATCCTGTCAAAGATTATATAAATTGCTAGTGAGATTCTTGATGACATAATTTTTATCGCTAGATTTTGTTAACTCCGGGGAGATTGCTTCTTTTCCTCTGATGAATGTGGTTGTGTCATCATCCATGGTTAGTTTTTTGACATTAAAGCCTTTTCTTTCAATGACTTGAGACATTTAACTGTTAAAAATGGTTCCATTCCCTTCGCGGAGCCTGTACAATTTCTCTTGCAGCTATGATTTTTAACTTGTGTTTTATTCCTTTAGGCTTAGTACACTTCCGACATAATCTGCATGCTAAACCGAATCCGAAGCATTGTCTGGTGTATTTTCCGACTACGGTTACGTGTCCTGAAAGGCTGTCATAACTCTGACCCGTCCCTCGCTTTTGCCATGCCCCATCACAGGAAACCTGTGGAACCTGGGTTCCGTCACCGCTAAAACAGATGAAAATGTATTTGAAGATATTATATATTGTGCGTATAATTCATGAGAGTAGCATTTCATATTTAACTCTTTGGATTAAATCAAGTGTGTTCATGTTTGGGAAGTGTGTGTGTGCGTGTGTGCGTGCGTGCGTGCGTGTGGAACGGTAGTCCAAAGTTACTTTTCCATATTAAATAACCCCGTGCCCCTCTTTCCGTCCCGGTTCACTAACACGGATTAAAAATGAATTTTACCTATTTGAACAAATATCCCAATATCGTCTGTGAGTTTGATGCAACATTGTGCTTGAAAATCCCTTTTATACAAAACTACCCCCACCCCCTTGCCCAACATATGTTGCCTAATTAACGCAGCAAAATATGAACAGTTATATATACATTATTCATGTGAAGTGTTATGTTAATTTTACTTTGCATAACGAAATAGAACTCACTTTGCAATGTGATTTTTTTTTAATACTGTAAATAACTTTTATTGAAGTACTTACCTGTTTGTGCATATAATTTCATCCAGCAATGCCATATTGCATGATTTATCTGCAACTTCTTCGAATGCACGTCCAACTTCTCTCTCTCTTTCTTTCAGAGTTTTGTGGTGGATTGATGGAATATTCAATTCTGCTAAAATGTTGTTCATTTGTTGCTCCCCTATGCCAACATTAATCATTGCTGTAATTGTGAAAAATCCAATCTTAATATACCAACCGATAATATAGAATATGTTGTCACTCAAAATCTATAAATATATATTTGATCAATTAAAAAATGATTTTTTTTTTCATATGTAATGCATATACATGTTTTGGATATTAAGCAATATAGCGTTTCATGTAAACTGTTTAGCGTTTCGGACAATTCGTGCAAAGCGTGCAAGAATGTTTTTTGTAACCGTGTGAAACGTTTCATTAATTTTATTTATAGAATTCTTCTCCAATTTTACAAATTGTCTCAGACTGGGGCCCGAATTTTACACTTCCCCCAAACGGTTTGTGATCGACATTAAATTTATTTTATACTCAGAAAATAATATACTTACATATCAACATCTTAACATAATTACATTTAATCAATCAGTATTCTTTTTTAACAAACAAAAAAAAGTTTTAAAGGGGGAGTGCGTAGCATGTACAATATTTTAATGCATTATACAGTTAAAAATATGACTACCATGTATTATAGCGATAGATACATCTACGTTGAACAATTTCTGTAAATAATTTGCCGTGTACCTTGTAAACTGTTCAGCGTGTTGTGTGAACAGTGTAGCGAGCGTGTGATTTGATAGTACGTTTCAGGGTCCGAACAGGACATTTCTCTGCCAATGTTCATGAAATTATAGGTACAATCATATTAACTTGTGATATATTCATTATTTACTCCTATTCAACTATTTTAATTTAATAAAGTTTACGACCGCTTACCTGCTGCAAGATTTGTGTTAACGTCAAAACATTTAGCGGGACCAGACTTGTTTGCTGTGTTGTGCTTTTTTCTCGTATATACTGGGCTGATGCCATTGCACTCCGAACACTTTATGTAAAAAATGGAGTCTAGACCATATTTCCTCTCACTGACACACCATTCGAGTCTTAAAGGATTGGAGCAATGGACACAGAATCGCAAACCCTCGATCGAAATATCTAGTTCTATCACTCTCCTTTCCCCGTTCCATACACTGGCCTGACTGTCGAACTCCTCTGTTGTCTGATTTTCTTCAACACTTCCATCTTCTTCTTTTTTGGTGAAAAGTTTTAAATTGAAAACTTCCTACTAGTTTTTGCTGAGATGATCCTTCCTTTGTGTCGCAATTTCAGAATTCGAATATTGAATCCATGACAGGTAATGTTATTATGACGTAATTTTATATACATATATGACATAAAAAGTAAAGCCATTTCCCGCGAAAATGAAATTTTTCTATAATAAGTAAGTCATAAGCAAATCTCTAGCTACAGAAGAAAAAAATTATAAGAATTGACAACCTGTCATAATATTGTTTCATGTTATATTGTTACGTATATCTAAATTGTGCTGATGAATTTAAAGGGAGCACAACATCTGGTGTGCTTCCGGTTTGTACGGACCTTAAATTACTAATTCTATCAATTTGTTTATATGTATTGTTAAAATAATTGTTTCAAAAAATGTATAAACTAATCTGTTTGATTGATATCAATAAATAGAGTTCAATTTCCTACCCCACCCCTCTTATTATATATTGGAAGGTGCATAACATTATATGAACATTACATGTATATATTTCATATTTATGATTAAGAGGGAAAGGAGGAAATTTTAGATTTGTAAATATGTGTGAGAGTACCCGGTCCCCCAATCTTAATATTTCCATGTTCTGATTAGTAAACTGTCTCGAAAATGGGTGATATTCAGTGTCTACGTATCTTATGGACTTTCCAGTGGCAAGTTTATAAAATTACCCGACTACTTCACTCTCTATATTTGGGTCCAAATATCCATACATAATATACAGAACTATAGTTCATGCTTGTTTTGAAGTGTAGCAATGTTTCTTCGTTAAAAATTTAATCGTCGAATTGTTTTACATTACCCAAGTTTGTGACTACACCACTGGCATTAATTAGTTTTGATGTATTCACATAGACTGAAACACTATCGCTAGCTCCAGTTTTTGCTGATTATCAACGTAAATATGTTTTGCTCCTATACTTTCTCCTTATGATTCATACATGAATTTTTATAATCATAGAAACAAACGATATCTTTATCCTTTTTTTTTTTAAATATAACCTTTGGAGTTAGGTTATATAATGTAAAGAGTGTGAAATGTTTTCATTGTGACGTCATAAACAAATGTACACAAAACGGCCGCTCGAATCGTCTAATTTGCGTACAGAAATTGATGACGAAAGCAAACCCACGACCCACCTTAAAGTGTAATGACATTTACAGAACAAATCGCTATAACGTCTAAAGAGATCAAACAGCACATTGAAAAACTCTCTAAAGGCAAGGCTCCTTGACCAGATGGTACACAGTGGTTATACCCTTATTGAAAAGTTATGTTCTCTATTTAATGCAATTTTAAGAAACAAATATGTATCTGAAATGTTTAAAATAGGAAAATCATTTCTATACACAAAGGTAAAAATAAATATAAATGTGAACCTACAAACTACAGGAGTATTACCCTGACATCTGTAGTAAGTAAACTATTTGAAAAAAATAATTATGTCAAGAATCAAAAATGATTTCGTAGATAATTATGTATCGTATCCTCACAACCTGCAGTTTGGGTTTAGAAGTGACTACGATGCTTTACCAGCTTGCTTTGTTATAAAAGAAGCAGTACGTTTTTATGTAGATAAGGGTTCTCCTGTTAACTGTGCATTTTTAGATAACGAAAAAGCGTTTGACAGAATTTGGCACAATGGTCTTTTATAGAAATTGTATAATATTAATGTTGATACTCGACTTTGGCAAATTTAAAAAAAAAAAACTGGTACGATGACTGCAAATGTTTTGTATCATTTTGTGGTGTAAATTCCAATTTGTTAAAAAAATTTCAAGGTGTTTGTCAAGGAACAGTTTAAACAAAACGATTTGTTATCTGAGCTTTGTCAAGAAGGTACTGATGGTCTTGTTTTGGGTAATTTGCATATACCTAGCATATTACTAGCAGATGATACTGTTCTAATAAGCAATTCACCAAAGTTTTTAAATGTTTACTCAATCATGTAGAAAAATATGCATTTACTTGGAAACTTCATTACAATCGGAGTAAAAGTGTTTTCATGGTATTTAACAAAACCAAAGAATGTTCTGTTTCTCATAGTGTAAAATTATTTGGAAGTGACATTCCTCAATTTGACTGTACCATATATGCTGGCTGCCTTCTACAATCAAACATGAAGTGTGACAAATTAACAGAACGTGTATATAAAACTGCAAGATCCAAAATTCATTCCTTATATTCTATTGGTAATAATAACTATGAAATCCATCCAGTTCTGTCTTCAAAAATATGGAAACGCGTGGTGTTACCCTCTGCTGTGTACTCCTGTGAAATATGGCCGCCACTGACAATCTCAGACATCCAAATGCTAGAGTATACTCAAAGATATTTCTCCAGAATAATTCAAGGATTTTCAAAGCTTTCTCCGTCTCTTTCAAGCATATCGAGCATTGGACTTTGGACTATTCAATGTTATATTGATAAATGCCGGCTACTGTTTTTAGGTAGACTCCAGATCAGATCAGATCAAACCTCCCTACACAACTAGGTTTATAGAACTATGTATGATGTTAAAGTTACCGAAAAGTTTTTTGCTACAAATACTTTGTTACAAACTGCTAAGAAATATGAGCTCTTTGATTTGTTTGTCAACAATTGTAGTATAGTTTTTAGCAAATTCAGAATATTCAGAATTAGTTACTAAAACAATATGGGCAGAAGAAGAAAAACAATGGCGTGTCTCTCTTTCTGTACATACCGATATATATTTTTACAGTAAGATTTATACAAAGTTAAGTCCTAATAAGTTGTGGATGTTTGCTAAAGAGGATCCTTCTAAAAGGTTTTTTATATTTTTTTAGTACAAGTTTCTTGTATGAAAATAGTTCAAAGAACATGTCAATTTTGTAACAAATCTGTAAAACACTATAATATTAATATCCTTTTAAGCTGTTCAACATTTGTTGAAGATAGAAACAACAAGCTTGAAAACATTTTAGAAATATAAAATGTATATGAATATGTTTTATTTGATAATCAGGATCATGAGATGCAATTTTTATCACTAATGGAAAGTATCAATGGGACATATAAACTTAAACGTTTCAACTGAAATATGTCAGTTCATCATTCAAGGTATGTGATTTTAAAGTATTCTTATTCTGTGTCAAATGAAAACTATGACATCCATACAACACAAGAACAAATTAGCTATTTTCATCAAACAAATAAACTACTGTAAAAGTGGTTATTATTGACGCGTTGGGGAAATTTTCACAAGATACACGGTAAGTTTTAGACCGCGTGAAAAAATAACCCACGCGTATGGTAAAAAACCTAAACATCTAGAGTGATAAATCACGCATCCGCGTTAAATACCCACGTGTATTGTATGACTATGATAAACGCGTACTTAACCACCAGCGTGAATAATAGCTTTTACAGTTTGTACTAATTGAAAGAGGCATGGTCACGATTTTGGTGACATTTTATTTTTCTATTTTTATTGTTTACAATGTTTTAGTAATTTCTAATTTCAGTCAAAATTTGAGAGTCAGTCGTAGAGATATGAGCAAGATTCAGAGCTTTGAATTTTATATTATGTAAACAATGCTCGTGCCATGTTTTTGTTTACATTGGTTCAATATATCGGTAAAAGCTCTTCGTCAAGCAGATTGTTCTATATGCCAATTAGTTTTGAACATAAACAGTTCCTAGCGTGTGCTACAATTATTTTGTCTAAATCTAAAATTTTCTTATCAACAATCAAAATAAAAACAAACACCTTGTTTACGTGATAAAGAATTGTAAGCTCTGTATCTCGTTTATAACTCGAACACTGATTCTCAAATTTTGGTTGACTGTTAGAAATGCCTTACTTAAGCATTGTAAACATTACAAACGGAAAAATAATGTCTGACAAAAATCGTGACGATGCCCTTTTTAAGAGAAGGAAATGTGCTTCTTAAAGTAAATATTCTTTTTATAATGGTAATGAATAAACTGAAGTATCTTACAAGTAATAGCTTTCCAAAAAGGTTAAAAAGGTTACTTGACTAAACAAAATTATTCAATGTAAGCATGTATCAATTAGGCAAATATCTTATAAACAACGAATTATATATTTTTGCTGCTTCACAAATTCATGAACGGATTTAAGAAGTCTTTTTCTTTGATTTAGTGCATGCGCATGTATTTCACTTAAAATTAAATCATTACATAATTTTAAATTATTTTGTGAATGTACATGTATCAAATAATTGCATGTAAGCTTAAAAGCGGAAGATAATACGAATTCAGAGAGAGAATTGAATGTTTGATATCAAATGAAGACTTTTTGTCGTTAAAAAAGAAACTTCATCAATATGTATGTGAGAAACCTTCGATGGAGAAACCACATCCGAGTGAAAATCCGGCACTGAACATAGTATACTTACAACATAGCTAAACTCATTTTCCATGTTAAGCCTGAACATGGCCTGGTCTAATTTTAAGTCTTCGGTCAAGAAAGTAATTTTCTTTATTTGACATAATGCTGTTAAAAGTACATGCAATACTTATTTGTGATGTCATGTAAGACCTATCATTATCATAGTTGTTGTGTTGTGAAGATAATATATCTGTACTCACAAATCTATGCGAATACAGATTTTTGAATATATAATAAATGGGATCTTCAAATCAAATGTATATTAATAGACCTATGTGCATATCAATCGCATTAAAAAGATTTTGTAAATGATTTCAAACCAGATGAACGTTAACTAGTATCGCGTACAACATATTACATGTACGAGGTAAAAAGAACAATGCTTAATAACTTCAAAAATGATTTGTTTAATTTTATCTTTACTATAAAGTTACATGTAGATTTACATCTTGTATATCAAATACAATTGATATATTATGAAAGAAAAAGTACTTGTATAAGTAAGACTTGTCACAGCTGTAAAAAATGAACCGGACGCATTTGGAAAAATTCACATTAAAATGAATACTAGACAATATATGCGTTAGGTTCCGGGCTATCATAGCGATTTACGATAACGTTCCACCTAAGATATAAGCTATGATAATGATTAGACGGCGACGCCAAACACGTCAACTTCACAAAGAGAAAGATACTCGGTTGTTTTGGATATCTTTACGAATCTCCCCTGTGGTAATGTCGGACAGTCGATGATCACCACCTGTGACAGATTACCGGGACCAGCAAAGCAACCACAGACAGTGTTGACAGCTGATTCTGTCAGCCCTACAGTGACGGTAACATTCCGCAGGCGGTCTGCCACAGCTAAAATAAGTAATATAACAAATTGTAATGAAAAAAAGTGTACATGAAAAATAACTCAAATTGTAATGTGTATTGTATGATAGCTCAAAAGCATTCGACTCAAATAGTGAAATGAACATTATATTTCCTCAAAATATTCTCCGCGGATTGAAGCAAAAAATCAAATGTGGTTATAACGAACAGTGTTCATAATCAAAAGTTCAAATGAAAAATGCAGCGGAGGAGTAAGCATCCTCTACACCCGCCGTGTGCTCTTTATCGTAATCTGGAAAAAGGAAAAATCAGTAGGCAATTCGGTGATAAATAATGGCCTAAAAATAAGTATGAAAATCGTCAGTCAGCATTCGACCTAGCGGAAGATTGTATTTGCTGACAAGATCGTTGTATCGACCATAGAACTTACGAAATGGTGCCTTCAATCGAGACTGTTGATAATCTTGTTTTATCAACTTGTTTGTCAGTAGCTTGCCTCGTTTTAGAAATTGTTCATACGTAGAGCATGCCCTTGCGTATCGAATCAACTGAGAGACAAAAAGTCCATATGCAGGTAATAAAGGAACATTGCTGCATAAATAAGGAAAGTTGACGATAGAAAAATGGAAGTCATCACGTTAATCATAAAGTTTTGTTGTTAGGTTACCATTAATGTCTTTTTCTTGTAAATAATTTCAATCTCGGAATCCATTTTTAAAATGCATCATACTACGATAACTTAAGTAGCTCTCTGAGGCACTGACTGGTGGCTGAGTCATAGGTTTGTTGGGACTTGTAACGACGACCGGATAAGAACTTTATAAGTTTTGGAAAATGAAAAATAAAATCGTATGGGGCTAGATGTGGAGAGTATCTTCTTTGTGATTGTGGTTTGTTTGGCAGTTACAGACATTCTACTGTAATTCGTTAGCCATGTTTTGTTTCCAACTTTTTTTACTGGTTCGAAATACTATTGGTAGTGAACCCATAACTCGTCAACAATAACAATGTTTGCAAATTGTTTTCGAATGAATTATTCAAATATATTAGCATTTGCTTAGCGGTTTGTACTCGCACCCGGTTTTGGTCATCTGTCAATATATGCGTTATCCATTCGACAGAAGTTTTTTGTACTTTTGAAATACTTTTCAAAATGAAAAGCCAACAGCTTTGGCAATATCACGAATAGTGTATCACTTTCATTTATTACCCTTACTTTTGAAACATTTGCCTTACCCGGTACAGTCCCAAGTCGGCCAGATTTTGACGCATTTTTGACGGCCTTTATGTCCGTCAGAAATTTCTTTCTCCATCTTCGAACTGTCTCATAAGATCCCTTATCTATTCAGTAAAAATCTGCATTACCGAATGACTAACTTTTGTGAGAAATTTTATATAAACTCTATTTTCTTCAATATTCGCAACCCGTTTTCCAACTATTTTTTACAACACTGGTCAACACTGGTCAACGACTGGCTCTATTGAAATGACTACAAGTTTTAACCTATGTTGAGCTGAAGGCTTGTGTTTATACCGTTTGAAAGCTATTAGATTGAGCTATTCAAGAGTATCATCATTTAAAAAAATTGTGCAAAGTGTTATCGCGCTGTGCTACAATATATATATCATATCGACAAGCTCTCGTATTCTTAAATTTATTTCTTGATTATACAACTTCTATACAACTTGCAAAAATATTTGCGATCAAATAATACTTGGTTATGCATCCTCTACTTGCAACGATAATAGGGGGCAGATCTAGAGCTTTTTTCTTTTTCTTTTTTTTTTTTTTTTTTTTTTTTTTGCTTTTTTTTTAAATTCAATAAGTTGAAGTAACTGTTATGGACTTTTACAGTGTACTTTATTTTGATTCTGCATTGTCTTTACTCTGTACGCTTACGTATTCCGTATTGCTCCAGTCCTCTGTTGAATATTCTGACAGATGTTATGGAATACACAGTCTGTAGATCTACCATCCACCAGGGATTTGTGTCGCCACCATCTGTGTGTGTACACCTGTCTAGGACAATGTCTGTACCGTAGTTACCATCTACAGCATACTCAGCTGTATAAATATCAAAGTTTGACGACTGTTGAGTAGGTTTACGCAATGCAAGTTCCGGCAAAACTGTCTCTGGTATTAAAAAAAAAAATGCAGATTTTAAGTGATCCTAATGTTAAGAAAATACAGCTAAGAGCTGTTTAAAAAAAACCCACATTTTTTTTAATGTATAAGCTATCTTTCAAATTGTGATTCTGTACGTATTTGTTCAAAATAGCTTACAAAATAACTTGCAGTAATATCTTTTAAAATTCCTTTAGTCGTTTTAAAACGGCTTCAAATGTCGTATGAAAATGAAAAATGCTAACTACATTTCAATTGAAGAATATATGTTTTGACATGTTTGTAAAAAACACTGTTAATATTCATAACTAAAAACTCTTGTACGAAGTTTGGGCATTTTTTTACACTGGGCCGTACGCACTTTCCGCCACCCTTTAATACGGTAAAATTTTAGTTTATTTTTAGGGAAAACATATAAAACCACTCTAGTTTAATTTGGGATTTTATGACAAACATTTCGGTATGAAAAATGTATATATAGACTCATTTGAAAATAACAAAAACGCGATTGTCCACGAACTTTTTAGACAACCCTCGTAAAGGCAAAATAAATTGTATAAAAAAATAAGAAATCAAAAAAATATAGGGGCCGAGGTATCTGCGTTTCCGAGGTATCCCAAGTAATTAAATATATGATGATGAATTTTCCTGTAAGGCATTTTAATAGAAATGTTAACAATGAACATTTTTAACGTTTTATAGATGAATATTTAGAAAAGAAAATGACTAGTGTTCCCCAAGAGTAAAATGCTGGTGAGACAGATGAAAACTGATGATTTACAGGGATAGTTACAATTTAAAAACGTTCTTTAATCCCCCCAACCATCAGTAGTTTTGGTATACATGTATTCAATTGCTTATGAAGGTCAAACAGTAGTTGCCTGATATGGTGCAAATAAATTTTTTTTTTCCGAAGAGACAAAGTTTTGATAAATATAAATACGTTACTATACAAAATGTCGGTTTTTGAAAAAAAAAAGAAAAAAAAAAAAGGATAGTGTACGGTTTGTGTTTGTTAGGGTGGGGTGTGGTTGTTATTATTATTTTTTTTAGTTTTTGTTGTTTTTTTTTACATTTTGGTGTGGCGTAGTTTTAACAAACATGAATAGCGATGCATTGTGTTGCTAATGGATTTGATAGAATCATCGCAATTGAATTATCAATGATACTATTTATTATATTGTTTAGGATTAGGTAAGTAAATTATCATACTAACTGATCTTTACCCAACGTAAGCGTAACTTTCAATTCAACACGACTCAACCATAATCAACCCAAATCAAGCTTCGAATGAACACCAACAATGAGAAAGTTTTAAATCATTACACTGGTTCAACATTTTGTCCCGCTATTGATTATCAAACATCTTAATAACTTAAAACTAAATTTCCCAGAATATTCTATCTTCCTAGCACCATTTAAAGTTCTGCATTTTCAAACATAATACAAGAGTATCCGAGTCAATATAGCTAGCGATCCGAATCAACCAATCAATCAATGACATTTTCGATTAGCACTTTCTATAGAGAGTAATATCCCCAATTAAAGTTAATTTTTCAACTAGGATTTTCTTTTTCAATATATACTGTTAGGTTATCGATACACCCGTCGAACGGATAAGTCCCGACCAGTCTCTGAGGTCCAACCAAAAAGATGGCAAGATTTCGAAATACCTGCATACTGTAAAACAAAGTATGAAAAAGTGTACATACATAAACTGAAAATGTAACATCTGGTTAACTCCAGCGCCAAAAAAATCAGGAAAAAATAATCCTTAAACTGTGTTAGTTTTGGAACATCTTCGAAATATAAACAAGGTTGATGAAACTATTATGAAATCTAACAAAAGATTATTTATTTATTTTTTCCAAAAAAATAAACATTTACATTTGCAATTTGCAATGGTCGCTTCGTCAATTCTACATGTGAAAATAGTCTTCCTTTTGCAGGTCTGTTTGGTTTTTTTTTCGTTATTGAAATGTATTTAATACTATTTTCTCCAATCAAAACCGTAAAAAATACTAATTGTATCTCACGGAACATGAATGCAAACTGAAAGATGGAATAATATTTAATTCATGAATTGAATAATTAATTAAACTACTTCTGTTTGTTAAAAATACATCTTCTATCTAAAAAAGCGCCTGATACGACGTATCGACGATTTTTTTTATTCGGTGACAGTCATGTTTACGTAAACCGCTTGCTGTATTTAGTCGGAAAAGACAAATGCGCATCACCCACGCATGCGAATGATGAAGTGCAAGTGATCTGAGTAATTTACTGTTTTTAAAGAAATAAAGATACGTGTTATTTGTAGTTCAATTAACTCAAAATTTGTATACAGTTCTGAAGAGCAAGCATAAGCGCACGACTGATATTAATTGCGTTTCCTTAAAATATTATTAATTATTTTTGTTTTGTTTTGGGATGTACAAGTACATAAATGATGTTGTTATTGGTGGCAATTTACCGATGCCGTAATTAAAAAAATTCCAAGTAAAAATGATGAACATTACATCCCTGATAATAAATTTCGTAACTTTGAGATAAGGGAGACGGTGTTTAAGAAATTAGGGAGATAACAAGAAGACAAACAATAAACACATTGATATCATTATATACATATATAAGGTTAAACCTATTAATGACAAGTTACACTTTTGTCAAAGAAAATTTTATCATTATTCAATATTTCAGAAGATGAAATCTTTATGATAATTGTTTAATTTGTTATTTTAATCAAAATCAAAAAATAAAACGTGCTATGGTTTACATGTAGCTAAGTTTCTGACAAACACATGTATACCTAATAAACGGACTTGACACGTGACTTCACACTGAATTTGGTAATGTATAAGTATTTTTTTGGCATATTAGTTACTCCAAACTTTGTTAAGATTGTCCTTAATCTTTTTGTCAGCGTGGACAGAATGACATTCAAATTATGACATGGCTAGAGCGTAGTCAAACATATCTCTATATAAATATAAAGAAATGGAAGTATTCATCATACAGAAAAATTAGTCACAATCAATACATCAAAACATTTTCTGCTGTTTCAAAGAAAAATTTAAACTCTCCTGCATATTAATTTGAGCCTAATTCGTTGCAGGAATGAATCTCTGAATGGTTTTTATAATACAGGTACAGAAATATTTGATAAGTAAATATATATATGAAACCTTTACCCTAAGCTTGTCTTTCGATACAGAGAAACAATATACTTATCTAATAAGATGAGCTTAAAATACAAAATACAGATTTAACATAGCTTTCAAGCTTAATGTTATCACTTTTAAGTATAACTTACTGTTCTTGCATAATCCTTGAGATCTTAAGAAAAATCCATCTGGACAGTTTTTGTTCTGTAAATATATATAAAAAAAAATACCACGATAAAAGAAATGGGCCCAGGTTAAAAATATACCAACAAAGAATATTATTCAATTATTATTGAATTTTGTTCAAAATCCTTTTGTCAAAGTATATTCTGGAATTGACAGATTTTTTTTTAAATTTAACCTGAAATAGATCATAACAATAGTATTAAATGGCTTATTTAGAAGAGGGTCATTTTAAAAAAAAGTTTAAATTCGAAAATTAAAGCATTTTTGCCTTTTTTGGTTTGTTCTCCTTCTAACAATTAACAACGGACAAACGTTAGTCAAATAGGTTTGCACACTCCCTTCTATGGGACCTAAAGGGTAATAAGTAATAAACCATTAACTGGTATCTTTAACAGATTGGTTACATACGGTAAAATGTTAAATGGGAATTACTTTCTTTTTATCTTAGGATTCGTTTTGGTTCATTTGAATCACCCGCATATCATTGACACGAACCTAGGAATTATGTTCAAACTTTAATAGCTTTAACATCTGTTGATATAAAAAGTAAAAGTCGGAACTTGACGAGTGATAATGTCTGTGTCATGTTAAATGTAAAAGATCTATGCAAAAACGGGTGTTTAAATGTTTTATTGTTTATTTATATTTCATAATGAAAGAAAATACTTTAATCATTGTTATCCAGAGTGATAATGATTAAAAATATATCTAAGATATATATATTGAAATGTTATATAAATGAGTGTATTTGATGAAACCGTTTCATGTCAAGTGATCAGACCAGTGTTTACAAACATATTGTTTTCAAAAAATTGAATTCTGTCGAAACATTATCCCGGAACGCCTAAAAGTAAAAATTGCAATGATTACTGTATTAGACTTATATATCAATACTGATGAGAACTATAGGTTTGAACGTATTATGTTGTTAAGCATTAATTAGTTCACGAAACTCTCAACACCCCTTACAACTACAACTTGCACAAAGATTAATGATACAGGTAAGACATTTCAATACAATCAATACTTATAAATTAAGACTTTTTGCAAATAAACTACGAAATGCCTGCACCAGAGTAACTGCTTAAAACTTTGGCATCTCAACACGCGTGAGATGATGTCCGTAAACTAAAATTAAATTTTAACTGATGGGTAATTATTGTGAAATTAATTAAAAACCTACTTTCATTTTCGATAAACAACCCCGAAATAGCCAAAAAATGAGAGAAAGATGGTGGACACGCTTTGACGGATCGAGCTCAGGGGTAGTTAGCATCAAAATATATACTTGCAATTAAATCATATTGAATGATTACGTAAAGACTGACTACATTTACTGAGAACTTATCCAGGGCATACATAGTAGTTAAGATATGACAAATGTTGAATAAATAAAATGAGTAATTCGTTTCTTGAACGCGCGATTTTGTTTTTGAAGGATAGAACTTTCCAGAACGAAGTAACTAAGAACGCGGGTTGACTGATTAACGTCATGGCAGAAAGTGTAGGACGACTTCATCAAGCCTCGCGGTTGGATAAATTGGATCAGACATCTTTGTTTAATACAAAAACCCCAAAAAAAGTTATTTTAATAAAATTAGCCATTTTGACCTCCTTTCCCAACATTGTTTTTCCAAAAAGTTTTTTGTGATAAATAATTTAGTGAAGTTGACCTAAAGAACCAATTAAGAAAATAGATGCGACGCACTATACACCAACTCCTAGGTTCGAAATAAAAAAAATGTAACTTTTCCAGGCAGCTGGAACAAAAAGAACTAATGCCACGCACATGTATATAAAATCATTTTCATCTCTGTCCGCTCCTTTAAACCCACGATGCTGTTGTATTTTAATTTCATTTTCAAAACAGTTTACGTTCAGATGGCAACTTACAAAAAAAATCGGGCATAGTGTATTCAAAAAAAAAAATATAAAAAAAATCTGGTTCAACATATTAAGCAATGTTTCAAATTAATGTGTAAAGTGTTAATTATCACGCTTGCGCGTGATATCATCTTGTGGCTTTCAAATATAATGATTTTAGAAGTTCTAACACTTCGGAAAACATAAAAGGAAAAACAATCATTTGATAGACTAATTTTTATCTGTAGGAAACGTAAAAAAAGATTTTAAAAAATTAATTTCTAATATCCATTTTCTCCTATACTAATTGAGTGAACTTAGCTGCAAGCATAACCTTTTTGGGAGAGGGCTACATGTACTAATTCATATTATTACAAGAGTTAAAATAATGTAGTTGTGGTGGACATAAATTAATTAAAAAATACCAAGAACAGTCCATATTAAGGTAGTTTTTGCTTATGTCAACATGAAAAAAACAATTTTGCAGAGTCTACCATATAAAAATATCAATGGATTTGATAGTTTAAAACAAAAGGGAGCAGCTTGCCATCAGTTTAATAATTCGCTAGTCGGTTTTAAATGTCTCTCTTGTGGTAAATTTTTGAGTTTACAGGTAGCTCAGACCTCAGCATATGAATTGTCTCATTTTTTGTTTCAATATAAAATATATGCCATTTATAACTACGGGTAGTCATGCATGCTTACATTTAATATCGTTTGTTATGCTAAAAGTAAAATATACTTGATTTGCTATGCAAACGTAAACTGACTTTGGACAAAGTAATAGTAGTCGATTACTTTATTTCAAGAAATAAATAGTTGCACTTGTTCATCGGCATTGGGATAAAAGACCTGCTTTTTAGCTCACCTGAGCTGAAAGCTCAAGTGAGCTATTCTGATCATATTTTGTCTGTCGTCCGTCTGTCTGTCTGTAAACTTTTCACATTTTCAACATCTTCTCCAGAACCACTGGGCCAATTTCAACCAAAATTGGCACATTGCATCCATAGGCAAAGGGGATTCAAAGTTGTGAAAATTATGGCCATCTCCTTTTTCAAGGGGACATAATTAGAAATTAATTATTGAAAAATTTTAAGAAATTTTCAAAAATCTTCTTCTCAAGAACCATTAGGCCAGGAAAGCTGAAACTTGTGTGGAAGCATCCTCAGGTAGTGTTAATTCAAAATTGTGAAAATCATGACCCCCGGGGGTAGGGTGGGGCCACAATGGGGAAGGGTCGAAGTTTTACATAGGAATATATAGAGTTAATCTTAAAAAATCTTCTTCTCATAAACCAATCAGCCTGGAAAGCTGAAACTTGTGTGAAAACATGCCCAGGTAGTGTAGATTCAAAGTTGTGAAAATCAAGACCCATTCAGGTAGGATAGGGCCACAATCGGGGGTCAAAGTTTTACAAAGGAATATATACATACATGTATGTAGAGTAAATCTTTAAAAATCTTCTTCTCATAAACTAATCAGCCAGGAAAGGTGAAACTTGTGTGGAAGCATTCTCAGGTAGTGTAGATTCAAAGTTGTAAAAACCATGACCCCCAGGAGTAGGGTGGGGCCACAATGGGGGAGGGTCGAAGTTTTACATAGGAATATATAGAGTACATTTTTAAAAATATTCTTCTCATTAACTAATCAGCCAGAGAAGCTGAAACTTGTGTGGAAGCATCCTCAGGTAGTGTAGATTCAAAGTTGTGAAACTAATGACACCCCCTGGGGTAGGGTTGGGCCACAATGGGAGGTCAAAGTTTTACATAAGAATATGTAGAGTACATCTTCAAAAATCTTCTTCTCAGAAACTAATCAGCCAGATGAATCTTTATAATTATTAAGACTTTGGCCCCAGGACAATTCTTCGGCCTCACAAAAGGTTCAGAGTTTGATGTAGGTTTATTTCCCATATATAAACAATTGTTAAGGATCTTTTTGAGAACTGCAATATTCAACATGTGATATTACAATAAAATCATCCTGTTAAAAAAGGGATGATAATTATAAACATAAGAATATCCAGGGGGAAATGGATTTTAATTATACAGGATCTACATGTATTATTGTACATTGTCCAGACAAGTTGTATTATGACTCCATTAAGCTGATTTTATCATACCTATTGTTCTTCAGGTGAGCAATGTGGCCCATGGGCCTCTTGTTTAATATTTGAACTATCCTTTGGTACGTTATAATATTTATATTGTCCAGAAACATCATCGAATTATTTTAATGGGCAATACATTCTTGAAAGTTGAGGACATTCACAGAAATTTGTATTCCATATTTTTTCTTGGACCCCCACTCCTTGAACTGGATTTAGCAAGTTACGATACAAATTTAAACTAAAACAGTTTACCTCACAATCTTTCATAAAGCTAAGCTAGTAAAAGCAGCGTGTTTAGATGTACATATCAACAAGGAATTATAATATCATTATTATATGTCCATGTTTCTAAATTAACGCTTTGTATGAAGGTTTTTAAAAGGTTTTTAATAACAAATTTTGACCTTGAGATAAGAAAATGACCTAGGTTAAAAAATACGAACAGTGAATATTACTCTATTATTATTGAATATTCTCCAAAAATATTTTTGTCGAGTTATATTCTGGAAAAGACCGAAAATATTCCATTTTTTAACTTTACCCTGACATAGGCCTTAATTGGCCAAATTAAAATAACTGTAACTCAGTATCATCCATCTTTGTTCAAACTCAAAAGCATTAATGTTAGAATTGTACTTACAGCTGTGATTTCGTAAAGTTCACATTGTGTTGTGGTGGTTGAAAGTGTTGCGTGTCCATAGCGGAATCGACAGGTGTGGAACCCGTTAAGAGAACAATAATCAAAAGCGATACATAGTGAATTCATTCCACATTGCAAAGCACACTCTACAAGAGACTTCATGACAAGGGGTTGGAAAGCAAGAACACATGAATCCGGGGCCTCGGAAACATGCCCTTCTTGAATGAAGTTCAACGTAGATAGAAAATAAGGCCCAGCAGAATGTACCATTATGATCCAATGCAGATATAAGATTGCTGCCAAGAAATTCATTATAGATTCTTTTTGTCATGCAGTTTCTATGTGCATAATCATAAATATTAGATATTTGGTATGAACCTAACACTTATTCAATAGCTCGATCCACCATTCCTCAAGATCAACCAATCCGTAGATCGACCAATCTACAAACAGTTGTCCTATTCATATTAATAAATTCAAACAATCGTATTATTTGTAACTGATGCCACATAGACTTACTTTCATTTCTGGTGTTAAATCGATTTCATATTCTGGATTTTTAAGGAGGTTGGCTCCTGAAATAATAGTAATGTCAATCATCCGAAAACCACTTAGATATAAAGATGGGGACCTAAAATGTTCATTTATTTTATTTGTGACCCATGTCACATGCCATTTTTTTGGAAATATAGGGCCTGAAACAGAAATGATAATTTTCCTGAAATTTTTGCTAAAATTTGACATAGAAATTGATAATTTGAAGAATCAAACAAATATTTATAGTTTGAACAATTATAAAATTATGATTTTAATACAGTATGAAGTTGAACACAGGTAGTGACTATAAAAGTAAAATCTAAGTCAAAGTTTAAAAATTCTTGCTTTACTGGTGGCTTCAAAGGCCAGTACACAATGAACACAACAACAGATGTTACAAGATTTTGGAGTAATCAAATTATAACGCAAATAAAAAAAATTATAGTAATGTCATCTTTCCAAAACTTTGCATACAAATAGACATACATTTAATGTCTCATTTAAAAGTAAAATAAGTAGGGGTCACATTTCAAAAATTTGAGATATAGCATGAAATAAGCTAATTTTAGGCCAAAATTGGAGTTAATTTTTTCTTAACTTTTATGAAATATAAGCTAAATATGCCAAAATATATCAATAGAAATATCAAAATATTGGTTAAATATGTTTTTCAGAATATCATGAATATATCGTAATACACAAACTATCTAGAAGTTTGGTCTGCGCTGAAAATTAGGAAGCTAAAGTAACAGTACTCTAAAACTAGTGAGTTATGAAAATTGTTCATTTCCTTCTTGAAAACCTTCCGCCACAAAATATAGTCCCTTACTAAACTCTGTAAAAATGTAATTTTTTAAAAACAATTTTATTCAATATAGTTTATTTGGCATTGTAAAGTATAAATATGCTACTAGAAATAATATGTGATGCAGAATTTTCAGACTAGAGGTGACCCAAAATGGCTACCCAAAACCTAAGGAGCGAACCTCTTTAAAGCAAGATAAAGCATTAGCACTTACAATCACAGATCATTACATACATGAAATAAATAAAACCTATTAAGTTTAAGTTATTAGTGAATTGTTTACAGAGATATGCTACACTATTGTGTGGATACAACTCGAATTTTATGTACGAATTTAAATTGAACTAGAAAACCGACGAAGTTCAATGTATTGACGTTAAAAAAATGGTCATTCGTGTTACTTTTCAGTATCCAGACTCTCCTAGATTCCTTACGTGGTTTTAAAAATCTTTTAGTTTGTTAAGACTTATGATAATTAAATTGTCGTCATTGTTATTTGTATTTTCTACTGGTTTGACATAAATGCTCGATTATTAATAAAAACACAATTTGATTTATAATTCATACATGCAGGTCAGCTTTTAAATGCCAGTGAACATGATTTATTTTTACATTTTGAAGTATAACGTTTTGTGTTGATCTCGTCGCAAAATGTCAAGAAGCAAAATATAATAAAACATTGTACAAATATAACTCTTTTTGTTTAAAAAGATTCACAAATTCGCATTCCTTTCATATGCATGATTAAATGAAAATATTTATTGTAAACTAAGTACATGTACAAACATTTTAAAAATAAGTTTCAATAAACTGTTCTTGGTTGCAACTTTTAAGCTTTGAATGTATCCGTTTTATTAATTTACTATACTGCTACAGTAACTCAAGCAATAAGAGGTGTTTTAAATAATTATACTATGTTTGGTTCTGTCATGTAAATTTTTTGGTAAAGGGGAAAAGTTTTATTTGCAAGTTATGAATTGAATTTATTGAAAGAATTAAACAGACTAGCACAAATTATTTAGTGAGGACTATTCAAATAAAACAAAAAAATCCTCTATTCCCATACATGTTGGAAAAACACTCAATGCGTGGTTTTGATGTTCATGAAGCCTTTTACGAAAATGTTGATATTTATGGTCCATTGGTCAGGGGTTTAGGCTATAGGGTAGGGTCATTATCGCCTCTAAATTAATGTATGAAATCTTCTCCTCTACTTACATATATACATTTTAGAGAATAGTAATAGCAGGGTTATAATTTTAGTCAAGTCCTATATCTTAATTGTGAAACTCATGTGAAATTCATGATCTCTTGGTCAGTGGTTCATTCAAAGGGAGTGTCCAATTTGGCCATATGGTGGGATTAATTAAATCTAAGAAAAAATTTATTGGTATTATCATATGAGTTTGAGATTTAACTTTAAATGGCAGGTTAAAATGTCCATGAAATCCTCTACATAGATTGATGAATTCATGGCCGCTGGGTACAACTTCAATCACAAAAGTGCGCTCAGGTTATTAAATCATCCAACACTCTCGTGTACAAACTCACTTCAAAGTAACCATCCAGGGTCCCTGGTGTAAGGATATAATCAAGAGGCCTATGGGTCACATCGCTCACCTGAGCATCAAACGCCATAATTAAAGCTCTTTGGAGTCATTAACAAATAATCTGGACAATGTAGTAGAAAAGATCCAGGACCTGTATAAAAGGATTTCAATTTCTCTCCGGATATTCTCATGTTAAAAATTCAGGATGGTCATATCACATATTGAGCAGAAAAGAAAAGAAAAAACAAACATGAGACTATCTGACTAGTTAATCATCTGGTTTTTGTACTCCTGTGACCTTCAAGGCCTGGGGACCTGTTGTTTTTATATTAGAAATCACAAAATCTGAAAGAAAATTAAATATTTAACACTGGAAATGTTTTTATCTACATCATAATATTCCAATATATAGGGAACATAGTTTTTTTTTTTAATTTAAAAGTCAGAGACTCGTTTCATTGTAATCCCCTGCAGATATTGACATTTATTAAGAATGTTTTTACTCTAAATGGTGCATTAGAAATGAAGGTTTATCAAAGGCATTTATCAAATGAAAATCCAAACATTGGGTTCCCAGCAATATTTCTAAGATTGACTTCCTTTATATATTTATCTTATGCTCGAAATAACACATTATAAAATAGTTCATACCCAAAAGAATGTTGTTTTAAAAACAATTCAGAGATTTCCTTTTTTAATCCCAGAAAGATTTTTAATTTTATTTTGATTGATTTCCTTTAAATTTGTTTTATACTCAGAACAGTACATCCTAAAACAAATGCATGTATTTAAACAAAATCATTGATTAAGTTCAATTTCAGACAATCCTTTCATTGCATCCCATGGAGTATTTGAAATTTATCAAGATTAGATTATTTTATATCTATTTTATACTGGAATTGATATATTATAAAACTATTAGTTTATACATAAAACTTTTTTTTTTACTTAAAATTCAGGGTTTTTTTCTCTAATCCCATATACTGATTTTAATTGATATTGAAAGATTTAAATGGGTTATTATTTATTATCTGATAAATATTTGGAAAAAAAATCATAAAAATCTTCTCTATTCCTACACGTGTGGGAAAAAACACAAAATGCATTGTTATGATGTTCATGAAGCCCTTTATGAGAATTGAATAAAGTTTAAGGTATTAAACATTCTTTTCCGTTACTTTATATATTTTAGAAAACAGTAATAGCATGGCTATTATTTCAATCAAGACAAATACCGTTATTGTGAAATTCATGGCCCCCTGGTCATGGGTACATGGAAGGAACTATTGAATCGAATAAATCTTCTTTCGTAATCCTATAAAAATTTGAGAATAAATTAAGTATCTGGTTATGACGTCCATAAAATTCTCTACCTTGATTGTTGAACTTAAAGTCCCTGGAACGGGGGTATAACCATAGGGTAGGGCAAATATGGCCACACAATTAAAATGCATACAATCTTAAAAACCTTTATTTCTACTTCCACAGTTTTGGGACACAAAATGAATGTGCATTTACGATGTTAATGAATCCCTTCCCCGAAATTGTAAAATTGTTGGATTCATGGTCAATTTTATCAACCCCCCCCCCTACATATATGATATAGGCCTAACATGGCCCCCATTCATCGCAATTTTTAAAAGTGCTTCAGGTACATTAAATTGTTATATCACAAATGTTAGTATTCTTGAGACTATGAAAATTATTAAAAAGGAAGCAAAGAATTACACTAAATCGGTGTTCATTTTAGGGGGCCATATTATATAGATCTCCTCACAACGCTAACGCACATTTTTTTTTCAAATAAAGATAATTATAATGAAGGAAAAATTTCCAAAATATGCATTTATTGAAACATTTCAATAAATTGGAAGGTCGATCAATGAATACATAATAGGAGAGAGGCTACACCTCAAGGCAGATACATATCTGTGACCGTCATGTTTTTATTGTTGTTTGTGTGGCTAGTATAGGACTTATAGAATACTACGAAAAACCAGAAGTATCAAGATCACTCGAGATTCGAGAACCGAAAGTAGTATTCTAAAATAGGAGATTTGATATTCGAAATTCGAGATTCAATTAACAAATTAACCCCCCCCCCCCCAACAAAAAAAAAACAAAAATATATATGTCTGCCACTTTCACCATTCGATTGTAATTATCTTAATTAAGTCTACATTTCGTATGTATTCTTTCTTCTGCAATCAAAATGAATGGTGATTGAAAACATGCTATGATTGTAATGGTATAACACCATTAACTGATCCACAAACTATGAGACTCGTGTGAAGCGATAATACTCTCTCAAACAAAGTCATTTCAAAGTTACACGTAAATTTACTTAATACTAGATAAATATTTTTTTTAACCGGTGGATAACGCCTTTACATCTCTTTAGATGGATTAGGTAATAAATAAAACACACTACAGATAGTATTATACTTTTCTATTTTTGTACTTAAAAATGTTCTCTTGTTAAATTATTTATTGCAAGGTTAAGGTTATTCTAGCTAATATACCACCTGGAATGGATTGTTGTAATTCCAAACTTGATACATGCATATTTTTCTTTCAATTCGTGAATGGTAAAGATGTATGGTATTGATTTGGTCTAAACAGATTCTAAATAGCATTGGACACTAAACAAACATGGTTTTTGACAACAATTAGCATATTAAAATGTAGAAGACATCGATATATATTACTTTATATTTGTCATGCACCTTTAGATGGTTTAAAGTTATTGGATTGCTTTCAAAAGTGTTCAAATTAGCTGACAATACATAAAAAAGAGATAAAAAGTACTGGTTATGTTTTTTCTTTTTATTTCTGTTATGTAAAATGTGTTTTGTACCTCAACTTAAATCTCGTAACATCCCATTTTCATTATATAATACTCTTTTTCACGGCCTAAATGCAGCTACAGTACCGATCATATACATAGTACAGAACCGTTCAGACCCAACCTAACAGAAAGTTAACCCCAACTAAACCCTGGGTTTACTTTCTGGGTTTACTCCGGGTTTACTAGAGTGGACCCTGAGTAAACCCGGAGTAAACCCAGAGTGGACACAGACAGTAAACCCCGATCAGAAGTATACCCCTTAAAGCAGACACTACATGTGTATTCGAAATACACAAGGGGCAGGAATTACAGGCAGTAAGATGGTAAGATGAAAGACGGGTCTGCTGCACACTCCAGTGCGTACAGTTGACCCCAAAGGCAATTCCCGGGGAAACCCAAAGTAACACCGAGTAAACCCAAAGTAAACCCAGAGTGGACCCAAATTTTTAAAAAGTAAACCCCGAGTAAACCCCAAGTAAACCCCAAAAGTAAACCCGGGGTTTAGTTGGCGTTTACTCTGGTGTTAGGTTGGGTCTGATCGGTACTGTATAATAAGCTTCAATTGTTTTGGTATTTCACCTCAAAGTCATATAACACGTTATATTCAGAATTTAAATATTCAACGTTAATTGTTTTCGTATTTATGGTTTTTCGTGATGATTCATGAGAATGAAATCATTGTTTTACAGAAGATTAATTCTTACAACAGGAGTCTGCAGCAGGTGAGGTTAACTTTTATTGGCGCTGTGGATCAATACAGAGCAGACTGATGTATCTCACTATCAAGGTCTACGCGTTTCACAGAACGAAAACACCTATCAAACTATAGATTATCAGTGACTCTCACAGGTTGAATCCATGCCATTAAGTTGACTTAATGTAAACGGAAGGGTCCGGAAAGGTGACTACATTGCAGATCTACACATGTATGCCCTTCTGTTTCCTTTCAGTTGACTATCATCAGCAGTGACTCTCACATGTTGAGTCAACTGAATGTTAACTAAAGGATCTGGAAATGTAAGTGAGTTGCACAGCTATACCACTCAGTTATCTTTGAGTGTCCTTTCAGTCTCCTTTCGGTCAATATCAATGAATGACAGAGGCTCATTCTCTGTTTAAAATAAATTCAAGTACAAAGCGTACTTTACTTCAAATAAATATTTTAAAAAGGATAACTTTATTCCACTGCATCATATTAATATTAATTCACTACCAAAAAATATAATTATTTAACTTTTTTTCGAAAAATTTCCACCATAGAAATAATTTAAAACGTTTTCAATCACTTCCTTGTTACAGTATAATGCATTGAGGCATTGAATGATGTGGAAACAACGGACACAAAAAGTTATTCTTTGTCTTGCAGGACTTACATTATCATATACGGATGGTAAGTACAATATATGCACATGTACTTGTATTATGTACTTTTGTTATAATGTCAAATAATTTGATGACTAGCTAAAAAGATTTTCACTATTGAATATGTCGTAAATGATATGTGTTAATATTGATATGTGTTAAATGATATAGTATATTCATGTATTAGAAAAAAATCAAAATCAAATGAAAAACGGTCACATATAAACCATTTGTACTTTGACTGGTCATATGTGAAACAATGAATCAAATGAAGAGGGTATCAGACAAATCGTACTCAATGAACTACTTTCCAATGAGTATACAGTCATAATGACTCGTAATGGCTTTGTTCTAACACATCTATATTGCTTTATACATTCAGTTCTTTATACAAGTAACAGTGATATTCTGGGAAAAATCGATGCAGCATTCTTTCGTTATGCTATGC
The DNA here is from genome assembly GCA_016163765.1 of Magallana hongkongensis. Classification (NCBI taxonomy): domain Eukaryota; kingdom Metazoa; phylum Mollusca; class Bivalvia; order Ostreida; family Ostreidae; genus Magallana; species Magallana hongkongensis. Next base: position 50,845,647 of record WFKH01011926.1, on the reverse strand, counting down.
ATTGGTAAATCTTATCATGAAAGTGATAACAGTTAAAAAATCAATGTCTTGTTGATAGACGCACAGTGCTAGCGTGTAAAAGATCAGATTAAAAAAAAATGAAAGGACAAGACAGAGTAATGACGGGTCGTGACTTCTGGATTTTGACGATCCATTTATTTTACAGAACAGCCTCAAATAGAAGTACAACTTGTACTGGTCAAAGAAGTTAACGTTACTTTATTCTGTCTATATGTAAAACTTGTTTACTTATGACATTATTATCCCACAATTTATGTAAGGAATTTTAATTTTAATTCCTTAAAGAACACATGTTAAAAAATTCTCGTAACGAGCAAGGCAAAGAACCTCTCAGTTATTGCCTTTTAAATGTGTTTTGTAGATGATTTATCCTACAATACATTTGCCACTCAATCACATACATACACAAATAGTTCGAGTTATAATGCAATAATGCAGTTGATAGAACAACTACAACAACATGTATGAGGACAGAACCGATTGGGTTCAACTCTCCTGACAAGACTGTGTGGTGGAATATGGACCTTGGAAGCGTGTACAAACTGTACAGCATTTACAATATCAACATTCAGTATAAAGACACTTCTGCCTATGGTATGTATTACAAAAACTTTGAATAACAAAAAACCTTTGATACATATTAATAGCAGGGTTATTTTACAGAAATGTATTAAACAACATTAGAAGAACATGTAATACAGAGTAACATTGTGAACAAGTGATACATGTGAACATCATGGGTTTTTCAGAATATGATGATTACTATATATAAATTACGGCATTATGTAAATGTAAAAAAAAAAACCATGGCGGACATGGTATATCTTTTAAACTAAAATGCTTAAGCCGGTTTTTTTCTTTTGCAATTTGGCCCTGTGTTTAGACATTTCCTTTTGTCCAGTTGATTTAAATCGCAATGTTATTAGATTTTTTTCTATTGACCATATAATTGTTAAAGTTGTAGAAAACATATCCTATGGATAATGAAGTATCTTTTGAACATTTGATGAACCATTTTTAAATACATCGATGAATAGTTCTTACTTGATTTAAGTGTATGTAAAACGTTTTTCTTTTGTCATAAAATCAATCAACAGACTCCACTAGTCTAATACTATAAGTTTAGTATGGAAGATAGTTTTGTTAAATAAATACAATTCTTTAATAAAAAACATTGTTCTTCATTTTTTATTTGATAGACTATTGAATTTTCTCTAGTAAATCTATCCTGAATTAAAGCTAATAAGATAAATAATACTTCGTTATTTATCATAGTATTTTAGAGTATTTTAATGCAACGACGATGTACATGCATTACTTCTTCTATAGAAGAAAGACAACAAGGAAGTTTTGCTGGATTCTCTGTATATGTATCAAGAACTGATGTATCAACACTTCAGGATATAGGAGGTTGCACTTTGTTTACAAAGACGGACCTTAGTTACACCCTTTAAACTTTACAATTACGTGTACAGAACACGGACGTTATGTCATCTTTTATAATGAATGCTTTATATTTGTAATCATCCATTAGATGAAGCTATGGTACACGTTCAACTGACGGGTGAAGTGGACTAACAACGTATACATGTAATTGTAAAAACTGCATAGAAAGTAGTACAAAAATATCATTTCCTTAATGATTGGATTGAATCCTAGCTCACCTAAAATTATGTCGAATAATCATCAATTGTTTCCTCAAACAAACAAGTAGCATCAATGGGTTAGAGGTACGTATGTGTGTGTGAAAGGGGGGGGGGGGGGTCTTACAACTGACATTTTTATCCTAAAAATTCACATATAGAAATTTAAAAAAAAAATGATTTTGAGGTATTGTTCCATTCTAAATTTTTTGTGAACTTGTAAAAAAACATAGGGTAACTAACATAAATATAATTAAAATAAGAGTTTATGGTACATGTAATACACAGCCCGCCTCATCCTACACACAAAAATAACATGCTGTGTGGCTGCCGTGAATGCAATGCTCCTCGTAATCGTAGACCTAACTGTCTGCTGCCAGAGACCTTTTACATATCTTTTAATTTTATACCATGAGGAGTTCTTTTGGGTTTTTTGGTGGGTTTTTTTTTTTATCAACGAAAATGACCTTCTTGTATATCTGAAATGTATCTGTACACATGCTTACAAGCAATGAAAGGTTAATTTCTCTAAGTGAGACCTAAACCTCACTTTGGACGTCATGTGCGTTTAGGTACATACATGTACCCCTTTAAGGTAGTTGTATGAGATGGTTATACCATAGACAAAATTATGTTGCTTTGTGGTTGATATGGCTGATTTCTACATATCTCTAAAATTTGATACAACAGTGTATTGATCTTTACCTCTGGTTCCGCTACAAGACCGTGGTCTTTGCTTCCGATTTGGCTAAATTTCGCCCAGAGCATTCGGCCTGTTGTGAGTTGTCAATAGTAATAACGTGCTTTTAATAGCATAAATTTATGTTTATTCAATTTTTACATCGAGGTTCAAATATTCTTTTATAATGTTGAGGACGACATGGAAGTTAAGGAAAATGAAACCACCACCATTACCATTGCTCTAAATCTTTTGCAGTGGTCATTCTGACAACGGTAAGTGTTTACTACTTGTTTAGAGTGTTACTATAAAAAAATATATACTGTTAATCGCAAAAGGTACGGTACCCATCAGACCAAACCTAACACCAGCAGACCCCAACTAAACCCCGGGTTTACTTTTGGGGGTTTACTCGGGGTTTGCTTTATAAAAAGTTGAGTCAACTCAGAGTTTACTTTGGGTTTACTCGGGGTTTGCTTTTAGGGTCCACTTTACTCTCTGAAGTGTGAAGCAAATCCGTCTTTTATTTTACCATCTTACCGCCTGTAAGTCCCAATTCCAAATGCACATGTATCGTCTCCTTGTAGAGGTTTACTTCTGATCGGGCGTTTACTTGTTTGTCAATCGTTGTAAAATGAATATTGTAGTTCATGCTTTTTCCTGGGTTTTTTCCAACCCCCATGTTCTAAAGATATAATACGAATCACGAATTAGCCATTGTCCTATTTTAACACTATGTTTTGTTAGGTATGTCACTTTGTATAATTTAACACCAATGTTAAGCGGTGGGGATGTTTTTTTTCATTTTGGTTTTTTTCATTTTTAATAGTTGATTTTAATCAACTCCCCTATGCAGTTACTCTGGCAAACCGAAAGTGAAACAGTGTTTAAACCTAAGCACAAATCCTAACCGCTGACAAGACTAAGTACTAAAAAATAATCCATAATTTCGATGTAATGTATTCAGAAGCATAGATTTGCAAGGAAAATTATTTATAAATACCTTGAAAATAGTCACATTTTAAATGGTACGAATTTAACAATTCAGATAATTTTGATGTCCTATGAATTCGGAATTCGACACTATATATATTGAACTCTGGCGTAGAAAAATTTCCTACGCCAGAGTTCATTATAGTCTCGTTCAACCAGACCCTCGGCTGTCCTCGTAAATCGACAAGCAGAGAGACTATCAGCGTTCAATGTTGTCCGGATCAATATAAATATCAAGATTTATTTTGATTACTGATACATAGTTTGATGAAATTAATTATATCTATAAATATTACACAACATGATTCCTATAGGGTTTTTATCAGAATTCTTGTCGGAAAAAACCCAAACATTCACACCGGTATTAAAAAAAACGTGCGTAATTCTAATACAGCTAAGACAATATTTTCCATTCGAAATTACATCTCGTTGATTTTAAACCAAACAAGGGCACCGCTAAGCGGAGCGTCCCCTCGCGACATGACTTGTTGTAGGGGGAAATGCATTATTTAGGAAAAAACATGTAAATTTATCAGATCAAAATAAATGACACAAGTATTTCTTAAGTACAGCTATTTGTAAGAACCAGGCAGAAACATAGATGACTGATTTATGATAATTAATTTGTTTGTAAAAATTGGTAC
>WFKH01011926.1:50767245-50831667 GCA_016163765.1 Magallana hongkongensis | reverse complement strand
GAGTTGGTCATGAATCACCCCCTGCCTGGTTCTTACAGATAGCTGTATTTAAATTCAGAGGAAAGGTAAACCATGTCTACATTACTTGAAGAGTTTTAGGTTTCCCGGTCTCACTTTTTAAAAAGTTGATAGGTGCAATGTGAGTCTGCAGATAAAATATAGGTGCAATGTGAGTCTGCAGATAAAATCGTTGTTTATATTTTCTTGTCTTTTCTGACGTTTTTTTTTAAATTCGTACTTTTAGATAATATGCCTAACTATTATATTAATATATTAATATGTTGTTTGTTAAATTAATTGAAAAAAATAAATCATATCGACATTATTTAAAGTGCAATAGTTTTCTGGGATTCACTTATTAAAAATTTGCTACATGCAATATGCATTTGCTGATAAAAATTTTATGTATAGTTTCTTGGTTTATTTTTATTTATCAGGATGAGTATCAGATGGTACATAAGGCGCTGTACGACCACATACAAAGTACGTCAGAGAGCATCTACTCCAATCACTAAACGCCAAAACGACCACATACAAAGTACGTCAGAGAGCATATCCTCCAAACAATTAACGCCGAGACGACCACATACAAAGTACTCAGAGACCATGTTTAATATATAACTGTTGAAATTCACCGTATTCTGTATTCTGTATAAATTGCTGCATTCTATGCATGATTTATTAAGTAGACACAAAGTATTATAATCGTTTTATATAAGTATTCTGCAACCCACGTTGATTCGCTATATGAAAATCGTCATCATAATTTCATGATTTCGAATAGAATAGAATCAAAATATGCTAAAAATTGTGTTAGATTTTATAGCTAAATAATTTCATTAACTTACGATGAATAAAAGACACACGCCACTACTTATACTAGCTGACATGTTAACATTTTTTTTTAAATATAATGGATAAAAACCAGTTTTATTCAAACACCAATGATTGAACTAATAATATTAAGCTTATATGTGTAAGTTGCTATGACATCTTTAAACTGTTATATCTAGAGATTTGTTTTAACGATGTTTGTAAATTTGTGTACATTATGATATAATAATTTACTGATTAATACTGATTTATTTTGTTTTCAATTGTGATAAATAATCAAATTCGTAACATTCTTATTTCAAAAAAAGACATTTACTCAAATCCGACATTATTAACTGTGCTGGTTTTTTTAGTTAAATGTCTATTGATTTCACTGAAAAGTCTGTTAATGTGCATCTTTTACCTATAAATCATTGAATACATACATGCCTGGTATATGCATTTATACATGTATATTGTGCACTCTTAATTAAAGAGGCACGGTAACGATTTTAAACAACAATTATTTTTCCGATTTTAATGTTTATGATGCTTCAGTAAGGCAATTTTTAAAGGCAACCACAATTTGAATCTCATCTTTTGAATTATAAGCGAGTTTCAGAGCTTAAAAATCGTTGCTATGTAAACAAAACAAAACGAGATAAAATTGTGAGCTCTGTTTCTTGCATATAACCACATACCTGACTCTCAAATTTCCCTTTACTACTAGCGAATGTAACTAAGGGTTTGAGTTACCAAATTAAGATTATGTAAATAATACAATCTTATACACACATTTTCAAGCTGATTAATTGATTGATATTGACATAACTTTATAAAAGCATTACTCTTTCAAGAAAAAAAAAATTCCAACAAAGATATATTTGTGGCAAAACACAGCATTTCTGAATAAATTTGCAGTTTTTCACATAGCTATCTTGACCTAAACTGTAATAACAAAAGTGAGGGTTTTAATCTGTAAGTAATTTAGCAAAGTTTCTGATGTTCTGTTAGTTTTATCTTTCTAATTTTTACAGATAATTATAAGAAGTGTACTTCGAAAAAAAAGTTAAATATACACAAGGTAATTTCAAATACTAATAATAAATTTTAGAATATTAGTCATTGGCGTTGGTTGGTGTTAAAGCAACAGAATAAGGACAATAAAATTATTTTAGGTTGTAGTGATATTGCATCTACAATACCTTTAGTTTTACACATTGGTAAATCAAATTCGACTTTGTTTTATATGTCTTTAGCTAAACAAACCTCCTTAAACTGCATTTCATTTTTTATCGCGTTAATTAATAAGTAACGTTTTCAGAAATAGGAAAACACCAAAGTTTTTAAGATTTTTGATTTATAAGCTTAGTCCAAAATATTCAAAGGCGTACAATTTAATTTTATATCATTTACTTAATTTATTAAAAATAAAAAAAAAGTCGACTGTGCATGGTATACAGTAGTTTTTTTTTACACGTATAGCAATAAAAACACGAGTATGATGACTATATAAAAGCAAAGACAATTTAGGTGACGAATCCTATTTTTTATTTAAAGAAGAAAGTATTCATTGAACATTAATAGATGTTACTTGATTTTCTGCTTTTTTCATCATGATTTAAAATTAACCATGGATTCGTTGAAAATGATGTGAATTCCAAAGGATGCGTGGTGCAGGTTTCTTACAAACGAAAGACATTGTACGGGTACACGGAAAGTCGTGCCATTTACGTTCTTTCGTTACCAAGAGAGCACAGTTCTCTCTCTTACCACCAGAAGGCTGTGTTCTATGCCAGTTACGATACCGTAGTTTGTAACCTGTTGACGAATACACGTATCGGCCTTCACGTACAACATCAGTGAGACCAAGCCACACGTGAGTATAACCTTAAAAACAAGACATCACAAAAATAAAAAAAAACCCGGAAAACCTATTATACATAGTGGTGTTTGAGAAGTGTATTTAAATACATAGTTGCTGTTAATTAGCTGATGTAATATATTGTAATTCATTCATCTATTAATTACAAGTCTTTTCCTCGGTTTACATTGGTTATCATTGCATCCAAAACCTGTTTGAAATGAAGTCCTGGATTAAATTTAGTGAATACATTTTCGATGGCTTAACAGGCATTTGTTGTTGCATGGAAAACAATAGAATCCGAAATATCGGGCGTAAGAAAACTAGAAGGACGATAAAATAGCAGGATTATCTTTAAAACATTCCAAACAAACAGTAATCTTGTCATCTTATGTAAAAGTATTGACTTTCATGTATGAGTAAAGATATACTTGCTAAAAATATCATGTGTTTCAGTACAGATCCTTTGTCTTTCTCATTCATATTTTGATCATATTTCCAAATATTGAGTAAATAGATTGTCTTTATGTAAGGAATGCCAAAACTAATGAAATAGAGTTTTTGTTTCCAAAAAATATTACAAAGGGTATAATAGATAATATTTACATTTTCAACTGTCTTTGTCTGTGATAACATTACCTATCAATTTTGAACCCTAAAACCCAATAACTTCATAAAACATGAGTGACACAAAATGGGCGTGTCTTATAGCAAAACTGCGAGACGGTATTGGCTGCGACGTGCAGTAATACATAGCATGTGCTCTACGAAAAAATAGTGGTTTCAAATAATGTTGTTTTAAAGTGTACAAGTTGGAAATAATGTAAATATAAGTAATAAGGAATCATTCTTTGAATATTATGAGGTGATAATTTCTGTCGGAGCGTGGTCAAATCTTTCATAAAGCCCTTTGGGCTTTATTGGATTTGACCACGCCCCGACTGAAATTATCACCTCATAATACTAAAAGAATGATTCCTTATTCCTTAAATACACGTGTCAGTATATATAACCAATGCAACAGTATTAATATATATTTACATTTTCCAGTGTCTTTGCCTGTGATAACACTACGTATCGATTTTGTACTATATAACCCATAACTTCAAATGACGCCAAATTGAGGCGCCGGCGGGGTTTGCTTATTTATATTTAAATATTTAATCTTACGATGGCTTAAAATTATATAAATATAAGTAATAAGGAATCATTTTGAATATTATGAGGTGCATGATAATTTCGGTCGGGGCGTGATCAAATCTATCATAAAGCCCTTCGGGCTTTATTGAATTTGATCACGCCCTGACCGAAATTATCACCTCATAATACTCAAAGAATGATTCCTTATTCCTTAAATAAAACAAAAATTCGAAATTGCATATGAAATAAATAAATAAGAAAATATTTTGAACAATTATATTTCGTTAGAAGTAAAATAACAGTCTTGAAAACTTACGGCGTATCAGACTTTGAAGCAATACCCAGTTTTCTTCTGCTCTGTTTTTTAATTAAATCAACCTTGACCCCTTGTCAGAACAAGTATTCTACAATGTACAAAATTCATTTGAAAGCCGTAAATAATGTGCTCTAAAGAGAAAAAGTAATGATAAATGGGACGTTTTTATATAGTTAGATCTGATTCGTTCATATAGGATTGGCTCAGTAAAAGACACTACTTTCAACAGACACTCGTTTTCTTGACGCTGTTTTTTTTTCTTTGTGGTAGGTATTTCACTATGTGCCTCTATCATATCAATAGTGGATGGTTTGCAATTATATATAATTTTTGGGTTGATAGACCACCTGAGTTGAAAGCTAAAGTGAGCTATTTTGATCACATTTTGTCCGTCGCCCGTCTGTCCGTCCGCCTATCGGTCCGTCCGTCTGTAATTTTTTTATTACATTTTGAACTTCCACTCTAAAACCGCTTGGCCAATTTCACCCAAATTTGGCACAAATCAACCTTATTGGACGGCAAATATAAATTGCAGAAATAAAAGACCAGTCTTTATTTAAGGCAAAGAGACCCCTGAAACTGTAGAAAATTGGGGGTGCATTTTTAAAAATCTTCTCAAGAAATACTGAGTCAAATTCAACGTGATTTAGCATAAATAATCCTTGTGGCAAGGAAAATATAAATTGCAAAAATTATGGGGGAATTCTTTCTCAAATCTGAGTTATTGTGAAAATAAGAATAAAGGCGAGACGTGTTTCAATCAGTTTTATAAATTCGGGTACGGTATTCCATACTTCTAAAACGTGATTCTATGTTTAAAGCAGCCATGTTTGACGTATGATAAAGGGTCGATCTGACAAAGCTGAATTTGTTTGCTGTGCAACAGTTCGCATGCGAAGAGAATTGTTGAAAACATGCAAGATACATTGGTGCCGATTTTGTGAAGTGAAGTTAAATATTTCAATGCGTTGACAGTTTATACATTTGACGGTGGTGTTAGTTTGTTTTGATTTTCGTTCATTTTCATTATTTATCCTATGTAACATGGGAAACTATCGATGTATTTTGTAATTTCTACGTATCAAATCAAACATAGACTTCAGTAAATCAGACAGTCGACTGTTTACCTGCGCCAAAAAATATGGTTTTAACAAAAAACTAAAATACAATTCAATATATTGGTAAATCGGTATGATCTTCTGCGAAATGGTTGATTAATAGTATGTGTTTTGTTGAGATGCTCAGCATTTTTTTCGAGTTTATTCAGTTAAACAGAGTTTAATATAGCTGTGGGAAATATGAAGGTAAATATTCCATTCATTTTGAAAAAATAAATCATGCTCTTTGTTTGTTTTAGCGCATGTTTCTTCTGTTTAAGTGTTTACAATTTCTATTTACCAACAATATTTGAGTGTTAAGTTTGTTTCGAATTGTAAGCAAGAAACAGAGCTTTGCTCACAATTCTTTGTTTGTACACAGATCTGAGGCCATTTTGGGGGGTTGGGGGGTTGGATGTCTTCATTTTAAAGGCTGAATAGGAAATACCAAGTAAATAATCTAAATCTAAATGTAATAAACTCAGGTGAACAAAATATGACGCAAACCTAGCAGAATCGTCAAATTCCGTCTGTTATGTATAAAGGAAACAAAAGAAAAGCGTTATTCAAAAATATAAAACTGCAATGTACACTGATAAAATGAACACCTTTCAAACTAACATTTCTAAATGATTTAAATTTTTCATCTACAATTACGGTCCTGCCTTGAGTCAATCAAATGTATGGTTCAAGTTTCTGCTAAAAATATTGAAAATGGCTTATATCAAGATTGTATTCATCACTATGTGTATATTTGATAAAAGATCTTTAAAAACTAATATTATGGGTGTTTGAATCACTGTGTTTTATAAGTGTCCTTTTAATACCAACATATAGAGATTTTCATAATGATTTTTTTACCAAAATATAATGTTCATTGAAGTGCAATATACTTTAAGATATATTTCATTGCTAGAAACATTGTCTACGACTGATAATGTGATTAAACTAAATCCACGCAAACTCATATTTGTAACATCTCTTAGTGTGGCACTTCCAATCAAAGTCGGAGATGACGTCACACATCCCCTTATGTGTTTTTTTTTTTTTTGGGGGGGGGGGGGGTTGTGTTGTTGGGGGGGGGGGGGGAATAACGTCGCGGGTCACAGTATAAATTTCTTTATGAGAATGTATGCTTCTTTCATTCTTCAAGCTATATTGAAATTGTTGACAGTTTGCATCATCATAATTTCATTTTAAAAATATCATCTTGAAAAATTCAAAATAAAGAGTGTTTAAGAATTATATCGGTATACTATTGAACAAATGACAATAACATACCGTCAACCATATCAAAAATCCAGAAAACAAAATTCAAAGCAGAGTATGAACACGTTCAACATCCTTTCCAGTATGAAAACTCCACACCTCAGAACCATAATTAAAGACACTTGCGACATATGTTTCAAACACTTTTAGTTTCGATTCAATATTCCAAAAAAATTTCTTACATGCACTAAGTATACCAAACATGCATTTGCTACCTTGCTGAGCCAGTATCTTTTGTGTTAGATGAAATTTACCATTAAAATTCAAGGTCATGCCTGAATAATTAAAGCTTTTTACAAGCTCGACCGGTTGCTTATTATAAAACGATCTGTAACTTTTAGGTAGTTTTGAACTTTTTTGGAATAAAACAACTTTTGTTTTAGGCACATTTTCATCTATATTCCAACTTTTACAGTAAACATGCAAATTATCTAAGATATTTTAAAGACCCTACTTAGACTCAGACAGTAAAACCGTGTCGTCTGCGTACATAAAAAACAAATGAAATGTCTTTAAGTTGGGTAGGTTCACATACACCAGATGAGACCAGATTAGAAGTTGTTAATGTATAAGGAAAATAAGAATGCAGAAAGTGTCTCACCCTGCATTACTCCCCTTGTGGAAGAAAAAAAACTCAGAGAAACACATTTCTGAATTTTAAATTGTAATCTAGTTATTTAATATTGACTCTCTTGTATAAACACACTGAAATTGTTTAATTTGCATTTGTGCTTAAAATACTTGCTAATATAAACATTGTCCTTTGAGGATAATATTTAAATGACTCTTGCGTTACGCAATATGCTGAATGATATGCGTACTTTTTTTTAGAGATAATCTGTTATGTTTTTGGTTTGCTTGTTTGTTGTTGTTCTTTTTTTTTTGAGGGGGGGGGGGGTGTTCATTGAACAGTGAACATTTTTTCTACACGTAAAGTATTCAGTGCATTCATTTTTAATTATTTTTAACAGTTGTTGTCTTATTTTTATGCTTATGGTATCAAAATGTGAAAATAAAATGTCAGTTGTTTAGAAAAATCAATACCTCAATATACTGAAATTGTGTGCATTATGGCAACCCCCCTTTAACAGGGCTAAAATATAAAAAAATCAAAAAAAAAGTGTTTTATAGGGACAATTTGCATTACTTTAAATTTATTCTGAGAAAATTTCATTTAAATATGGTTTACTCCATGTATTACCCCCTGCCTGACTCTCTCATAGATGCACAGAATGCATTCATCATTGGAATAGGATTAAAGTAATATAGACACCTCTACATTTGTTAAAAAAAGCACAAAGCACTGTTTTTTAAGTATATTTTTATGTCTCAAAATATTATGTAACAGGTTTTAATGATTCGATTTTAGTCATCAACAGAATACAGGTGCTTAATTGTTAAAAATTCCCGATAATTGTTGGCCCGTTATTCTAGCACCGTGGTGTTTATAGATCACATGTGGAAATAGATCAGTATGCGACAGACAGATGTCCCTTACATTGAAATATTTAATAAACAAAAAAAAAATAACAATAAAAAAAAAAACGCCCCTATGAACAAGTATATCTTTAACTATTTACAAGGTTAAATTCCACACATTGCTTTGTTAGCTTAAATAAAAGCTTCAAATGTCAGGTGTATATCCCTCCATTGCAGTAGTGACATCAACAGCCATTTTATAAGTAGTAGTATTAAGAACTCTTTAAATATTTTAAAGAACATGCAAGTTTTTTTTATAAATCTAAACATTTGATTTTAACAAACGATATAAACAATTATCAAGTTACTCAGTAAATAAGAAAAATGCGTAAAGAAGCTATAATATGCGTTGTCGTAAGTCTTGTTGCAATACATGTCAGTGATACGCTTGCTTTTTTCAAATGCATAGAAATTCTTAGACGCACGCTAAATGATTACTGGAGCTGGATGCAATGATAGGTCAATGATTTGGCAATATCAATGAAGGCTCAAGTTTATTCATGAAGACAAAACTAACATAATCCAGTTTGAAAGCAATAATTAAAAGCAATCATGTTTTGATAAAACTGCATTCAATTTCCCAACATGAAGAGTCTTCATTTAATTTCATCACCGCAATGACAGAACACCAACAGAAACTAGCGTACTTGCTACAAAAATTTAAGCAACTTGACAAATATGCATATTTTAAACAATATTTGAACCATATTAAGTTGTAAATCATTATCAAGTTTTAGATTTATTCAAGCTCATACTAATAGTATTTTGAAACATTGCTTTCAGAAACAACTTTAAAAACGGGTCGATAAATAGAGGGGCAAATTATCGAAACTGTTAAAAAAATATCTTTATATTAAAAACAAAACCCACTGCAGATGTGTATTAGAACAAGTAAAGATACCGGAAACAATGTAAGCCCGACGTGTAGGAACTATGTTTCCAAATAAAATGATCCGTAAACTAAATCGTCCAGATATCTAAAGCACCACTGTAGATGTCGTCCATTGCTAAGGTAGTTGCATGATTGGTAAAACTATTTGAGTATAAGACGTGTTTTATCCATTCTGGTACGTTTAATTTATGCTGGTATGTTTAATTTATCAAATTAATTATAATTTAATCATATACTAATAAATGAAAAGAAAAATCCTTCTATAAATTTATGATATTCAATGAATTTAATAAAAAAAAAAACACCAACAAATGCAAACTAGATGTGAAATATATGAAGCTTTAAGTTGTAACAATTGAAATACCGCTACAGTTCATTTGCCGCTTTGGTACAATATACAACAAGTAACCCGGTGCCTGTTCGCATGTGGTCGATTGAGCAGCGTTAAAGGTTTTGTAAGTAAGTAAGTAAAGCAAGTAAATTATTTTTTAAAGCGACATGTGTTTCATACGCAATAACAGAGCATTTAATTTCGTCATATCGTAATCTCTTTGTATTCATTAATACTTGGGTTAAAAATTTGTCATGAATTTAATTTCGTTGATTTCTACTGCCAACGAAAATAACGAAATTAAATCCCCAATGAATATTTCTGCTTTTTCAGTAACTAGTACACTCTGAGTCTGAGTCTGACATGTTTTACAAATTGATTATAAAAGCCAATACTAGTAAAGATTTTGGTTCTGTGTATTGAGTAGGATGTACAATATAATATAAAATGAGTTTAATCTTCTATTGCTTCTAGAGAACATATACATGTAATACATAAACTATTGTTCATTTCCTTCCACCCCCACACCACAGAAATCGCCTTGTTTCTATTCTAACAAGGACCACACCACGCCTTAATTGAGTAGGTATAGTTCTTTGAGGTTTGGGTTTTTCCATTGTAACGTATTTTTTTTCTAAATTAAAATCATTTTTGAAAAACATGTAAGTTCTGTGCTTTGAAACACTGTTTAGTTCATTGTGTCAGTCATTCACAAATTTCTGTTGAAGTTTGATATCAACTCAGTTCAAGGTAAAGACCTCCTAATTTAAAAAAAAGTGGTTGACAGATCGATAGATTGGAGTAAAAGTTTCACATGGTGTGACCAGTTCTGGTTATTTAATTTTCCAAATCCCACTGGAATACCGATCTCGTAAGTCTGTCTTTACTTTTAGTAACGAGTTGATTCCACAATCGCAACAGGTTAAGTTGATGACGATAGAATGATAATAGATAATATCGCAACGTTCATACATGTAGCTGTACGGATTCGATATTGTAAGATTTAATGTACCTCCACAGTCCACTAAGTTTGTTCTTAATAACTTTATATCAAAAGAATGTATAGTAAACCTTATTTAAAGTGGTTCTATAAACCATTGAACTCGTTGAAAGATATCAATTAAAGCTTAAAGATAGAATGCTATTTTTTTTAAACTTTACGGAAACTGAATCCTCATATTAGAAACGTGTTAAAAATTGTCAATCTATAATATTTACATATTTGAATATTAACATACAGATTCATTTCTAAAATGAACTTTCATAATTTCGCAATAAATATTGTATTCTGCTATGAATAAAAGATTCTGAAATGAAGCTCAATGAAATCTTGTATAGGCAACATTACTATATGGGACAGAAATAGTCATTGCAGGTAAAAAAAAACCCGGCATTATTGGTAATTTTAAAATGATGCGAATTATATCTTTAAACTTGCGTATATTTGACGAAAATAAGTCAAACGGCAAGCTCTGATACGGTTGGCTGGTACATGACCCATGGTTTAACGGAATCCAATTAACTCAATACCGTTAAATGTTTCTCAAAGAGCGTCCGAAAGTAAACACACCCCTTTTTCATAACTCTTGAAATAATTGTTATTGTGAATAGTTTTGTTTCTTTTTTTTCAAAGTGGAGGAGGGTTGAATTTTATTATTATTTTTTTTTTTCTGGGGGGGGGGGGTTTTTTTTTTTTTGGGGGGGGGGGTTTTTTTAAGAATATGTTTAGTTTAAATATTTTGTTGAGGTAGCAGAGACGGCTCTACTCTGTGCAGTTTATTTATTGCTGTCCATAACTCCATTCAGCAATTAGATATGGACGTGGGGTAGACCTCCACTACAGCTAGATACTGGTGTAGCGTCCGGGGTTTCTGCTAATATCTTAAGTCACTCTACATATTGCAATTTTAATCTATAAATACGTGATGTGTTTAAAAGCGAGTCGTTCTATTTATGGACAATATGTATAAAGAATACATTCTATGATAGTAAGATTCCATTTGTAAGGGTATGCCAAATATGCTTTTATTTACTAAAGAAACCTACGATACCCAAGTCTATTATACGATTTTCGTGGTTCAAGTCATATTTTTGCTATCTTCAGAAAAAACCCTGTTCTCGATTATCTAGGATGCTATGAAAACATATTTCTAACTCAGTAATTATTGCTTTATGAATGTGTTTGTTAATATATATAATACAATTACTATTATTTTATTTTGCATAACAGTTGATATTAAAACCAAAATAATATTGTTTGATATGATACAACATATATGAGACAAAAATAATCCTTTAATTTAGTGTAGGAAATGAAGCGGAATGATATCAAACAGTACACAATATCACATTTTAGAGTATATATGATATGATAGAATGTGATATTGCATCATTTAAAAAAAGTTGAATATAAAGCAAACACATTTTGGGCAATTAAGTAAGTAAATTTCGTATTGGTATCACCTGCAATTAGACGCATGTAACGAAATTTATAACAGGTACATCTCATATTTAATTTGTGAAATAGTTCAAACGTAACTTCGGGCACCTGTTTCACTACATGTAACAACCTGTTGTGTTAGATCTTTGTATATTCTTTTCTACATTTATAGTTTTATTTTAACCATGGACAATCAAAACAAACAATAACTGCATATTATTATAAATACACAACAAACGTTTTTGGTTAAAGAAATTCGTAGCAATTTCACAAATGGAATTTATTTTTTTTTTTTTTTTTCAATAATGTTTCGTGCTCCTAGTCACTACTTGTAGCAAAATCTTGTGTATACATTTTGTATTTTCTTCCATGGTTTATCTTATTATAACACTGGTTATGTGTTAAGTTATATATTCTCAAGTTTGAAAAGAAAAATGTTATTGGTCCATTTACACGTAGATGCAATTTCAAATAGTTCAAGTTTATTGTAAAAGAAAGCAAGATAGTTTTTTATTGAGATAGTTTTTTAAAAAAAAATATTAAGTCATTGAATGAAAATCTCAACATTTAAATTAGCAGGCAATACCTTTTATAACGAACATGCTTTCTTTTTCTTTCTGAAACTCAGAAATGTTCAAAATACGTGATATTCGAAATAATTTATGCTTTGGGTAAATGAAGGGTAAATAAAAAAAAAATACAGATATAAACGTTTATAAAGAATGGTGTCATCACTCCGTGTATATTTAATAAGATATTGATTGAGAAAAGCAATAATTGTGTGGGTGTCAAGCATGACGGTCTTGATTATCGATGTTCTAAGATACAGGTGTTTTATTGTGACAAATTCCCGATAGCAGTTGGCGAGGTTTCATTGTTCCCAAACAGTCCTTTGTATAGATCTTATATCTGATATTGGCGAAGTATAAAGTGGACATGTAATCGTGTTATTCAAACATTCAATAAACAACAAAACAATAAAACATCAAATAGGTGCAACATATGCATTTGTCTTTATTTTGCTGTTGACAAGGCATAAATTTATACATTGCTTTGTTAACTTCCAGCATCAAAGTTGGACAACAGGTGTGTCCTTTTTAAATGTTGTACTGCATTCAAAGTCTCTACTAACATCGGTTTTCACCTAATTTATTTTAATTATGAGAAAGAGCTATTTAAATATTGTATAGAAATTGTTATTGTTTTAATGAAAATTTCCTCAAAGTTTCGTATAACAATACATAATAACAGTTATGAAAAGTTGTTAAAAGATATATTGAACAAATGTCAACAAGAAGAAACAAGGTCAATTATGTGGTTATTGTCCGATTTTTACTGCCACTCATCAAAATAAGATCTTTTGTGCATTATTTGTAGCAAAGTTATATTAAGTCATTACTTTGAAGCAAGAGTCTCTCAAAATAAAAAAAGACATTAATTGAATAAAGTTAATGTGCATTATGTAACGTAGGGTATACTTTAATAGATTTTGGAATTCCTTTCATACATTGCTTTGAGCAAAAAAATAAAGTTCGTGTTGTCGAAAAGGGTATTACTGACCAGTTCTGAGTAGTACAAAATAAGAAAGTCAACACTTTTACTTGTAGTAGGAGATCAAACCTTGGGCTAGAATTGGTTTGTTAGAAAATTCCCAACATATATCATACCTCCGAAGTTTTGTATAGGCACCATTACTATATGGGCTAGAAATCTCCGTTAACCAGGTTTTTAAAAAAAACGGCATCATTGGTTATGTTGAAATGCAGCGACAAATATGTTTCATTTTGTGTGCATGTTTATAATTAAGTTGGGTTCTGCTTAATAGCTATTGGGGTAGCAGATTAATGGTCACGACTCAAGATGGTAGGTGGTTCAAATTCCGGTAGAGTAGCCTCGCGGGACTTTATTAAATCGCGCCTATTCCGACGGTACTCTCGGCCATCAGGTGTTTTAACGATGTATGACTGAGGATCGACTTGGCCAGTCACAGTCACAGTGGACGGAATCCATCTGTCATGTATACAACACATGTACGTTAACTGTTTATTCCTCAGCATCAATTACATGCTTAACATAATAATAAATGAGGCAGTGTAATAAAACATTTTGATGACAATGATTACATAATGATAGATAATTCTTACTTTGATATGATTTATAATTAACTTGTTCTTTACATATGTCACATCTCCCTTTCTTTCAAGAATTTAGTTTTAGCCAATCTACATATATTAAATGAAAAGAATTTCGAGCGTTGCTTTAAATGTCTAATAAATGAAAATTTGTAAATTGTTCTGCCAATTATACAGTTCCATCGCTGAAACCTTAGGAATGAATACACAAGTTGCACCGATGCTCTATCTGAGCCACTACAACTTTCACTGATAATTTCAAACAAAAATAATATATATATAACACATTATTTATCACTGATTTCACATCTAATCACGGAATCTCGATGGAACTTTAACTTCACGTCCGGATCTGGTCTTCACTGGACTCTGAATCTTCTGGGGCGCATCCTTCTGGATCCTCTCTGCATTACCAGTAATAGGTTTCTTATCAGGTTTACTGTCAACACGATCCATAGATCCATGCTGGGTGGTATGATCTAGGAATGGCTGAATTTCCAGGTTTTCTTCTTCTTCTGTCACTTCCGCAGGATTAGAGTCTATTTCTGCGATATTTCCTGCCATTGTTTCCCTTCACTACATAGGAGCGTGGCGATTCATGTTTCTCTGCAACTGATCCATGTATCCACTGATCATTGTGTTTGATCATAACTTTTTCTCCTGGAATCAATGGTTTCAAGTCAGATTTTGGAACATGTTTATCAAATTTCCTTTTCTGCTTGGCCTGGCGAGTCTTTAGACTTTCCTTGACAAATTCAGCATTCTGTGGTTTCAAAAGTGTTGCTGATACAGGTAACTTAGTCCTTAACCGTCTCGCTAGAAATAACTGAGCTGGCGATAATCCAAGTTCTTCTAAAGGTGTGTTCCTATAATCCAAGATTGCCAGGTAAGGATCTTTCGCTTTTTCGAGTAAGTGTTTAATTGTTTGAATCATTCGTTCCACTTGTCCATTGGATTGGGGGAAATGTGGACTAGATGTCAAATGGCGAAATTCATAGTCTTGGGCGAATTTCCTAAATTCAGCACTAGCAAACTGAGGTCCGTTATCAGACATGGCTTCATCTGGAATACCGTATCGTGCGAACTGGCTCTTCAGATGTTGAATCACACAACTGGAGTTAGGCTGTTCCAGTTTCGCTATCTCTGGCCACTTTGAATAACAGTGTACTGACAAGAGATACTGGTGTCCATTGAATTCAAACAAATCCATGGCTATTTTAGACCAAGGTCGGTCTGGTATTTTATGAGGAATAAGACTTTCTCTTGGGTTTTGTCGCTGATGAGTAGCACAAATGCTGCATTTGGAGATAACTTCTTCAATGTGACTTCCCATAGATGGCCAAAACATGACCTCACGTGCCATTGCTTTGCATTTTACAATGCCTAAATGAGATTCGTGTATCCTCGCCAACATTTCCTGTCGACAGGTTTGTGGTATCACTAGTCTAAGACCTTTGTAGATCAAACCATCTATACATGCAAGTTCATCTCTGTAATTCCAGTAAGTGCGTATTTCCACTGGAAGTTGATCGCGACTCTCTTGCCATCCTTCTAGAATAGCGTTACTGAGTAGAATCATTTCAAGATCTGCAGAAGCAGATTTCTGTAATTCTGCATACTTTCCAGGTGATAAGGGTAAGTATGACAAAGCATTGACGGAAAATTCATCAACTAACTTCTCTGTTGTCTCGTTCAAGTAATTTCTGGATAGATGATCAGCTACAACAAGAGTATTTCCAGGTTTGTATGTTACATCCAAGTCATAACATTGTAATGTGAGTACCATTTTCTGCAGTCGAGCTGGAATGTCATGTAATGGTTTATGGAATATAGATTGAAGAGGTTTGTGGTCAGTTTCAACTTGAATTCTTCTTCCGTATACATACTGATGAAATTTCTGACAGCCGTAAACTATAGCTAGGGTCTCCTTTTCCAATTGTGAGTACTTCTGCTGCGTTGTAGTCAAAGCTCTGGATCTAAATGCGATTGGTTTACCATCTTGAATTAATGCTGCTCCAAGACCTGTTGAGCTGCTGTCCACGGCAAGTAAGACGGGTTTTTCAGGATCAAAATATGTCAAAACTGGAGTATTTGTTACCATCTCCTTAAGTTTCTGGAAACTTTTCTGCTTGTCTCCATCCCAGTGCCATGCAACATCATTAGAGAGTAATTGACGCAAGGGTGCCGATTCCTGAGACAAGTTTGGAAGAAATTTGGCAAGATATTGGATGAATCCCATGAATTTCCTTAGGTCCTTTTTGTTAGTTGGCGGTGTCATTTCTGTCACGGCCCGGATCTTCTCTCTGGATCTGCCTTGAGTCCCTCAGAACTGAGAACATGTCCAACGTAGGTCACTTCCTGTCTGCGGAATTCACATTTTTCGGAACTTAATTTCAAATTATAGTCTCTTGCTCGTTCTAAGACTTTCTTTAATCTTTCATCATGTTCCTTAAGGGTTTCACCCCACACAAGAATATCGTCGACAATGACTTCAGCACCATCTATGTCTTCCACCATTCGGGACATCACACTTTGGTATATTTCTGATGCACAGTTGAGACCAAATGGCATCCGTAAGATTCTGAATCTTCCAAGTGGTGAGTTGAAAGTACAAAGTTTGGAACTCTCCTCGTCCAGCTGAATCTGCCAAAAACCGGAAGTTGCATCCAACTTGGAGAAGTACTTAGCATTTGGCATGCGAGAAACAATTTCCTCAATGGTAAGCATTGGATAGTGAGGTCTTCTTATAGCTTTGTTGAGATCTCTAGGATCAAGGCAAAGTCTCACTGAACCATTGGGTTTTATGACTGTTACTAGACTGTTGACCCACTCGGTTGGCTCTATCTGTCGAACAATGATGCCGTCTTTCTCCATGGTTCTTAGTTTGTCTTTCACTTTTTGACGAAGTGCTACTGAGATACGTCTCGGTGGATGAACGACTGGTTGCACATCTTCCTTCAAGTGTATCTTGTGTTTGCCAGGTAAACGACCAACACCAATGAATAAATCTGAATAGTTCTTGTGTATCAACTGTTCTGTTAGATTTTGTGAAGCCTGTGTTTCGTATTGTGACACGCTAAACATCTTCTGAACAAGTCCTATCTGTTGACTTGTCTCTGATCCAAGTATTGTTGGAGTTTTGATGTCTACAACTTGAAATGGAATGTTGAATGTTTCTTGGTGAATTGTGCATGGTAGCACTACTAATCCTGTGGATTTCATGATATGTCCACTGAAACTTTTCAATACGGCTTCTGATCTCTGAATTGTTTCGTTGAATTTCAGGCGCTGTAGAACATTCCGGCTAACGACATTACACTTGGCTCGTTGTTTGGTCTTTGGATCGAAGACGTCGACTCATCAAAGCCTGCGCTGGGGAAGTACTACATTCTAATGAAGTGTTCAAGTATTCAAAGATACTCAGATAAGGGTCCTTACGGTCTGTCTTACATTTACTAAATATGTGTTTAACGGTTTGTACCGTTTTTTCGGCGATACCATTAGACTGCGCGTGAGTCAAGCGTGACGTCGCGTGTATAAATCCGTACTATTTACTGAACTTAGCAAACTCTTCGCAAGAATACTGAGGGCCGTTATCAGATACAAAAGTCTCTGGTATCAAATGGTGAAAGAATACAACCTTGATTTGTTGAATGACTGTACCTGCTAGAGTATTTCGGAGAGGGTATACAGACCCTGAAACGTACTACTACACCACTTGCACGGTTCGGTTGGGTACGCTATTTGAACGGTACGTTTCGTTTTGTGAACGGTACAGTTCGTTTTGTGGACGGTACGGTTCGCTTTGTGAACGGTACGGTTCGCTTCTTGCACGGTACGCTTTGCTAAAAATAGCTGCACGCTTTGTGAACGGTTTGCGCGCTTTATTAATGAGGTAGGCGTGACCTGAACGCTTTGATTTTTCTCGATTTAATCTTGTTTAATTTTTGCCCGATTGACTTCAGCAAGGTGGTAATTATGACGAGCCTTTTTCTTTATTTATATGATATATTACAAATGTTTTTCAATCTAATTAAAATCAGAACTTTCATCAGTTCTCCCGTTTTTGATACGTTGCGTGAAACGTGAACTCATTGAAAACCGGGAAGCGGAGGGTAGTTTTAATTTTGATTAGTCTGTTATTATTCCTATTTAATTTTAGATAAATGTAATTATTACAATAAATTTAAAGAACTGTTTGACATTTAACCTATATATGTTTGTTAATTCAGCGATCTGGCGATAATTCTAACAAGCATCTTAAGATTATCATTTCTATAAATGTACTTGTATTGAAGTCATTAAATATTTCGAATCCATTAAAAATTGCTATGAAAAATTGTCCCGACTTTTCCCGATATTTCTTTAGTTTTCTTTTCTCTTGATTTTCGGCTAGTTGTTATATTTACAAGCATCTTTTTATTTTTGTATTCATAATTCTTATGGTCATTATTGCGTACTGTTGCCGATCAAATTCCCCTGGTGAATAGACAATGTAAAATGATAAGATAAACAATGAATTTCAGTTTAGAAATCTTGAAATTAACTGTTTTAAAGTTTTTTTTAAACGGATTTTTATTCATTTAAATATTGATTCTATGATTTTGTTCATATACACAGATCACACCTACATGTACACGTAACCCGTCATCAGTTCTCTTACCTGAAATAACATCGCGTATATAGTCAAATGATGACTATTAGTTTTTGTTATTCAGTTACAGTGAAACTATACATGTACATGTACCATATTTCTTACGATAAATTATTATGTACACAACTGGATACACACAATAAGTCAATAGCTTTTAATGGTGATATTTATCATTTTGTTGGACAAATGTCCGCTCTTCACGGTATGCATGCGATCTAGCTGACGTTTTACAAATACTGGCTAACCTGTTTATATTTTATTTACCTTTTTACTCACATACTTCTTGTAAAAAGGACACGGAAAATTACCCGGCAATCAACAACTGAATGTTAAAAGTGATAAATATACAGTATTAAGAATTTATCTAGTAACAAAAAAGTACGACAGCGATGGAAAGAGACTCCGATCGCCAGTACATGAGTTATACATGTAATCATGAAATCGGAAGGAAATAATTGTTGAATAATTTCAAACGGGAGCACTATTTAAAATAAGGATTTAAGAAACCATGAAACTAAAACGTTTTCATTCGATAATTTTCTTTTAACTATGCAGTAGGAGCAAAGTAGCACGCGGCGCATGGAATGATCTTAACTGCTATTATATTTAAACTGATTGACAGGCGAAGCACGTGGAGTCCTGACATTAAATCTCACTCAAAAGACCGACTTTAAAATTCCTAAAGCGAAACAATGGTTCAGTGATACAACTTTAAGTAATATAATTCACACACAAGCTCTCTCTCTCTCTCTCTCTCTCTCTCTCTCTCTCTCTCTCTCTCTCTCTCTCTCTCTCCTCTTCTGTAAGATAGAAAATCTCTTCCTAAGATCGAAAATGTGCGTGTTTGTTCATTTCACAATTTACGACATGTATTGACGGTTTATGGCGTTATGCAAAGAAAAGATTAAGGTCTAAGAAAGGAAATTAGATTAAATTATTTTTGTAACAGTTTTAATAAAAATAACAGCGTTAAATTTTAGTATCTGTTATTTAATCCCGTATAACTAAAATCTAGCAAAATATTGAACTTATCTGGTCAGCGATAATCTCCGTACGTATTCCACGACAGACATAACTCACTAACCCATATATAGGAGTTGCACGCTTATTGCACGGTACGGTACGCTTTTTTGGCCGTTTTGGGGTGGGTCTTGCATAAATTATATTGCACGCTTTTTGCACGACACGGTTCGTTTTGTGAACGGTACGGTTCGCTGTGTGAATGGTACGGTTCGCTTTGTGAACGGTACGTTTCGTTTTGTGAACGGTACGGTTCGTTTCTTCCACGGAACGGTACGGTTAGTTTTAGAGGTGTAGTAGCACGTTTCAGGGTCTGTACCTCAAAGTATCGACTGTAATATTCAGCTATGGTAACAAAATCTTGTCCATCCCAACTGAACAAGTCAGTGGCATAAGATGTTCCTCGGGGTTAGCGTTGCGCTTTTCAAGACATGTATACACATAAGGACCATTTCCTCAATGTCCGAGAACATTTTTAGCCAAAACAGAATATTGCGCGCTCTTTTTGGTGCATTTTGTTACACCCATGCGACCGATTTGTATGCGTTCAAGCATAATCTGCCTTTGTCCATTCGGAACAAAAATTCGATTGCCCTTGACCATCAGGTCATTAACTACACTAATCTCGTCGCGAAAGTTCCAAAACTCCTTGACTAACGGTGAAAAGTCGCATTGGTTGTCTGGCCAACCATTCATAATGGTGTGCTTCAGCTCAAGAATCTAAGGACCAGCGAACATGATGACAAGTGTTTCATCCAATCGCCTGTCGTTGATCGGAATGCTCGACAGGACACTGTGTACTAACGCGTCCATGCTATCAGAAAGCTCTGGGTAAGTATCACTAAAAAAATTTACGCGAAAGAGCATCAGCTATCGGATTGGCCTTTCCGGCTTTCTGAACAATATCGGTGTCGTATCGATGTAGCTGTAAGAACATTCGTTGCAGTATCGCTGGGGCTGCAGCTAACGGTTTCTTCATAATGAAGATGATGGGTCTATGGTCTGTTTCAACCGTAAAGCGTCTGCCGTATACTTACACTCGAACAGAATTGCTAACATTTCCTTTTCTATTTTCGCGTAGTTAATTTCGCTTGTGATCAGCGTTTAAGATGATTCTTTCTTTTTATCTAATAATAAGTTGTACATAAGTTTGAAACCTTTACAATTAAAAGTAAACAGTAGGATATGATTAGGGATAACAGGTCCATATTCTTTTGTGATTTGTAAGTTTGGTATGTATAAATTTTGTGTATGCAATTTGGCCTTACAGCAGTTCTTATACTTCGTTTTTTACTTATCAACAAATATATCTTAATAGATGGTATACTTTATTAACATTCAGTTAAGATATCACTTTTTCGAGAATGGTAATAAAAAACAGCTGTTGTTTCTACTTTTAGAAACTGCTAAAAATGAGCATGATTGCCTGGGACACTTATATGGGAAATCCAAGTAAAGTTTTTATGTAAGAATATGCCCGTATTAATTACTAAATTCAAATGTCGTTTTTATATACTATAGTTTTATTCAAATGGAGACAAAGTAAATGCAAAAGCCCATTTAGTGTCATTATTTCTTTGCAATATGCTTTCACTGTTATATACCGAAGTTGGCAAGCACATTTTTAATGTCAATTTGATTACTAGTACAACAGATATCGATTTTAAATTCATGCAAAATCATTTGAAAAGTATTATGTTTCTTGTGTTCAATTCTAAATTCGACGTTTTGGGATTTGTGATGTTCATATGGTTTTAATTTCAAGCATATTTGTTTCAAATACTTTCTTTTTATAACCTTTTGTAACAATAAAGAATTGATTGTTAAAAATATATAAATGAGATGACGCATGCAATCGATTGCGGATCTAAGGGATTGGGAATTCAAACTTATTAAGTTCACTTATTAAATTTACCTATGAAGGGCTTCGACCCCCTTCCCATAAATAGCTATCGTTATAAAATTTTCTGAATTCACGCATGTGATGAGTTGTGCCAATTTCAGACGCATGGTAAATAATAAATTCCTCATTGTGATAGAGACCATGATGAATTATTTCTCTTCCCCTATAAATTTACTGGTATCAGTTCCTGTTTACAATTTGAGTTTTTTTTTATATTAAAATTGATATCATTCCTTTTCAGTCATGGTTGGACAATGTACTTTAATTCTTTTCCTTTTTTTTTTGGAAAAATTAAAAAACAGACTGGAATGATGATCAAAGGCAATGACAGGTGATCAAAAAGCTGCTTATTCGTACTAGGTTATACGATAAAGAATCTAAGTACCAAGCAGACAATGTAATTCCCCCCCCCCCTCCCCCATCATTACTATCACTGTATCCAACCTAAGTAAAAAGAATGGACCTAAAACAAGTAAACATTGGATATGTAATAAAATTTAGTCAATATTCTACGGGGTCATTTTTCTACAACCAACACGGTGAAAAATGACCCTAAGGCCATAATTTCTACGATGTAATCCAAGTATTCTACAACTTTCTACGTAGAAAAATGACCCCCGGTCAATATTTTACGGGGGTCACTTTTCGTCATTACAGGGGCTTAAGACTGTCTGCAGACAGTATGTGTCCGAAATATAGAACTTCATTTAGTAATACAGCGAGTTTTTCGGAGTTTAACTTGACCCCTTTTTCGCGACATCGCGTCAATACATTACGTAAATTTGCGTCTTGATCATCGCGCGTTTTGCCATAAACTAGAATATCATCAACAAGTGTTGTGACGCCCTGCAATCCTTCATAAATCTCGTCTATTATGCGCTGAAATTCGTCCTTGGCAAATCTGATGCACTAGGACATGCGCATAAATCGATAGTTACCGAAACACTTGTTAAAAGTAGTCAAATGTGAGGACTTTTCGGTAAATTTAACAGCCCAATAGCCCGAACGCGCGTCAAGTTTTGAGAAGTAAAGAGCGCGTGTTAAGTTCGGAATTATATCCTCTAAGGTTTTCATAGGGTATTGAGGACGCAGAATTGCTTGATTAAAATATCCGTGAGGCTTAAGGCATACTCGAGCTTACCAGAACCGGGTTTTTCAGTGATGGCAAGAGAGTTGACCTATTAAGTCGGCTCAGTGACCTCACTTTTCTCAGTGTGCTCCAGCTCTATCTGCAGATTTTGGCATAACCAAAACGAGATTCGTCGCGGAGCATTTACTACGGGGGTTGCGTATTCGTATATGCGAATATCGCATTCGCCAGAAAAAAGCCCGATGCCCTCGAAAACGTCTTTGTACTCCGATAGGACATATTTATTGTCTAAATGATTGCGCATTACCGGCGTCGGTTTGTCGGAGAGACGGTTCGATTGACATGACCAGCTTAATCAACTTCAAATCAGCGCATGAATTCAGACCAAGTATGGGTACGGAATTGGTTTCTACAATGGAAAAGTCAACCTCCCTTACCCGATTTCCCTGCGCTCATCGGAGTTTTTGTTCACCCAGGGTTTCTAAACGGGACTTACTGTAATCATACAGATGCTAAATGGCTGCTTCGGACTACTTAGAGAACCAATACCCTTAAATAACCTTACACTTACTCGTAATGTGTTGACCTGTGACCAAGTATCAAATTTGAATTTAATGGGAACCCTTCACGGGTCTAAGACTAAAAAATGACAATAACAAACCGTCAACCATCTCAAAAATCCACAAAACGAAATACAAATTCAAAGCAGACCAACACGGATCTCCAAAAAGTTTGAGGTAGGATCAGGTGCCCTGGAGGAGTGAGCATCCTCTGCTGGTCTAAGTATCTGAACGCCAGGTCAGTGCTTTTGCAGGGATTGCGCACAAATGTGTCTATGCTATCTGTGTAAAAATCATCATTACTTTCGACCCCAACCCCTAGATCTGGTTGTGTAGTTACCTCATTAACATTTAAAGTAGATCGGCACATGGCCGCGAAGTGATTCTAACTTTTACATGTATCACATGTCTTGCCTTTAGCAGGACAAGTTTGATGTTCATCATGTAGCCTGCCACAGTTCCCGCATTTCTCGTTTGCGCTCTTTGCGGATCTTTGTTGAAATCGCTTCTTGCACTGTCCCCTGAACTTTTGTTTGGTGGATCCGGGATTCGACTTCGGGGGAGGAGAGGGGTGGGGGTTGCGGCGACTGGCTCCGTGTGCAAGTCCGGATGCAGGTCGTCTATTAACGTGGATGGCGTGTACCTCGGGCGAGTTGTTTCCCATGGAATTTAATTGGTCTTGGGAGTATTTAATATGCTGGCCAATCTCAATGGCTTTTTCAAGCGTAAGATCTCTTCCTTCGTTGATGAGCTCGAGCTTTTGTCTTATCCCTGGGGATGCTACGACAAACACAATGTGGTCCGGGATTATCTCATCCGCATTTGTGTAGGAGCAATCTTTGCTCAAAAGTTTTAGTTTTGTAACAAATTAGTCGAAGGTCGTGTTGCCCTGAACTTCGTTGTTAAAGTTATAACTAGCGAACACGGGGTTTAACTTGGCTGAGCGTGATTTTTTAAGTGTTCATAAGGGTGATACTAAAACTAGTCCCATGGAGAAAACAAGTACCAGGTAAGTCCCACGGCAAATGTGGCTTTATATCGATACAATTAACAGTAATTATTGATTATGATTAAATTTGAGAAAATAAATTTAATTAACAAAATAAAATATTTTTATTATTACGGATATATCGACGAAAGATCAAGCTGTTGGGAAAGATAGATAACTCTTACGTAGAATTCATACGCCAGCAGAAAAAATCTATTGGCCCGTCGTTAAATTGATTGATACTTTTAATTTTCTCTAACAAATTAAATACTAATTGCAAAAAAAAGTTGACTAAATATTCATTAATTAACACAAAATTAGCAAAAATCGGGTAAGTAGACAACTCTTGGGCAGAATACATTCGCCAAGCCGAGAAAAGTACACACCTGCCGCTTTCATGATGAGTGATTTTAATGTTCTTCTTTTGTGTGATCTAACTTTAAAAAATGATCATATTAATATTAATAAAACAAATTACCATATTTATTAATTAACACTTAATTAGTAAAATTCATGCAAGTAAAAAAACTCTTACGCAGAATATTAATTATTATCAATAATTTGTGATCTTGATTTCATTTAACTAAAACAAGTAACGCTTCAACAAGTTTTCATTAAATTTTTAATAATATTAAAACGTAATAAGAACCATGAGTTCATCCAGAGTATTTTTTTTTTTTGGGGGGGGGGGGGGGTATTCAGGTTTGTCGGGGGTTTGGGGGTTGAGGCATATTTTTGGTAATTTATCTATAAAAAATTCACGAAATGTTTTTTTGTTTCCAGGGGGAGGCCACTCCCCATCCTCCGAATCCCATCTAGATCAGCTCATTAAAAGTATGTGAGTGAAAATCTTCTACAAATCCAAAGAACATGTTTTACATCTACTCCAAAAAAAAAAAATGAATGGTGACTGAAATGAATATTTGATGGAAGCTCATGAGTTATTCTAACATATAAGAACATATAAAAATTAAGCATTTTTAAACAATGCCTTTGAACCTGCCCAAATGACATTGGGTCAAGGTCATGACACACCCCCAGGTCATAAGCAATATTTGTGTGAAGCAAGAACTTCCAGTGTCTCTCCATTAGAAAGATATGGACCAGACCCGAATTTTGCACTTTTTCTGCCAATGATCTTGACTTAGCCTGAATGACCTTGGGTCAAGGTCATGAAACACCCTCAGGTCATAAGCAATCTTTGTGTGAAGTAAGAACTTCCAATGTCTCTCCATAAGAAGGATATGGACCGGACACGAATTTTGCACTTTTTGCCAGTGACCTTGATCTTGCCCGAATGACCTTGGGTCAAGGTCATGACACATTCTATGGTCATAAGCAATCTTTGTGTGAAGTAAGAACTTCCGATGTCTCTCCATCAGAAAGATGTGGACCGGACACGATTTTTGCACTTTTTCTGCCAGTGACCTTGACCTTGCCCGAATGATCTTAGGTCATGATCCACCCTCAGGTCATAAGCAATCTTTGTGTGAAGTAAAAACTTCCAATGTCTCTCCATAAGAAAGATATGGACCGGACACGAATTTTGCACAGACAAACGGACAGACGGACGGACGGACAAGGTGATTCCTATATACCCCCTAAACTTCGTTTGCGGCGGGTATAAATAAAACATTAAATAAATCACTTCATAAATTCCCAAAATCTCAGTCCATAAAGTTGGCGGGGGGGGGGGGGGAACTCCTACCTGTATCTTTGAATTTAATCAGAATTTTATACATGCGTACTTCCTCTATATTGTTTTTTCGTTGTCCTCAGAAAAAGGATAGGGACAGTTCGTTAGGAATTTATATTTCTATATTTAATTTCTAAAAAAAGGTCCGCTTTTCAACACCAGCCCTCTCTTATATATATAACACTTTCATTTCTGCGTAACATGGTGGGTTCATTTTATAAGAGAAATCACTATACCACCATCCATCCGCTAGCTCTGAAATTGACAGAAGGAGTAATTGTCCCAAAAATAAGAATTCAAACGTCTTTCACTCGCTGTGTTTGCTGATTAATCAAAAATACATGTATGTATATCACGTTATACATTTTATTGATTGTAATCAAACGCATTCTCTGCGTTCACTTTAATTTTTCATTTAATTCTAGATAACTTTTGATGTTTTCTGTTCGGTAATTTAATATTAACAACTGTTTTTGTTGTTATAAAAGTCGTTATTAACATCGTATATGTAAACTCCCGCACTGCTTACTCTTCTCTTCGAATAACTGAAAGTAATGCATACCTGCTATAAGAGGAAGATTACTCTTTCAGTAACTATAACTCTAGTTAATGGGAAGCCCGAATATCGGTATGTGGTTAATTTTGTATCAAAAAAATTAAAATTAACTATTTGACATTTGAATTTCCTATAAGTGCTCGCCAAAGGTTCTTAAAAAAATCAAAAGGTCCACTGACATGGTGCATAAAATACATGTATGTATGTACGTGTAAGCTAGAGACATAAATAAAATAAATGTTATTTGTGTCTCTAGTGTAAGCATAATAAAACACAATAATTTATTCATTTTCAACCCTAATAATTATTACAGCAATTACCTGAATTACCTTTTTAAAGATATTTTTTTCAAGACCTATATTAAAATTTTCCTGCTTTACCTTTTGCTTCCCTAACATCCGTTGATGCGTTGATGAAGATTTGATCACGTACCAACCAAGTTCATATCCCGGTGAAGTTTTAAACATTGCTGTTTATTACTTTTATATACGTTTATGAAAGGCAACTCGTTTCCAATTATTCAAATAACGGTGTTTTTTTATTTTACAATAATGCAACCATTAAAGGATAAGCGCGTACTATGATCATTGTGACGTCACGAAAACGTTCATACAGAATTCAACGTTTTCGCTATTCTATAGGTTCATAAAAGGAAACATATTTGCAAATGTAAATATTATCCAATATATATCATCCCAATTTAAAAAAAAACGTTTGAACCGTAAAGATAAAACAAAACAGATTAAAGATTTTTTTTACGTTTTTTTAACAGGGAAGAAACGCCATATAAATCATTTGTACTATTTTTGATCACTTCCTGGTTTCATAAAAATATGTTAGAGGTAAAATCATTATGAAATAACAATGGATTTTAAAACTAACACGTTGTATTTAACGTTTACATTTTAAAACATTAAAAAAATTAAAATCAAATTAGATACATGTAAATACATTATTCAATACCTAACCAGGATACAGAAGTTTAACATACGGTTTGTTTGTGATGTTAAAATACTTAAATGTCCGGCCTGCAATAACCAACGTACCTAAAAGCAAGTGCACCCGAACCTGTGCAGAATTTTTTGGGCTGACAATAGAAGTATCACCTGAGTGGTTAGATTGATGTATAGTTTGTGTCACGCCTTGGAATGTTGTGCTAGATTTTTGTGGAGATATGTGTGTTTGCCATAAGATGAATGTTTAGCAGTACTATATATGTCGAAAATAAAAGTAATGTTAAACAAATATTTTAAGTAAAAGCTATATTTTGTGGTCATAAGTAATATCAGTATATGATTAAGACTATAAACCCATGACGACGACTAGAAACACGTCACATTGTAGCCACGTATCAGGACAAATCTCATAGACTGTGTACATTTTACTTATGTACAATATTCAGATGTTTGTTTACAAAAAGCTTGATTTACTGATACTTACATGTTGTTAATTCAGCATTACTAGCAAAGTTAAATTGACTAGATTGTATGCAGCAAATATACACAAAGACTGAAAGAAAAAACTCAAATACAAGAAAAAATTTTACACTCCACATTAAATCCTTATAACATATCTAGTTTTGTATACCTACCCTATATTTAGTAGTAGATAGTAAACATCTAAGATCAAGAGTATAAAACCCTGGCGATGACTAGTAACACGCCACACTATAGCCATGTATAAAGACAAATCTAGTGGACTGTATATTACATTTAATTTTAAACGTATTAATGTACACAATCTTAGGATATTTTTAATGCTTGACCTAAGTGATTCTCTTATGGTGTTTATTTGACATTAAGAGCAAGGTTAACCTTATTAAATGCTAAACCTACAATTTTATGCTAATAAAAATAAAACAAACAAATAATAAACCCACCCTCCCTCAGAAATATTGATTTTTGAAATCACCCCTATGCTATGCTTATAAATAAAGAACCGAAGCATTATTTTACATGGAGCATACATGTAAGACATCCTTGTTTTAGAATATCACAATGTGTAATTAATCTACATTAGAATCAAGCATGTCCTTTTTAAATACGAACACTCTTTGTCTGTATGTCTCTCTTACTGTTTTTATTTTGTTTTGTCCCTTTCCCCTTCCGTGATTACATTTTTTAAAAATATCAACACACCAGAGTTACTGTCCTACATACATCAGATTGTATAGGTGTAAAATGTCAACACATGAGATAGACTGCCCTACATACTACAGGGTGTAATGATGCAATACGACACCTGTTAAACTACGGTCATGCCAATGTCATCCAGCAAACTGTAATCTGAACGGCGTGTGTAAGGATGAAAATGTTTTAAGAATTTAAAGTCAAAGCAATTAAGGTGTCTTTAAAAAAATCTGTTCAATGTAGTTGCAAGTTTTGGTATCCAATACGACCATTACTATGAAGATTAAGAATATTGATCGATGGATGGGACAAAAAATGCCTGCTTGCATATATCTTACATTTATTTCTTTATCTTTTTAGTTGTTTTATCAAATATTTTGTTATAAAGGAAAGTTTATACTGAATCGATAGAGCTTTCCTCACACATTCAGTTACATGTTTACGTCTTCGTTATGCAAAAACCTTTATCTGAATCAATGCATATTATGTATTAAGGAAAAGGGCATATATACTGTTGTTTTGGGGATTTGAATTGAATTGAACATATGTTATTGGTCGGATATATCAGAAGGATTGGACACATGATTGGACACAATTTCTTATTTTTTTAGATTGTCCCTCCTTAATACATACATTCTATGGTACACATGCTGCCTTACAAATAAACATTCTTAACAATTTTAGTACAAGTAAAGCAGAAAAAAAACATACTTATATTAAATATCTCACAGAATCTTTGATAAAAAAGTGGAATTTATGATTTATAAGATGAAATGCAAATACATTTAAATATTTAAGATATATAGAGACATTAAATATTTTTTTTTAATTCATCATTCGGCGATTAAAAATACTTGATCATATCAAAAATATAACTCGTTTCCCTCGCTATACATAATTATCTGCAATGTAATTAAGATTTTT
The DNA here is from genome assembly GCA_016163765.1 of Magallana hongkongensis. Lineage (NCBI taxonomy): Eukaryota > Metazoa > Mollusca > Bivalvia > Ostreida > Ostreidae > Magallana > Magallana hongkongensis. Next base: position 50,802,374 of record WFKH01011926.1, on the reverse strand, counting down.
ATTAATATGTTATATTTTCGGAACAAATAAATTTATTTTCGTTCCATTTTTGGCTCTCTCTCTCTCTCTCTCTCTCTCTCTCTCTCTCTCTCTCTCTCTCTCTCTCTCTCTCATAAATTCTGATAAAATCGTGATCCGTATCTTTTTAGGCAGTAGACCCGGCGATATTATTTACCAAGGGGCGAGTGGTGATTTTTTTTCTTAAATGTCTTAATTTTGCGAATGCAGTTTAAAGTGCAATTTGGATTCATAACCTATTTCTAAGCTTCAATTTCAACAAAAAGGTTAATACACTGTATGTATTTGTGCTTTATTTAAACCAATACCTTGCTAATAACGATTTTGTTTTGTATACGTAAATTATTGTACATGCAAATGGCCCCGCCAAGACATGATCAGAGTTTTCTTTGTAATTTATGTGTCAAATCTTATTTTTGTTCAAGGTATCACACCGGTAATTGTTTTCATTATATAACACTACAGAGGGAATATATTTCTTAAAAATTAGAAATCAGTTTGTATTTCTCTTGACAAAACATTCGGATGAAATGTTATTTGTTATAGCTATCTCCTCAGGTGACACCAAAAAAAGGGGCACATGATACGGCATTTTCTCAAAATATCTAGCTCAAAACAGGTCTACCCTCAAAACTACGTATTTTCCGTTTGTATGTAAACAGACTGCACACTCCCCAGGAAAGTGCTGCATGTGCCTTGAAAGAAGTAGTTCTTATGAAAAAGATCACCATCTAACAAAATACATGAACTACAGTATCCTTTTCAGTGGTGCAATTTTTTATAAAACTGAGTAAAGGAAAATGTAAAAATTCAGTCAAGGAAAAAAATTCTGAAGAATATATGGAACTACAATTTACCGGTGTGATACTTTGAAGATGTATACCAAGGTGAAGTTGAATAAGATTTGGTATACCTGTTTTAATAGCTGTGGAAAGAAAAAAAGTTAGCCTACCTTTTTTTCCTTTAGATTTTCAGTGCAAAAGATATAAACCAAAAATTCATAAAAGAATAAGAAACCAGTTGACCATGAAATTGCAGAAATGTTCAAGGTAAGGAAAATTGTATAATATTTTTTATTCTTTTTAATTTCGTTCTGTTCCTTACAAAATCCTTTTTCCTTTTCTTAATTTCATCTATACCAATCGTATCTCTCTCTCTCTCTCTCTCTCTCTCTCTCTCTCTCTCTCTCTCCTCTGTCTCTCTCTCTCAGACTGTGTATGAAAAAATGACAATAACAATCCGTCTAAAAAATTCTAAAATTTTTTACTTCTTTCTTCATTTAAGGTATATGTCAAATTATTACAAGTAAAATAATAGAAAACAATAAACCCCATTAGTTTTTGTTAAGTGAAAAAAGTAGTTTTAACAAAATTATTAGATTGTTTGCAGTTAAAAAAGCGTAGTATGCGTCCATGTGCCCTTGTTCACGATCATCTCTTGAAAGTGTGGGCTTTTCTAAGGTAATATTTTTTAAATTTTTTTTTCTTTTTAAATCAATTTTTTTCGTCGTAATCTTATACATCCTAATGGGTAATGGAAGGTAATATGATCAATGTGTGTTTCCTTCGCTTATGTACTGAGTTTAAAGTATAACTTACAAATTTCGATGTTACAACTCACAGTACACTAAAAAGCATCACGATTGCATTGATATTATTAAAACAACAAATTGACACCCCGAGAAAACCATTGTCAACCGACGCGAAGCGGAGGTTGACAATGGTTTTCGAGGGGTGTCAATTTCAACTGGTACCCTCCCAAACAGGCACTATTTATTTTATTATACTGAATGTCATAATTTTTATAGCAAATTTTACTGCTTTTATATAGAAAAGACGTGAATTCTACGGCGAACCGTACGCGCATAATTAACGCGCATGTAACAATTCGTTCTATCGGCCCGTTGCTAAGCGTGCGAGGGAGAGAGAACGGATTGTCAACTGCGTCTAAACCAATCAGATTGCAGTATTTAACATAAAAGTATAATAATGATATTTATGAAATATCAAACTTATTAAAAACCATTAAATGCAGCAATCTGTCCTTTCAAATTTTAAACATGTCAAAACATACATGGAAATTTTAAGGAATATCTTACAGTTTTTCCCCACCTAACCGGATAAAATGTATTTAACTAATTGGAAAGTAACCAGATTAAGTAATTTCATCAGGTTGTGATCTCAATTTTGGTAGTAAAATAACACACCGATAATTTCCTATCTTAAACAACTCCGGATTATTTTAATTGAACTCCTTTATAAATGAAACCTCAATGAGAGACAACTATACCAAAATTTCACTTAATTTTTCGCAGTATTTATGATTAAAATTATAATCAACACAATGTGGATGGCATAATAGAATCTCATTCTAGTCCTTCTCTGTCTAAACCTGTATATTTTTGTGTTTGTTTATCTATTGTTTTAAGACTTTAATATAGACTTTGCATGAAATATTCTTTTACATAAGTTCTGGATGTATCAGCACCAAAGGTCTGATTCCAACTGATTATAATTTACAGTTCAGAATTATATATCATGAACAATGGAATAACACAATGAAGGATTAACATAATATGAACAGATGTGAGGATATCAATTATCAAACAGCTATTGAGTAGCATGCGTGACATTTTAGTAGCATGCATATAAAACAAATTCATAAGATGAAAGTTGAAGTGTCAATAAACCTAAAGAGGAGTCAATTAAAAGATTGCCTGTCCATCTCTGACTGTGCCTCAGGTGGGATTAAGGTTTTGCGAAATTGAGAACGTTTTTAAAACAGTTGTGGAAATAGGAAAACGTTTTTATAGCCATCAACACAAAGTCCGAAAAAGTTAATTTCCCAATAATTAAAAATTGTCCGAAAGATTGAATTTCACACCATGAAAGAAAAAAATGAGTTTGGTGGAAAAGATTTCTGAGTTTCGTAGTTTACAAAAGTCATCTCATATGATGGAAAATTATCTGCAACCACTCTAATTTCTGTCTCTGAATAAGACAGCCAATTATCATCATTAGTCAACCAAGCCAAAGAAAAAGAACTCCTTGTTCATTGTATTCTAGAGGCAGGGATATATTATTTGGCTATAAGGACAAAACATACTTGAACAATATCGTTGAAATATCAAAATTTATGTACCCACCAAATTAATTGGTGTCGTTTCTTGCTAACTTATTTTTAGAATAAATGAATTATGTCTAAATCTAAATATTTTAAGAAAAAAAAATATGAAGTCGATAACATAAATGCACAACATTGCAACGTTTAGTTTAGATTTTCCCAAATGATTGATACAGTTACAGTACCGATCAGACCCAACCTAACAGAAAGTAAACCCCAACTAAACCATGGGTTTTACTTTCTGGGTTTACTCTGGGTTTACTTCGGGTTTACTAGAGTGGACCCAGAGTAAATCCAAAGTAACCCAGAGTGGACACAGAGAGTAAACCCGGTCAGAAGTATACCCCTGAAAGCAGACACTTCCTGTGTATTTGGAATATATAAGGGACAGGAATTACATGCAGTAGGATGGTTAGATAAAAGACGGGTCTGGTTCACACTTCAGTGCATATAGTTGACCTCAAAAGCAATTTCCAAGTAAACCCAAAGTAAACCCCGAGTAAACCCCGAGTAGACCCAAATTTTCAAAAAGTAAACCCAAAGTAAACCCCAAAAGTAAACCCGGGGTTTAGTTGGGGTTTTCTCTGGTGTTAGGTTGGGTCTGATCGGTACTGTAGAATGCCATGCTTAATGAATTTTAACAAATTAATCGCAATTGTTAAAAAAATGATTTGTAAAGAAAGATATGGTTACGTTCTAGAAAGTTCAATTTTGAATTTTTTGATTTGTTGCAGGTGTTCATGTGATGTATAGTGCTTTGAAGAAAATATTAAAAGAGCAAAAGGAACAGGGGCACCATCACTGACCTGACCAGTTAATACGAGTTAGTTTGATAAGAGTAAGCATTAGCCAGATCAGCGATGTCGTCCCTCTTGCCTGTTGCTATTATAATATTGCGTTTAATAATGATTCATTACATACACAACTCGGTGAATTAAAAAAAATACAAATTGAAGTCTTCAATTACCATGTTTTGGAATATTTACAGGAAAGGTCCACCACACAACAAGTCAGAACATTTATCACTTCCTGGTTTAAAAATGTAGAAATTTGGAGGTAGTTCATAGAGTAATTAAAGAAGAATGGACTTGGTATACGTTATTCATTATCTAGCAGGATTGTCATTAACATTTGCATTTGGTATGTACACCTGTTAAGTTCTCTTTTTAGATTAAGTAACGCACAGCGTTTACATTTTACAATAACAGCCGCTAATGTTGCAAAATAAGAGTTACACAAACAAACAATAACATAACTTCTCAATAATACATATATTTATATTTTGTTGTAATTAAAAATGAATGTCTCATTATGAAATATTCCTTTTATCTCCAAACTTTGTATGTATATTCATGTCACTCTGCTAAATATAACCGTTCAGAACCCAACTTTACCATGATTCAGTGAATCTGATCTTTTTAGATGAATTCAATAGATTGTTATCAATATATCACGCTTTATTTGTTTTCAGATGACCTATCCTACAACAAATCCGCTACCCAATCTCATTCACACATAGGCGCGATATATGAAGCCGGTAACGCAGTTGATAGAAACACATTAACGTGTATGAGGACATCCGATATAGGAACCACCTCAGTTAACAAAACCGTTTGGTGGAAAGTGGATCTTGGTGGAATGTACAGTATATATAGCATTAACGTGCTGTTTAAGAACTACGAAGGTTGGCACGGTACGGGTATACTTTTTTAATATTGAATTCGCGTCGTTACTGGCCTTACAAACATGTTATATGAATATGACGCCATGCTGCTATATGCTAGGAAGTATATTAAATATTGTAAATAAGTTATTCAAAAGCAATTAAATAGGAGAATATGGAACTTTTTTTTTCCTTAATAGGAGACATAAAGATTTTTAATGCTTTTTGTTCGTTTGTTAACAATCACAATTTGGAACACTAACACATTTAAGTGATACTGCGATTAATCTCAGGTTCTCTAGGTCACTTTTGTAGCTAACAAGAAAAAAAGTTATGATTTCACTGACTTGCATTTCACATGTGTAAAACGTATTTGTAAAAATATGTTTATAATTTTTATGGGATGAATTTTGAGAAGTAAGATTCAGTATAGCAGTATTTCATAATGAAGTCAGTATAATCATTTTGTATGCATTAAAACCGTTATTTACATACTTTATTGTCGTCTAGATTGTTGAATATAAAATGTTTCAATCTAAATGATATCTACATGCATTTCCTATACGTACTAAAGGTAAAAAATATGCATTTGTATAAAGACTATGATGTTAATGAATAAGAAATTTAACTGGAATATGTTTTGTAGAGAACAGACAACGAGGACGTTTTGCTGGCTTTTCTTTGTATGTATCAAACACTGGTAATATTCAGGGTTCTACTCTGTGCTACAAAAACGGACCTCAGTTACCACCCCTAAACTTTACAACCACGTGTACAAAACACGGACGTTACGTTATCTTTTACAACGAAAGACTTAATGAAGTGAGCTACCCACAAGGATATGAAATAAGCACTGTTTTTACCGAACTGTGTGAAGTTATTGTTCAAGGTAAAGACTTACCTTAGGTAAAACACGAATAAACATTGTTTTTACTGGTTAGTGTTTATCGATTGGTCGTAACCTACAGCGACCCAAGAAAAATCACGGACTGCACGAAATAATCATGATGATGTCAGACTCAAAGTCTCACAGGAGACGATTTGGCTGTTTCTTTTAGCTAACGTACTTGCGTACATTAACAGTGATTTAGTGAATTTTACTTACTTTTTATTATCAATTTATTAATTAGTTAAAAGTAAATGTAAATACAAACAACAGAATGCTTTCTTTGATGATTCATGCGGGATATGACGGTAGCGATCATTATAGAAAAAAATTACCTAACAATAATAATAATAACTAGATCTCGTTACGAGTAACGAGTAGGTCTTTCGTCCGATTTGTTTTATATGATACGATGAAATATCGATACTCTCTGCCAAATCTAAGATCACGTTGAAACTAGGTTTTTTGTCTCGGGACCGGAAAACGGACGAACGGAAGTGATTAATGAAAATAAAAGCTGTAATTTCTTGTATATTTGCGTAGTGAACGTCACTGTTTATCAGGCTAGATGAAACACCTCAGAAAGTATGTTAAACTTGTTAAAACATGAATTATTTAACCCTTCCGGTAAGAACCGGAAGTGACGGTTGACAAAATAAAACCCGTTAAACACATCTTCAATCATTTGTCTATCATTCATAAAAGTTTCGTGTCTCAATCACTTACAGTGACTAAAATCTCGCAGGTATCAAATTTGTAACAAGGAAAGCAACCTAAGATATTTGATATATCTCGTCGGCAGTAGAATATGTTTGTTTATTTAATATTGTATAGTTAACATATATAAGATTCTATACTGATATATTCTTTCCATGTAAAATAAATAAAATAAGGAAAAAATAATAATTTTTAAGTGCTTCCGGTGACGACCGGAAGTTACGACGAATCAAACAAAATAATGTAAACACGGATACATACTTAGGGCTATTATTCCACAAAGTTTGGTTGTTCAAGTCGTCACCGTTTTTGAGATCTCCTGTAGTAAATGTTTATTTGTTTCTTGACAGGAAACGGACAAACGGAAATGCTCAGAGAAAATAAAAACTAGTTTTTCATGAACATTAGACAACTGTACTTGAATGTTTATCAATTTTACTAAAATTGTCAAAGAAAAACATTTAAACTTTCAAACAACTTGATTTCTTTGAACCCTTCCAGTGAGGACCGGAAGTGACGGTTGACAAAATGAAAGCGGTTAAACGCATTTTCCATCAAATGTCTATCATCTATGTAAGTTTCGTGTCTTGATCAATTGCACTTTCTGATACTTATTTTTCAATTCTGTATGAAATAAATTAAATGCCAAAAAAATAATTTTTGAAGTGCTTCCGGTGACGACCGGAAGTTATGACGAACAAAACAAAATGGTTTAAAGACATCTACAACTATAGGTCTTTAATCCTACAAAGTCTGAATGCTCAAGTCCTAATCATTTATGAGATCTCGATGTCACAAGCCTTTTGTCGCGGGACAGAAAACGGACGACAGAAAATGAATTTTGGAAAAAATAAAAATAGAAACCCTCGAGATATTGTTATTCTCTATAAATTCTGAACATTTAAAGAAAATCTATCAAGCCCTCTCTGAGAAATCTTGTGGACAAGAAAAGGGGAAAAAATTCAAAATTCGTACCCAATTTTCGTGCCCAGGCGTGCTCCAAGAAATAGCGCCACTGGCGTAAAACAACATAATAGTGCACAACTTCAAACTATAGTCTACATATCCTGAAAATTTCGTTGTCATATTTCTGATGGTTTCTGAGACCAGCTCTGCACAAAATAGGTCGTAAAAAATAACAAAATCGACCGTAAATCGGTACCGGAAGTGACGACGTCAAAAATTTCAAAAACGTTTAAAATTCAGATAACCACCCATCATCTGTGAAAAAATTGTTGAAATCAGTCCAATAGTTTCTGAGAAATCGCGTGCACAAAATTTGGAAAAAATAAGAAGAAGAAGAAACAGTACGATCTCGTTACGAGTAACGAGTAGGTCTTCCGTTCGATTTTGAAACGTAGTTTTGAAACGATACGATGAATTATCGATAAAACCTTAGATACAAATGATTGAATATTTTAGGGGCCAGCACTGTAGATCCTAATTGGGACAGACATTAGTGTTAAAATTAGTGGAATCGATTAGAATCATCAATGCAGACCTTTTCTCTTCTACAATGCTTAACAAAATATGTCGCCTTCTCTAGATATATTGCGTCAAAAATTAAGGACGTTGGTCCCTTAAAATCCCTAACTTCGTCATAAATGGGCGTGGAAATATTTTTTTCTGATAGATATTGTTACGATCAACAACTTTGCTTCTATAATGCATTATAAAATCTTTATCATTTTTAAGTAATTCGTAATACAGTATAAGAGCGCCTTGGCCCCTTATTAAAGGGGCCAGCCCCTTTTTGTTGATTTCATACGAAAGATCTCTCAAATTGTATTTACACCCATCTTAAATTGTTGTAAATTTTTAAGATACAAATGATTGATTTTTTTAGCGGCCAGCCCTGTAGATCCTTAATGGGAACAGACATTGGTGATTTGATAAGTGGAATCGATTAGAATCATCAATGCAGCCATTTTCTTTTCTACAATGCTTAACAAAATATGTTTCTTTCTATAGATATATTGCGTCAAAGTTTAAGGACGTTGGCGCCTTAAAATCCCTAATTACGTCATAAATGGGCGTGGCAATAATTTTTCTGATAGATATTGTTACGATTAACAACTTTGCTTCTATAAAGCATTATAAAATCTTTATCGTTTTTAAGTACTTGTAATACAGTTTAAGACCGCCCTGGCCCCTTATTAAAGGGGTCAGCTCTTTGTGTTGATTTCATACGAAAGATCTTTCAAATACTTACATTTTTTGTACTTACAGGCATCTTAAATTATTGTAAATTTTTGAGACACAAATGATTGAATATTTTAGGGGCCAGCCCTATAGATCCTTAATGGGTACAGACATTGGTGATTTGATAAGTGGAATCGATTAGAATCATGAATACAAACATTTTCTCTTCTACAATGCTTAACAAAATATGTCTCGTTCTCTAGATATATTGTATCAAATTTTGAGAACTTTGGCCCCTAAAAATCCCCAATTACGTAATAAATGGGTGTGGCATTAAGTTTTTTTTAGATATATATTGTTACAATCAAAAACTTTGCTTCTATAATGCATTACACAATCTTTATCGTTTTTAGGTTATTTGTAATAGAATTTACGAGCATATTGGCCCCTAATTTAAGGGGTCAGCCCCTTTTCCTTGATATCGGTGAAAAGAACTTTTCGTACTCTACCACTTTTGTTATATATGTCTTATCAAAATATCAACTGCTAAAAAGATACAGATCACAACGTGTGAAAATTTTTATTAGAAATTCATGCCAATTTTCGAGCCATAGCGAGCTCAAAGAAATGGCGCCACGGGCGTAAAACAAAAACAATAGGCACAACTTCAAACTATGGTCTACATATCCTGAAAATTTCATATTCATATCTCTAATACTTTTCGAGATCAAGTGTGCACAGCATGGGTCGACAAGTTTACAAAATGGCCGATAAATCGGTACCGGAAGTGACGACGGCAAAAATTTTAAAAACAAAATAAATTCAGATCATTTCCAAACTTATATGAAAAAAAAGTCGAAATTGGTTGGATAGTTTTCGAAAAATCGCGTGCACAAAATTTGTGGGAAAAAAATAATCACTAGACTCTTGTTGCTATAGCAACAAAAAGGTCTTCCCTTCCTCATGTATTAATCTGTTCAAAAAATCAATTTGTCTTGTAAAAAGAAAATAGATATAAAATATGATGTAAAGAAATTCCCAAGAAATTAATTCTAGGTTAAACAAAACAAAAAGACAAAATGTCAATTTTTGAGTACTTTCTGTGACGACCGGAAGTTACGCCGGATCATACAGAACATAGTAAACATATCTTCATACATTGTTTTGTCTTTCATCAAAGTCTGGATGTTTAAGTTTTTGTTAGTTATAAAATCTCGTTGGGAAAAGTCTCGGGACCAGAAACGGAAAAACGAAAGTGATTTAAGAAATTAAAAGTAGATATTTTGAGTACATTTAACTACGGTACTTTACTGTTCATCACACTGAGTAAAATGTTAAAAACAATCTAAAGTTAAATAAAGTTTTTAAAGTTTTTTGCTTGAACGCTTCGAGTGAGAAATGGAAGTGACCTACGACCAAACAAAACTCGTTTAACACATGTTCAATCAAATGTCCATCATCCATTGAAGTTTTGTGTCTTGATCTCTCACAGTTTCTGAGATCTCGCGGGTACTTTGTTTTTATAAAAGAAGTCTACCTAAGATATTTGAGATGTCTCACCGGAAGTAGGACTTTTTTGTTTTGTTTTGACCTTTTGTATTTCTATTGCTAAAATGTTACTTCCATGCAAAATAACCAAAATATTTTTAAAAAATTAAATTTTGGAGTACTTCCTGTGACGACCGGAAGTTACGCCGGATAAAACAAAATAGTGTAAAAACATGTACATACATAGGTCTATCAACCGACAATGTTTGGTTGTTCAAGTCGTTACCGTTTTTGAGATCTTGTCGAAATAAGGTTTTTTGTCTACGGACAGGAAACCGACAAACGGAAGTGGTCAATGAAAAACAAATTCAATATGTTTTGTGTACTTGCTTATCGTACATTATTGTTAATAGAGCTAACTAAAATTATCAAAGGAAAACAGTTAAACAGATTAACAGCTTGATTTGTTTTAACCCTTCCAATGTGGATCGGAAGTGATGGTCGACAAAATGAAACCGTTTAAACACATCTTCAGTCAATTGTCTATCATCCATTAAAGTTTCGTGTCTTGATTACTTACAGTTTCTGAGATCTCACGGGTACAAATTTTGTTTTAAAAAAGCTACCTGAGATATTTGAGATATCTCACCGGATGTGGAATTTTTTTGTTGATTTAACATCGCATAGATTACAATATAAGAATTTATACTAATATATTCATTCATTGTAAAATAAATTAAATACGTGAAAAAATAATTTTTTAAATTACTTCCGGTGACGACCTGAAGTTACGACGAACAAAACAAAATAGTTTAAACACATCTGCACGTACAGGTCTATAATCCGACAAAACTTGGATGTTAATGTGTTTGTCTTTTTTGAGATCTCGAGGTGACAAGCTTTTTAATCGCGGGACAGAAAACGGACGACCGTAAATAAATTTTGAAAAAATGAAAAAAAGCCTCGAGATATTGTTATTCTCTATCAAACCAGAAAATTTCATGAAAATCTATCTGGTCATCTTTGAGATATTCTGCCGACAAAAAAGGGGGAAAATAAGAAGAAGAAAGAAAGAAAGAAAGAAAAAACACTACAATCACTATAAGGTCTTCCGTTGGAAACGGAATACCTTAACTATAAGGTCTGCCGTTTGAAACGGAAGACCTTAAAAACTAGACGCTCGTTGCGAGCAACAAGAGGTCTTCCGTTTGAATACACCTTAAAAAAGACTATAGAGATAGCTGTTCTTTTCTACCATTTCTTAACACTCTTTAACATAGAGCAAAACCAATACCGGATATCTAAAACTCTATGTAGAAGTCAAACCAATATTGTAAAATCCGTTTTGGGACGTATTTCGATCCTCGGTGACTTCGCCAGCATCAAAGACATTCCGCCGCAACAACAGTGAATCAGGTTCCAACGATGCAACTGCATTACAAACAGATAAAATAGCTAACCGCGGGTCGAAAAAGAAATATTTTTCATATTTATACGTGTACTAACATTTAAAATTATTCTTATGTTTAGAATGACTTTTTTCAATAGTATGTCAAGAGAGAGAGGGAGTTCGTTATCACCACATGTCATCGTGAGGCGGAGTTCAGACATTCACTGCTCATGACTTGACTGAGAGAAAGAGAAAGAGAGAGAGAGAGAGTGAGAGAGAGAGAAGTACATGTAAATATACAATTCAAACATGTATATAATCTGTAAAAAAAACAATTGTCAATAAACGCATGTATACACGCATGCCTGTATCTAGGTATGTGGAGAAACATTAAACAACCCTCAATTTAAAGTCAGGTATAATAGTTGAAACATAAGCATATTGTTAGGAGAACCGCAGTCGCTAATTGTTGTGTGCACACAGAGATAGCGGCATTTCTTTGATGCCGGCAAAGCGACCCGGCGAGCTCTAATGCGGTCGTATTACAGGGGAGCTTCGGCGGCATGACTTTGATGCCGGCGATGCTACGAGCGTCTAAATTTAGAAAGCTGCTGATAAAAAAAAAGACTGTCACATAGCAGGAAATCAACGGTATTTTTAACCGGACTCTATATTTGTACTGAATAAAAACCCCGATATTGTTTTGATTTATGATAAAATTTAAACGGAAAACATTTTAAACCATCATTTTCAAGATAAAATCGTAAAACAAACCACAATTAAAAAAGAAAAAACGTTCGACACTCAAGGACTGAACCCGGGTTGCCTGGGCACAAGTCCACCACTCTAACGACTGAGCTACGCGGACTCTCGCTTCAAGACTTTAAAGCCTAAAATGTCGAGAATGCGTGGATTGATTTTAAACGGATTCCATATTCTAAAGTTTTGAACGCGTCTCTATCGAATAATAAAATAACAAATATTCAAGTCAAAAAAGTTAAAAAATGATAATTTTTTGTTTCCTTCCGGTGACGACAGGAAGTGACGGCGGACGTTCGGATATGCGAAGGGCACTGCTGCTGACGACTCTCTACCATCCCTGAAAATTTGAAAATTCTCTCTTAAATACTTTTGGAGAAAAATCGTGAACAAGCAGAAACATAAAAGTTTTAATATCTCGGGACCTGAAGTGACGACCAAAAAAATATCATGTGAAGTTCTTACAAATTTAGTCATGAAAAAGATCTGAAATTTTTTTTAAAATCGGCTAAAGCGTTTTTGAGAAAACGCGACAGAAAAAAAAAATATTATAATAGAAAAAAAAGAAACAAGGCAATAAGTAAAAACGGAAGACCTTAATAATATCTAGATACGATCTCGTTACGAGTAACGAGTAGGTCTTCCGTTCGATTTTTTGAAACGATACGATAATTTCTTAAGAAAACTTTAGATACAAATGTTTGAATATTTTAGGGGCCAGCCCTGTAGATCCTAAATGGGGACAGACATTGGTGTTTTTATTAGTGGAATCGATAGAAATCATCCTTGCAGACATTTTCTCTTCTTCAATGCTTAACAAAGTATGTCTCCTTGTCTAGATATATTGCGTCAAAGTTTACGGACTTTGGCCCCTAAAAATCCCTAATTACCTAATAAATGGGTGTGACGATGAATTTTTCAAACAGATATAATTACGATTAGCAGCTTTGCTTCTATAATGCATAACAAAATCTTTATCGTTTTAAAGTTATTTGTTATAGAGTTTATGAGTCTATTGGCCCCTTATTAAAGTGGCCAGCCCCTTTTTGTTGACTTCACACGAAAGATCTCTCAAATACTAACATTTGTTGTTCTTACACCCCTCTTAAATTGTTGTTCATTTTTGAGATACAACTGATTGAATATTTTAGGGACCAGCCCTGTAGATCCTTAATGGGGACTGACATTGGTGTTTAAATAAGTGGAATCGATTAGAATCATGAATACATACATTTTCTCTTCTACAATGCAAAACAAAATATGTCTCGTTCTCTAGATATATTGCGTCAAAGTTTGAGATCTTTGGCCCCTAAAAATCCCTAATTACGTCATAAATGGGTATGACATTAAGATTTACAGATAGATATTGTTACGAGCCTTTTGGCCCCTAATTAAGGGGGCCAGCCCCTTTTCCTTGATATCGGTTAAAATATTTTTTTAATACTCTACCACTTTTGTAATATATGTCTTATCAAAATATCAACTGCAAAAAAGATACAGATCACAACGTGTGAAATTTTTGATTCAAAATTCTGGCCAATTTTCGAGCCATAGCGAGCTCCAAGAAATGGCGCCACAGGCGTTAAACAAAAACAATAGGCACAACTTCAAACAATGGTCTACCTTTCCTGAAAATTTCATTTTCATATCTCTAATAGTTTTCGAGATCAAGTGTGCACAAAATGGGTCGAAAAGTTTACAAAATCAGCGATAAATCGGTACCGGAAGTGACGACGGCAAAAATTTTAAAAACAAAATAAATTCAGATCATTTCCAAACTACTGTGAAATAATGTTCGAAATCGGTTGGATAGTTTTTGAGAAATCGCGTGCACAAAATTTGTGGGGAAAAAAATAAGAAGAAACAGTACGAAAACTATTGGAAACGGAAGACCTTAAAAATATTTTTTGTTCAATGTTGCCACCTTCATATCCCGAATGAATCACCTAAGAAAGCAATTTATTTTTCAAATAATCACTTAAATAGGATTTTTGGGAGTATATAGTAATTTTTATACCATACCTTCTGTAGACTTTACTAACCAGACATTTCTGTAGAATGTAGGTAACAAATCTTATTATGTTGTGCCTCACTTTCTACATCTATATCATACGTTTTAGAAGTACTTTATTTTTAAATAAATAATAATGTTTCTACTCAAAATAATAAAATATTTGCAAAAAAATCGTATCGGCTGTATTCTTAGCACTAACTTTTATTTTATCAAAACCATAATTACAATATCAGTTTTAAAACTTAGAATGAAGGTTTATGATATATATTTGTTTGGATTTGTACACGATCTTAGAAGATGATACTATTTTCACCGGATAAACTGTTTTATTTACGCGATAATGTCATTAATAAAATTATAGCTAATGATAAAGGCACAGCCATTTCAAAATAAAACAAGAGGCTCATGGGGCCACTTCGTTCACCTGAGCAACAATAACTTTATATGAGCGTTCAAAGGATATTGTGCCATATGGCCCCTCGATAGAATAAAAAAAAATACCGTAAAGTATCCGAATTTTACACTTATTTTTGCATAAACTTAATGTTTGACATTGTACCATTTTTGCAAAAAAAAAAATTAAAAGATCCCCTGCAAGATAACTAACTAAACTTTTGGTAGGTGTTCACTGTAAACTTCCAATTCCCTTTATTTTCGTTCTGCCCTCCCCTTCCCCCCACTTTGTAAAGCGATCAAAATATATGAGAGCATTTAGGTACATCTTCTTCCTCAACTACTTACTAGTGATTGTATTTTAAAAAAAAAAAAAACAATATTGGTTACTGTATTTACTATATTTTAAAAATTCATATATTTAAAAGAAGAAAATTGTACCTTAATACGCTTAATTCCTAAAATTATAAACATTCAAAAATTTAACTGGCCTTCCCCATTATAAACGACTGTTGTTTACCTGGCGTGAACTCGTGTGACGTTTTATAACCTTTTCCTAAGGCCTACCCATTATTATCATGTTTAAAACAACAAATGGCTACAAACCAGAATGATTTTCTGCTGCAATATTTTTTTAGGAATAGCGATACTGCCTTTATCCTCATAACAGAAATGTGTCCGAACTATAAAAACTGTTTTAACGGTGTCTTTTTTTGCCTGAAAAACTATCAAAATTGATGTAGAATTCATATACTTCATCGCATAAAGAGGGGGTCCCAGAAAGTAGTTACAGCATATAATCCTTTAATTTTTTTTTAACGTTTTGCGAGACATTTCTAATGATCAACCAAGTAGAATTATAAGCAAGATACAGAGCTTACAATTCTGCTAGGTTTGAGTCATTTTTTGTACACTTTTGTGAGTTTATTACGTTCAACTTAAGATTCATTAACTTGGTATTTCCAATTCAGCAATTAAAATGTAAAAAAAAAAAAAGAATGGCATCAGCTCTGTGTACAAAGATAGTTCATTATCTTGCTTATAATTCGAAGCTTGACACTTAAATATGGTTAATAAATAGAAAATTGTAAACAATGAAAACAGAAGAAACATGCACTAAAACAAATAAAGTGCACAATTTATTTTTCAAAATTAATCATATATATACCTACATATTTCCGTCAGCGATATTAAACTCTGTTTAAACCGAATAGACTCGAGAAAATGCTGAGCATCTCAACAAAACACATTGCATAAATCAACCATTATGCAAAGATCATTCCGAATTACCAATATAATTAATTGTATTTAAGTATGTTATTTTTGCTTATTTGCGCAGTTAAACAGTCATTTGTCTGATTTACCTAAGTCTATGTTTGATTTAATACGTAAAATTACAAAACACATGCGATAGTTCCCCAGGTTACAAAGCATAATGAAAATGAAACAAATTTTAACGATAATCAAAACAAGCAAACACCAACGTCCAAAACTGAAAACTGTCAACGCATTGAGATATTTAACCCCAATGTACTTCACAAAATCGGCAGCAATGTATCTTACATATTTCAGAGATTCCCTTCGCATGCGAACTGTTGCACAACAAACAAATTCATCTTTGTCCGATCGACCCGTTTATCATGCGTCCAACATGGCTGCTTTAACAAAGAACCTTGTTTTCGAAATATGGAATACCGAACCCGTTATACACCGTTTCATTTCCTTTATAACTCAAACTTAAAACGAAATTAGCCCTTAATTTTTACAATTTATATTTTCATTTCCATAAGGATGAATTCTGCTAAATTACTTTGAATTTGACTCAACAGTTTTGGAGAAGAAGATTTTTCAAACCTTTTTTGCACCTCCCTTTTTTTACAGTCTCGAGGTTTTCTCCGCTTTGAATGCAGACTTGCCTTTTATTTCTGCAATTTAAATCCGCCTTCCTATAAGGATGTTTTGTGCCAAATTTGGTTGAAATCGGCCAAGCGGTTTTACAGAAGTTCAAAATGTAAAAAGTTTTCAGACGGACGAGCGGACGGACGACGGACAAAATGTGATCAGAAAAGCTCACTTGAGCTTTCAGCTCAAGTTTTTAATGTTCTTTGTATTTAAACTAAGGATGTAAAAGGTCTGGTGTATTTGGCATTAACTGTGACAAACCATGCCCAGCCAATTGTAAAGACAGCATGTGTCACATAGAGAATGGATCTTGTTTAAGGTGTAAACCTGGATGGACTGGGACATCTTGCGACACAGGTATTTAAATGTTTCTAATTTATTAATTATTCAAAGCCTGACATTTTTTACTATGTAACAATTTGCTATTTAGTAAGTTGTTATTCTTTGACTAAATATAATGTAATAGATAAGCTAGACGTACATTTGTCACCTGCTTTGCTTTTCAAATAGCAATGAAATAAATCAGTTTTACCAATTATTTTAAAAAAAATTATCGTTTCAACTCTATTGCGTAATATCTCATTTTCTTAAAATCGTATTCGAAAGACCTCAAATGTGTATTTTATCTTTAGTCGTCAATTCTTTAGTTGAACTAAGCTTTTTTGTATGAGAAAGATCCTTTGTTGAGTTTTAAATGATATCAGTACAAATAATCTTGTATTTGCCTGTTTGCTTACATTTAACGATACTTACTCATTTCTAGTAATTATGTGTTTATGGGCTTTAGTCATTCAAATTGTTATAATGATCAAATAACAATATCTACCCCTACCATGGATTATTTTGCGATTTATTGTTAATCCATTACTGAAGGGTACTCAGAATCATATGCATTTTTCTAACGCGATCTTTACGATTTAGACATTTTTTTCTTTAGAATGTATGGAAGGTTGGTATGGTGTAAACTGTAGTCAGAAGTGTGTAGGACAGTGTAGAGATAACTCTACCTGTAATCACGTGACTGGCCTGTGTGATAAAAGATGTGATGCTGGATGGACAGGAACATTATGTGAGAAAGGTACGTTTTCAATTAAATTATGTATTATTTGTTCCCAAGTACAAAAATGATGATTTTTTTTTTTCAAAAAAGATTCCAGTAAATGTAATCTTATATTTTTTTCAGTATTTGGTCAAATCAATTCTTTTATCTACTTTTATAATTTTGATGTTTACAGCTTGCCAACCTGGGTATTATGGTGAAAACTGTTCTCTCTCTTGTTCTCCTAACTGTAAAACCTGTCGACACACAGATGGTCTGTGTTCCTGTAAGGCAGGTTGGATGGGTCATAATTGTTCAAAAGGTAGTTATCAGTGGTAAAAATATCCAAATTCTGTGCTTGAATATATGAAACAAAACATGTAGTATATTCATTATGATACAATAACAAGTACCATTAGCACTTAGCTGTAATCAATACATTATACCTTTCAGAATGTATTCAGTCACATGGAGAAAATTGTCAGTATTCGTGCAGTTTATATTGCATCAACCAGACATGTGACAGATTCAACGGAAACTGTTTGTGTGATGGCAAACTTGGTACGAAGTGACATTTTCTAAGATTTTGTTTTAATCAATATAAGGTTGTTTTTTTTAATTATGTTGATTCTTTTAAAAACTAAGCTAATAGAATGCAGGGTGTTGTGACGAATGATGTAGCATCCAGTACAGTTTGGATTGTTGCCTTCTCGATATCACTGGCCATCCACATTATATTCATTTCTGCTACGTTAATTAGTCGACGGTATGAAATAACGTTTTCTGCAATTTCCAAAGACAAATAATTATAGTTGTTTACATTTTGATTTTTGATTTAAAAGTTGATTTTGTCATTAAGATACTCGTCTTTTTCTCATAGGAAACAGAAATCCACAACAGATAAAGTTATTTTATCCGGATTTAATTCAGTGCAGACTGTAACTAGTGAAGAACCATACATGTATCACTATCAAGAACTCGGTGTATCACAAATCGAAAACACCTATCAAACTCTAAATCAGCAGTGACTCTCGCAGTTTAAAACTTGTGTCCACCAGTTAGCTAAGTTAGAGTATACCGAATGCTCGTTGAATGTGTTGGAATTGCAGACTTATATCATTCAGTTACCGTTCAGTCTTCTTTCAGTGACATTAATGTTGACTGTTACTTAATTACATAATTTATTTGCCTGTGTTTCCATTCAATTTGTGCAAAGAAAGTGTATATTCTATCCTTAAGGGCATTTACAATGAGTAATTAATTTTAAAGGAATAATGTAACAGCCATGTTTTCTGAATAGCTTACAAATCAACGATGCATCAAAAAGATAGGCTATTTAATGAGATATAGTATATATATATATATATATATAGTATATATATCTGTAATATAGTCATTTTGATACCACAAAAATTTGTATATTTCACGTAACTAGATAAAATCATTTGTCGCAATGTATCCGATTAAAAAAAGCTATTTACTATTTCACATGAAGTAGCTCAAAAACTTCCTCAGTCCTTGATACTAATTATTTATCAATGTTTCGTTGTTATTAAATGTATTCACGTTGTCATCAAATCGACAGATTTGTTCTTTAGCATTTCATTTGAATGTTCAACCTTAATATTTCCGCTACATTTACTTTTGTTAATTTTGTCATGTATCTTATTTCTTTGTGCAAGATAAAAACGAAATTTTCAGTCAAAATAATGAAGCATTACAACTGTGACTTCTCTTATTACTTTCTGCGGATTATTTGTAGCGTTTACGTATAGTATGTATTATACATTATAGTTTACGTCAATGTTAATCTACGGTATTAGTAAGATTATATAATAATGTACTTATCCAATTTTAAGGTACTTTAACTCCGTACTCAATGTGGTCTACAGCACGATTGGTCAATAATCATGCATAACGATTAAGAATTGTATAACTCTTTGTTTTATGCAATATTACAATGAAACCTGCAAAATAAAAAAAACCCGAAGAAGGGTATAGTCCATTATTGCATTTTCCATCGGGAGTAATGTTAACGTTAGGGTTCTACGCTCTGGCCCTAAATTTTCATTCAGCAAGGAGATACCTCTCAAATGGAAGCTCATCAAATTGTCTCTCTCCTGTTAAATTTTCGTGGTGTGAAGTCATATTCGTTTTCCGGCAGAATGCGTTTGTATTGAAAAACTCTGAAAATGAAAGTAAAAGTAGAAAATTTCAGTTTTGGAAAAGGTATACATCAAACAATTTCAATTTTTTCCTTTAAATGATAATTTAATTTTGATACTTGCTCTTAAAATTGCACATCCTCCTTTCTGACATGTGTCAAGCATTCTGATTTTAAATTTCCCAATAAATGTTTATATAATCTAAAAGTATAGGATCTATTTTGCTTAAGGTGGTTGGCACCTGAAATTATAGTAATGTCAATCATCCGAAAACCACGTGGATATAAAGATGGGGACCTAAAATGTTCATTTATTTTATTTGTGCCCCATGTCACATGCCATTTTTTCTGGAAATATAGGGTCCCAAACAGATATGAAAATTTTCCTGAAATTTTTGCTAAAATTTGACAATCAATTGATAATTTGAAGAAATCAAACAAATATTTATAATTTGCAATATTATTTAGTTATAATTTTAATACAGTATGAAGTTGAACACATGTAGTGACTATAAAAGTAAAATCTAAGTCAAAGTTTAAAAATTCTTGCTTTACTGGTGGCTTCAAAGGCCAGTACATAATGAATACAACAACAGATGTTACAAAATTTGGGAGCAATCAAATTATAACGCAAATAAAAAGAAGTATAGTAATGTCATCTTTCTAAAACTTTGCCTACAAATAGACATACATTTAATGTTTCATTTAAAAGAAAAACAAGTAGGGGTCACATCTCAAAATTTTGAGATATAGCATGAAATGAGCTAATTTTAGGCCAAAATTGGAGTTAATTTTTTCTTAACTTCTATGAAATATAAGCTAAATATGGCAGAATATATCGATAGAAATATCAAAAAATTGTTTAAATATGTTTTTTAGAACATCATAAATATATCGTTATACACAAACTATCTAGAATTTTAATCTGCGTTGAAAATTAGGAAGCTAAGTAACAGTACTTTAAAACTAGTAAGTTATGTAAATTGTTCATTTCCTTCTTGAAAACCTTTCGCCTCAAAATATAGTCCCTTACTAAACTCTGTAAAAATGTAATTTTTTAAAAACAGTATTATTCAATAGTTTATTTGGCATTGTAAAATATAAATATACTACTAGAATTAATATTTCATGCAGAATTTTCAGACTAGAGGTGACCCAAAATGGCTACTCAAAACCTAAGGAGCGAACCTCTTTAATGGCGATTCTTTGTTGCCCTACCAATTCTAAAAATAGTTAGATGGTTTTACCCAATATGAAACAGTCATTGTGGTTATTTACAATTCTAAGCTTATATGTTCAATCAAGACAATATACAGACCCATGATTCCACATTTGGAAAAATTCAATACATAATTATGAATCTTGCAGCATTGATACACTTGCATGAAATCTGAAGAGTCCAGTCGAAATTTACCTAAACAACATCTAGCTCTCTGGCACTCGATGTTCTTCAAATAGCATATACTGAAAAAAACTTTTATTTCAAGGATTAAAATACATGTAAAACATAAAAATTCAATATTTTTCTAAATTGATGTTGTTCATATTCGTCGGAAAAATCCCATTTATGTCTTATTTTATAAAATTTTAGTCGCACAAATCATGAGTATTTCTTTAGTTACAAAAAATAATTGTTTTCAAATACAACGAAAAAGGTAAAATAGAAAAGAATAGGAATAGGAATTTCCATATCCATCAATGTATTACATGTATGTATTGGTATGTAAATAATAATGTTATATGCTCTATAATGTGAATCCCTCAGTAAATTGTTGTTCCGTTTAGATGCTAGCTTGAGATTACCGCACCTATTGCGTCATAATAACGTCATAGCGAGGAGTTGTTTTTACTCGTGTAAATGTAATATTTGCTGAACTTTTATTTAAGCCTAATTTCGGAAGAAATGCACCATGGCCTTACCCATTAAAGATATGTCATAGGTAAAAGTAACTTGCTAATAAGGAGTTTTTCATTTACTCTTGTGTATTGTTACCATTTTTAACAAAATTTATAGAAAGACATATCCTATGGAAAATAGACAACAATTATCTGAATTCAAAATCCAATAGAATATAATTTACCCACTAAGTCTGTGAAATATGTATAATCAATATAAAGTTTCCCAGTATTTAATACTCTAAATTATCTGCATGTCAAATACTGGGTATATAGTTTTAACAGTTTCCTTCTTTTAAACTTTGACGAGTGTTATTAGACATAATTGTTACCAAAAAAATTTTTACTTACATCAAGAGTGGCTCATTGTTAGGTTTGAATAGTTGATAAAAATCCATTTCAATTTACATGGTATCTAAAATGAAATATTTTGAATTTATTTCTACATGTATCAAAAACTATCCCCAAAATTAATGCAAATCTATAATCATAAATATAGAATTGGAACCTACCGGACATTAATACAACTTCTTTACTATGCAAACTAATATTAAATAGATAGTTTAATGAAGTATTTTCCCTCACCGGAAACGTTCTGCTTCTCTATTTTAACTTTTACTCGCTTGAAATGATCGCACTAGAAACCCAAAGTGATATTTGGTCTTAGAATTCATAAAATGTCTTCTAAACTCATATATAAGTAGAAACACACTTACATTTTTTTTTTATAAAAACTTAAAATAAATTACATGCAAATTATTATCACATTTTCTTTAGTATGAATAAATTAAAAAAGCCCCTTAATGTATTGAATACATTAGTAAAAGTTTCAAGTCTCTACCTCTAACGATTTATGAGGAGTAGCGGTAAAAAGCATTTTGTACAATAGGGACAATAACGCTATCATTGTTTCAAACTGAGGTCTCTACCTCTAACGATTTATGAGGAGTAGCGGTAAAAAGCATTTTGTACAATAGGGACAATAACGCTATCATTGTTTCAAAGTGAGGTCTGAAGGGTTATATTTTGAAATGTCTCAAGAAGTACTACTACATCCATGAAAAAGATTTTATGTACCCCCATCAACAAAAGAGATCTAAGAATTTATTAATTCATAGATTTTCAAATGACTTTCACATTTGATCTTTATGTCATTTTGTTCGGCCGAGGTAGACGCTTCCATCCCAAGTGGTCCGAAGTCTCTGCGATAAATAATAAAAAAGTTGGAAGTGATTTTATAGAAATTTAAATACGTTCAGGGCAATAACTACTATAAGAGGGCCCCAGATCCTTTCGGTATGAATAGATTAAAGAACCGTCTAAGTGTACTGAAGACATTGGTAAAAATTCCGTGTGTTTATCTTTAATGGTTTTAGAGTAGTAGCGATAACAAGCATTTCGTACAATAGGGGCAATAACTCTGTAATTATTCAAAGATATGAGCCAAGGGGCTATATTTTAAAATGTCTTAAGGTTTTTTGTTTAGGTAATGCGTATTGCGCGTGAATACATTCATTTCGTGCATATCTTTTACAACTGTATGCTATGCTATGGTATGCGATTTTTATGATATGCTATGAGATTTTAATGCAATGCAAGATATTTGTATGCTTTGCTATGAGAAATTGAATGAAGGGCTTAAAGACATGGTATGTTATGCTATGCTAAGGTATGATCTGAAATTTGAAGAAAAACGCCTCGTTTGCAGAAGAGTTCCAAACATTTCAAAGTAAAATGACAAGAAGCCACAGTTTACCATTAATCTGCAATGTGAACAATTATTATTAAAAATAAAAGCATTTAAAAACCGAGTTAAAATAATGTTGTATGCTATGCTTTGGTATGCTAAGGTAGAATGAAAAAAATGACAATAACAAATCGTCAACCATCTCAAAAATCCATAAAACGAAATACAAATTCAAAGCAGAGCAACACGGATCTCCAAAAAGTTAGAGGTAGGATCATGTGCTCAGGAGGAGTGAGCATCATCTGCTGACGGGTCACACCCGCCGTGTGCTCTTTGTCGTAATCGGAAAACACCGGAAAAGTCCGTAGAGAATTAGGTGATTAATAATGGTCTAACAATTAATAGGAAAAACGTCAGTCATCATGCGACCAAGTGGAAGATTGTATTTGCTGACAAGGTCGTTGTATCTACCATAGAACTTACGAAAAGATGACTTCAAACGAGACTGTTGATAGTCCTGTTTTATCAACTTGTTAGTCAGTAGCTTGCCTCGCCTTAGAAACTGTTCATACGAAGAGCTTGCATTTGCGTATCGAATTAACTGAGTGACAAAACACCACAAGCAGGTGATGAAGGTATATTGCTACATAAGTAA
Source organism: Magallana hongkongensis (assembly GCA_016163765.1). Taxonomy (NCBI): domain Eukaryota; kingdom Metazoa; phylum Mollusca; class Bivalvia; order Ostreida; family Ostreidae; genus Magallana; species Magallana hongkongensis. Next base: position 50,778,438 of record WFKH01011926.1, on the reverse strand, counting down.
GGAAAGTTGACTAGAAAAATTGAAGTCATCGTATTTATCATAAAGTTTTGTTGTTAGGTTTCCATCAATGTCCATTTCCAGTAAAATATCCAAATATGAAACAGATGACGCAGACTCTGTGGTATCTTTTATTTCAAGTTCACTGGGATATATCAAGTCGACGTAAGTATGGAAATAACAATTGTTAATTGGTAATACGTCGTCGATATACCTGAATGTTGAGTTGAAGGCCACAGCGAGTGATTTACTTTTTTCACGTACAAGTTTTTGAATATATTCTGCTTCATAAGAATACAAAAATAGGTCTGCTTACAACGGGGCAAAATTGGTACCCATGGGAATTCCAAGAGATTGTTGGAAGACTTGATTTCCAAAAACTACATAGATGTTGTCTATCAGAAACTCAAGCATCTTTTTAATGTCAGAGTACTTGTGTGTCCAATCAGAATGGCTTTAAACAAAATATTTTTTTTTAGATTTCAAATGACAAGGTAGACATTTTTACGACTTCCATTTTTATTGAAGAAACAACTGTCGATGATATTAAAAATCCTAGATTTTAATTTGTCATGGGGAATGGTTGTATAGAGCGTTGAAAAATCATACGGTTTGATGCCATTGATTTTGCTAAGATTTTGTGACCTCAAAGTTTCTAATAATTCTTTAGAGTTTTTTAGTATCCACATCTGATTCACACCACTTCTGGAGTATATTGTTGTACAGTACTCTTGAAGCTTCTCCTTTATTACTGTAATAATTTTAGTACGGAGTAAGGAAAAAGGTTTGGTAGAACATTTACTGGAACCTGCTTTATATCTGTTTGTAAGGACTTTTGTGAGGCTTTGGAATCCAGTACAATCACATTCATTTTGTTTATTGAGGATATTAAAGATATCAATAACCGATTTATGATTTTGAAGTATTTCCTGCTTGGAGGCTGCTATGGATGTAAGTAGGATTACCATGTTTAGAATCGAAACCTATTTCTTTGAACATGCAATTTATATGATGTGCCTTACAAATGAGATTGTATGCGATGGCATGAGATTTCAATGCTAAGCTATGATATTTATAAATGATATGATATGCTATAAAAGATATGATTGAACTGACTGTAGTAGTATTAAGTAGTTTAATTAATGTGGGAAAGGTTCAATTACTTTACTTCACATCAACTTAACTAGATTCAGTACAGTGGATCGCTCAATGCATTTTGAACAAAACTAATATAGTGGCACGTTATTTATCGTGTCCAAAAAATCTGCAAAATAATTTTATCTTGTTTATCTAAAAAAAATCTATTGAATCTGCATGTCAATTTCTTTTACCCAAAAGTCAAACACACCTTTTAATACCGATTATCTTTAAAACCTTTTTATTCTTAATCGAAAATAATTTGTCAATATCTAGACGCATTCATTACCCTATGTCATTTTTCATTATATATTGTTGCATGATTTGTACACTAGCAAATGTGACTTATTGCATTTGGTCTTCGTCGGTCGTCGTGCGGTGTGCGCCGAGCGTCATGCGTTAACAATTTTACTTCTTCTTGAAAACTACAAGGCCAGTTGTTATCAGTTTTAGCGTGAAGCATCTCTATGGTAAGAAGAATTAAAATGTTGTAATTTATGGCTCTACCACCCCTGGGGCGCCGCAGGTGGCTCCAAATATTAAAAAAGCCAATTTTTCAAAAATAAAAAAACTGAATGCATGGTTATGATGTCCATGCAGCCCTCTACCAAAATTTTGGAATTCATGGCCCCTGGATCAGGAGTTTAGGCTCGAGGGTAGGGCCAATATGGCCATATAGTAAAAATGTATTACATCTTAGAAAATTTTCTTCTCTACCCCCGTATATATTTGTTAAAAACTTTATGCATGCTTATGATGTCCATGAAGACTTCTACCTAAATTGTGAAATCCATGACCCCTAGTACAGGGGTTTAGGCCCTAGGGCGGGGCCAATATAGCCAAATAGTGACAATTTATTAAATCTTCGAAAATCTTTTTCTCTACTCTAGGAAAAAAACTGAATACATTGTTATGATGTCCACGAACTCTTCTACCTAAATTGCGAACTTCATGGTCCCTGGATTAGGGGTTCAGGCCGTAGGGGTTGGGGCAATAAGGCCATATAGTGTTAATGCATATAATGTTTATAATAATAACATCTTCTTCTCTACTCTCACACATCTGTGAGAAAAACTGACTTCATAATTTTGTTAACCAGGAAGTCATTTACATAAATTGTAAATACTTCATGTCAATAGCATAACGGAATACGTACAATTGAAATACGTTTTCAATCAAATCATCATAATTTTTCAAACACCCGATTAACTTGAGAAGTCCGACACAAGACAAGTGCATGCTTCACCGAAAATTGTTAAACAAATATTGACCACGCAACAAGTCAACAAATGGTTGATCACGTAATGGCGAGAACTGTTTTGATGCAGGGAACAATGGATAAATATTAAAGTTCACAAGAATTTAATAAAGAATGGACATTTTGACAGAATAAAATTTAACACTGTATGTTCAACAGGCATTACAAACGATATCGGCGATCTTTCTCTCACGGTATCCAGAAAAATGAGTTGAAGTATAATCTAATTGATCTTATTTTGACTTTAAAAAATGTGTATTTATTTATAACAAGACTTAACAGTATAAACTAAAATGAGTTGCTAGTTTGGATTAATATTCACCGTTGTTTAAATCAAGATCAACGACAGGAAAATTGATCGATAAATGAGCAGTAATTATCCCGCATAAGGCCGAGCGATAAGTTGCCGGATTACGGGACATAACTCTTACTAATTATAAGCAGTCGGTTCTTTTCATTGCGGCCGGTTTTCAAAATAGACAAGATCTGGATTGCACAACATTTTTTAAACATAAAATAATTGGAAAATGTCAAGGGACTGAATAATTTCGCCGGATTGGACAACATGCCGGAATGCACAACATCCGGATTCAACAAATTTTACTGTAAATAAACTGCAAAAGATAAGCACATCATGTTTTTTTTACGAAAACTGGTATTGATAGGCTTAAAGTTTAATATTTATTTTAAAGCTCAGCATTTGACTTCAAAAGAAAAATTACTACGTGATTGTCTATCTCGTTCAAAGTAAGTGGCACCATGGGCCGACAGCAATCCAGTCAACATTTCTTTACTACCACCATTTCCCAATTAAGAGGTGACATACAGAAACTACTGGATACGAGCCTTAATAATTCCTTATTAGCTTTGTACTCACATGCGTGAACAGATTTTAAAGATTTTGCTGAGAAATATGGGTTAATTATTGAATTTACAGTGAAGCAACATATACTAGTATACTTTGTTACATACCTGGTTTCAAGGGACTATGCTGCAACAACTATTACATCTTATCTCTCAGCTTTTACTTACATTCAGAAGCTCAACAATTCTGGGGATCCATGCTCGTCTTTTTAATGCAAACATTGCTATTATCAACACGCAAACTTAAACCTTCACAAGATGTTACAATATCTATTACTAAAACTAATTTGCATCGAATATCTGTGACTTACAGTTTCTAATGCATTGAATCGTCCATGTTTAAAGCAATGGTTTTTTTTTGGCTTTTTATGGATTCTCGATGGTTGGAGAAATAACATCAGATCATAAGATAATTAATAAAAATTTACTCCATTTTAATCAAATTTCCAAGGAAGAAAATCATATAACTATCAAATTTATTACATATAAACATCACATGGGCAAACCATTTTTTCTTGCTATTCACTCTGCAAGGAACAAAAAGTATTGTCCAGTTCAATACTTACAAGACTACAGTAAGTTAAGAGGAGTACAATATTAAACACCTGTCTATCATATGCAAAGTTGGATTTGCGTCGAAACATTAGCCATTCCTTCCGGATAGGCATGGCGTCTCACTGTGCGGATGTTGGCATGAGTGACAGCAAAATTAGACTCTGAGGTCGATGGAAATCAGATGCATTCAAAGTTACATTAGACCAGTTAATATAGTATAGAGAGATCAAAGACAACATTACTCAAGTGACTGTGGACTTGTGTATGGACACTGTTTTTCAGGAACATAATGTATATTTCTTGATATCTTTTAAGGGTAACTACATGACTGTCGGTAATAGTTTAATTCCTACCATTGACAGTTTTAAAATGATTTGAATGTAATACAAATTGTTTTGTTCATGTTGAAGCTTTGCCTGGGTTGGAAATATGCATATTCCTACCTATTATTACTATACATAAAACTTTAAGGTTACCTTAATGGACCTGTTTGGTTATGGCATACATGTATGTTTATCCTTACCCATGCATGAATAATATTTGTATGTTTTTAAATGGGACTATGTTTGTAAGGCATATGTATTTCCTAGCAAATATTAGTCTACTTTAAAAAGAATAGGAATGTACTTTGCCAATAAATTTTTCTTTCTCTCTTTTTGGGGTCTGAACTTGATAATGTAGAATCAAGTAAATGGCACTTTCAGACCAAGAGGATTATGTTTTTGATAAATTTTGTAATCAATCAATTTTTTGTTTACGTGAGTAATGGTAGTTATTGATTATTTTAGTTGTAAAATATTATGGCATAAAGAATCAAAATTCATAATTTTATTATTAATTTTATAAACTTATTGTTGCATAATAATGTATTGTCGTTTTCCGGATTATATCCAACTAAATTTGGTTAAAGAATAAAGTCACGAAAAAGGCAGAGTGCAACATACATTTTTGTTTTGTGATGTTTTACTTTAGAAAGATGAAATGTTCTGAGGGTTTAAGTTGGAGCTGATATATTAATGAAGGTTAATTGTTTCATGGGAATATGCGTGAAATATATTATATGCAGGAATGATATTTGGAACATTATCAATTATGAATAAAATATATTTTGAAGAAAACAGACAGCGTTGACATTTTGCCGGATTCCCTCAGTACGTATCATCCACAACGAACGTATAGAATATATAATCTACCTAGAGTGACACATAACCTTAAACGTTTCAACTTAAATATGTGAGTTCATCGTTCAAGGTATGTGATTTTAAAGTATTCTTATGATGTGTAAAATGAAAAAAATATGACATACATACAACACAAGAACAAATTAGTTATTTTCATCAAATAAACAAACTACTGTAAAAGTGGTTAGTGACGCGTTGAGGAAATGTTCACGAGTTACACGGTAAGTTTAAGACCGCGTGGAAAAATAACCCACGCGTATAGTATAAAACTTACACATTTATGGTGATGAATCACGCATCGGCGTTTAATACCTACGCGTATTGTATGGCTATGAAAAACGCGTACTTAACCACCAGCGTAAATAATCGCTTTTACAGTTCACACTACTTAAGGGGGCATGGTCACGATTTTGGTGGAATTTTTTTTTCTATTTTTATTGTTTACAATGCTTTAGGAATGCATTTCTATTTTTAGTCAAAATTTGAATGTCAGTCGTAATGTCAGTATAAGCAAGATGCAGAGTACACAATTTTTTATTATGTCAGCAATGCTCGTGCCATGTTTTTGTTTACATTAGTTCATTATATCGGTAAAAGCTCTTCATCAAACAAATTTTTCTATCTGCTAATTAGTTTAGAACATAAATAAATAAATTCTAGCGTTTGGCACATTTATTTTGTCGAAACCTACAATGTTCTTATCAACAATCAAAATAAAAACAAACACTTTATTTACGTGATAAAGAATGGTAAGCTCTGTATCTCGCCTATAACTGGCTCTCAAATTTTTGTTGACTATTATAAATGCCTTACTTAAGCGTTGTATACATTGCAAACGACAAAATAATGTTTGACAAAAATTGTGACCATTCCCTGTTTAAGATCAGGAAATGGTACTCCTTAAGGGTTTGTTTACTCAGGGTTTGAGTTCTCAAATTCTGATTGTTATAAAGTTCAATGTAATGAGTAAAATTTGTTCTAAACACAAAGAGTATTTATGAAATTATTTTGATCATTGACATAACATTCGATATTTTTACTTTATTATGGAATAAGGCTCAAACAAAAATACACTTTAAGCCAAACAAAGAAAATTCGGACTAAATTTTCCAGATTATGTTTTCCGCTAAAACAGTTTTGGCAGTACTCTAATATTATAAGTAAAGTTTTATTTTTTAGTCTCATTAATTTGGCATATTTTCTGTTGGTTTTACCTCACTATTCATTAAAATAATCGTATGGCACGAATTGCAAAAATATTGAAAAATGCTTAAAAACGATAAAAGACACCATATCTCAAAATTTTGATCATTGACATCATATAAATTTTATGCCAACAAAATAAGGTCAAAATAAGTACTTCAATACTATAAATCTTTTCGTATCATCATCATTCAATTTTTTGTAAAATTAAATCAAAAATGGGTAGGAATTTGAAAAATAATAGAGTAACTTCGTACTAGAATATATTTTTTTTAAATTGTGGCTGAAATCTTAATGCTTTGTATCTATTTAGTGCCACTACCATTCATAAACTGTATATCATTTTTTAAAGTGCTCTATTATTTGTAATATTTTTACAATTAAGAAAATACCAATCACAGTGTAACATTTTGTGGGATTTTTCAAAAAATATTTAATGGCCATTAACTCAAAAAGTAGGTCATTGACCTACTTTTTTGAAAGTGAAAATTAAATAACACTACAATCATAGGTCTATAACATACAATAGATGGTTTTTCATTATCATCAGTGGATTTTTTTTCATTCTGAGTAAACGTCATCCTTAAAGTAAATATTCCTTTTATAATGGTAAAGAATAAACTGAAGTATCTTAAAAGTAATCGCTTTCCAAAAAGGTCCCTTGACTAAACAAAATTATTCAATGGAAGCATGTATCAATTAGGCAAATATCGTATAAACAATGAATTATAAGTGTTGCTGCTGTTCATAAATTCATAAACGAATTTTAGAAGTCTTTTTCTTCGATGTAGTGCATGTACATGTACATGTATATCAATCAAAATTAAATCATTTCATTATTTCAAATTATTTTATGAATGTACATGTATCAAATAATCGCATGAAAGTTTAAAAGCGGAACATAATACGAGTTTAGAGAGAGAATGGAATTTTTGTTATCAAATGAAGATTCTCTGTCATTAAAAAAAATTGATCCTTATGTATGTGAGAAACTTTCGATGCAGAAACCACAATCGAGTGAAAATCCGGCAGTGAACATAGTGTATTGACAAAAAAGTAAAACTTATTTTCCATGTTAAGCCTAAACATGGCCTGGTCTAATTCTAAGTCTTCGGTCAAGAACGTCATTTTCTTTATTTGACATAATGCTGTTAAAAGTACATGCAACAATTTTTTGTGATGTTATGTAAGACCTATCATTATGATAGTTGTTGTGTTGTGAAGATAGTATATATGTACTCACAACTCTGAGCAAATACAGTTCCTTGAATATTTAATAAATGAGATATTCAAATTAAATGTATTTTAATTGACATAAATGTACATAGTCAATAAACAACAAAAAGATTTATTAAATGATTTTCAAAACACATATACATTAAAAGTATCGTATTAAGCATATTACATGTACGAGGTAAAGAGAACAATGCTAAATAACTTAAAAAAAATATTCTTTTTAATTTTATCTTTATTATAAAGGTACATGCAGATTAACATATTATATAGTAGATACATGTAATATATATGAAGAACGAACAGGTACTTGTATAAGTAAGACTTGTCACAGCGGTAAAAAAATGAATCAGAAGCAATGGAAATAGTCACATTAAAATGAATACTCGACAATATATTCGTCAGGTTCCGGGAAAGTATAGGGATTTACGATAACGTTCCACCTAAAACATCAGTTATGATAATGATTAGACGGCGACGCCAAACACTTTAACTTCACAAATAGTAAGATACTCGGTTGTCATGGATATCTTTACGAATCTCCCCTGTGGTAATGTCGGACAGTCGATGATGACCACCTGCGACAGAGTACCAGGACCAACAAAGCAACCGCAGACAGTGTTGACAGCTGATTCTGTCAGCCCTACAGTGACAGTAACATTCCGCAGGCGGTCTGCCACAGCTAAAATAAGTAATATAACAAATGGTAATGAAAAAAGGTGTAAATGAAAAATAACTCAAATTGTAATGTGTATTATACGATAGCGCAAGAGCATTTGACTCAAATTGTGAAATGAGCATTATATTTCTTCAAAATATCCTCCGCGGATTGAAGCAAAAAATCAAATGTGGTTATAACGAACAGTGTTCATAATCAAAAGTCCAAAGGAAAAATGCCATGGAGGAGTAAGCATTCTCTACCGACCGGTCACACCCGCCGTGTGCTCTTTATCGTAACCTGGAAAACGGAAAAATCAGTAGGCAATTCGGTGATAAATAATGGCCTAAAAATAAGTATGAAAAACGTCAGTCAGCATTCGAACTAGCGGAAGATTGTATTTGCTTACAAGATCGTTGTAACGACCATAGAACTTACGAAATGGTGCCTTCAATTGAGACTGTTGATAATCTTGTTTTATTAACTTGTTTGTCAGTAGCTTGCCTCGTTTTCGAAATTGTTCATACGTAGAGCATGCCCTTGCGTATCGAATCGACTGAGAGACAACAACTCCATATGCAGGTAATAAAGGTATATTGCTGCATAAGTAAGGAAAGTTGACGATAGAAAAATGGAAGTCATCACGCTAATCATAAAGTTTTGTTGTTAGGTAACCATGTCTTTTTCTTGTAAATAATTTCAATCTCGGAATCCATTTTTAAAATGCATCATACTACGATGACTTAGGTAGCCCTCTGAGGCACTGACTGGTGGCTGAGCCATAGGTTTGTTACGACGACCGGATAAGATCTTTTTAAGTTTTGGAAAATGAAAAATAAAATCGTATGGTGCTAGATCTGGAGAGTATCTTCTTTGTGATTGTGGTTCGTTTGGCAACTACAGACATTCTACTGTAATTCGTTAGCCATATTTTGTTTCCAACTTTTTTTACTGGTTCGAAATACTAATGGTAGTGAACCCATAACTTGTCAACAGTAACAATGTTTGCAAATTGTCTTTGAATGAATTTAAGAAATATATTAGCATTTGCTTAGCGGTTTGTCCTCGCACCCGGTTTTGGTCATCTGTCAATATATGCATTATCCATTCGACAATTTTTTTTGTACTTTTGAAATACGCTTCAAAATGAAAAGCCAACAGCTTTGGCAATATCACGAATAGTGTATCACATTCATATATTACCCATACTTTTGAAACATTTGCCTTATCCGGTACAGTATTCAGTCGGCCAGATTTTGACGCATCTTTGACGGCCTCTGTGTCCGTCAGAAATTTCTTTCTATATCTACGAACTGTCTCATAAGATACCTTATCTATCCATTGAAAATCTGCTTTACCGAATGACTAACATTTGTGCGAAATTTTATATAAACTTTATTTTCTTCAATATTCGCAACCCGTTTTCCAACTATTTTTTACAACAGTGGTCAACGACTGGCTCTATTGAAATTACTACAAGTTTTAACCTATGTCGAGCTGAAGGCTTGTGTTTATACCGTTTGAAAGCTATCGGATTGAGCTTTTCAAGAGTATCATCATTGACAAAAATTGTGCAAAGTGTTATCGCGCTGTGCTACAATACACATTATATATCGACAAACCCTCGTATTTTTTAGAATGAAATTTATTTCTTGATTTTAAAACTTCTATGCAACTTGCAAAAATATATGCGATCAAATAACACTTGGTTATACATCTTCTACTTGCAAAGATCATAGGGAGCAGATGGAGAGCTTTTTTGGTTTTTTGGGGTTTTTTTTTCAAATGCAATAAGTTGAAGTTATGGACTTTAACTGTGTACTTTATTTTGATTCTGCAATGTCTTTACTCTGAACGCTTACGTATTCCGCCGTAGTCCAGTCCTCTGTTGAATATTCTGACAGATGTAATGGAATACACCTTCTGCACATCTACCATCCACCAAGGATTTGTATCGCCACCATCTGTTGATGAACACTTGTCTAGGACCATGTCTGTTCCATAGTTACCATCTACAGCGTACTCGGCTGAATAAATGTCAAATGTTGACGACTGTTGAGTAGGTTTACGCAATGCAAGTTCCGGCAAAACTGTCACTGGTATTTAAAATAAATGTTGATTTTAAATGATCCTAATGTTAAGAAATCATAGTACAGTGGCCGTTAAAAAAAAACATTTTTTTTTTCAATGTATAGGCAATCTTTTAAATTGTGATTCTGTACGTATTTGTTCAAAATAGCTTACAAAATAACTTGCTGTAATATCTTTAAAATTCCTTTGGTCGTTTCAAAGGGCTTCAAATGTCGTATGAAAATGAAAAATTCTAACTATATCACAATTGAAGAATATATATTTTGACATATTTGTAAAAAAACTGTAAATATTCATAACTAAAAACTCTTGTACGAAGTTTGTGCAGTTTTTACACTTGGCCGTGCGTACTTTCCACGACCCTTTAATACAGTACAATTTTAGTTTAATTTTAGGGAAAACATATAAAACCACTCTAGTTTGATTTGGAATTTTTTGACAAACATTTCGGTATTCAAAATGTATATATAAACTCATTTAAAATGACAAAAACGCGATTGCCCACGAACTTTTTGGACAGCCCTCGTAAAGGTAGAAGCTCAAGACAAAATAAATTGTATAAAAATTTGGATTGAAAATGGGGCCAAACTATTTCTGAGGTATCACAAGTAATTAAAAAATATATGATGATAAATTTTCTTGTAATGCGTTTTAAAAGATATCAACAATGTACATTTTTAACTTTTAATATAAATGTATATTTAGAATAAAAAGTGACTAGTGATCCCCAAGAGTAAAATGCTGGTGAGACAGATAAAAACTGATGATTTGCAGGGATAATTATAATAAAAAAATGTGCTTTAATTCCCCCAAACAGCAGTAGTTTTGGTATATTCACATTAATTATGCAGGCCAGACAGAAGTTGTCTGATATGGTGCAAATCAAAAGTTTCCTCCGAAGAGAGATAAACTTTTGATAAATATAAATACTTTACTATACAAATGTCGATTTTTGAAACAAATGTGATAGTGTGTGTGTGTGTGTGTGTGTGTGTGTGTGTGTGTGTGTGTGTGTG
>WFKH01011926.1:50747184-50764970 GCA_016163765.1 Magallana hongkongensis | reverse complement strand
GTGTGTGTGTGTGTGTGTGTGTGTGTGTGTGTGTGTGTGTGAAACCTTTACCCTAAGCTTGTCTTTCTATACAGAGAAACAACATAATTATCTAATAAGATGAGTTTACAATACTAAATACAGATTTAACATAACTTTCAAGCTTAATGTTATCACTTTTAAGTACAACTTACTGTTCTTGCATATTCCTTGAGATCTTAAGAAAAATCCATCTGGACAGTCATTGTTCTGTAAATATATAAAAAACAAAACAAAACAAAACAGGAGAAAAGAAAATGGCCTAGGTTGAAAATATACAAACAAAGATGATTGCTCAATTATTATTGAATTTTGTTTAAAACCCTTTTGTTAAAGTATATATTCTGGAAATGATTGATATTTTTTATTAATGTAACCTGAAATAGGTAATAATTATGGTTATGTAGTGAAAGACCATGACACGAATCAGGTTCTGTTTTGTTTGTTCTATAGATATGAAAACAGGAATTTGATAAGATTATGAACAAATCAGCTTATGACATGCATATTATTTAGAATTGAAGAACAGCGGTTATTTCAAAACGCATGCCATTAAGTACTATCCGGTAACAATAGTACTAAATGGCTTATTTATAAGAGGGTTATTTAAAAAAACCCACAAAAAACGGTTTAAATTCGAAAATTAAAGTAGATTTGCCTATGTTTGGATTGTTCTCCTTTTAACAATTAACAAACGAACAAACGTTTAGTCAAATATGATTGCACACTCCATTCTATTGGAACTAAAGGATAATAAGTTATAAGTCATTAACTGGTATCTTTAACGGATTGGTTACATAGAGTTAAATGTTATATTGGAATTAGTTTCTTAATCATCATCGGAATCGTTTTGTTTCATTTGAATCACCCGCGTTTAATTGACCCGAACATAGGAATTATGTTCAAACTTTAATAGCTTTAACATATGTTGTTATAAAAAGTAAAAGTCGGAGCTTGACGAGTGATAATGTATGTCATGTCAAATGTAAAAGATCTATGCAAAAACGGGTGTTTGAATATTTTATGGTTTATTTATATTTGATAATAAAAGAAAATACTTTAATCATTGTTATCCTTAGTGATAATGATAAAAATATATATACGATATAAATGCCATGTTATATAAATGAGTATATTTGATGAAACCGTTTCATGTCAGGTGTACAAACATATTGTTTTCAATTAAATTATTTTTAAAAAAATAAATTCTGTCGAAACATTTTCCCGGAACGTCCAAAAGTAAAAGTCGCGATGATTGCTGCATTCGACTTATATACCAATAGTGATGAGAACTATACGTTTGAACGTATTATGTTGTTAAACATTAATTAGTTCAACTACACACAACTACAACTTACAAAAAGATTAATAATAGAGGTAAAACATCTCAATACTATCTATACTTATAAATTAAGACATTTTGCAAATAATCTACGAAATGCCTGCACCAGAGCAACTGCTTACGGCTTTGGTATTCCAACACGTGAGAAATGATCTCCATAGACTATAATTGAATTTTAACTGATGAATTATTATTGTGAAATTAATTAAAAATATAATTTATTTTCGATAAACAACACCGAAAGAGCAAAAACTAGAGTAAGGTGGTGGACATGCCTTGGCGGATCCAAATCATGGGTAGTTTGCAACAAAATATATACTTGCAATAAAATCATATTGAATGATTACGTACAGAGTGAATATATTTACTGAGAACATATTTAGAGTAAACATAGAAGTTAAGATATCACAAATGTTGAATAAATAAAATGAGCCATTTCGTTTCTTGAACGCACGATTTTGTTTTCGAAGGATAAAACTTTCCAGAACTGGGTAATCAAGAACGCGGGTTGACTAATTAACGTCATGGCAGAAAGTGTAGGGCGAGTTTATCAAGCATCGCGGGCAGACCACCTCCCCCTATTGTTTTTCCGAAAAGTTTTTTGTGATAAATATTACAGTGAAGTTGACCTAAAGAACAAATTTAGAAAAGAGATGCGACGCACAATACACTAGCTCCCTGATTCGAAATAAAAAAAACTTGTAATTTTTCCAGGCACTGCAGCAAAAAGAATTAAGGCCACGCGTCATGTATATATAGTCATTTTCAATGCTGTTGCATTTTAATTTCATTTTCCAAAAAGGTTTAGGTTCAGAAGGCAACTAAGAAAAAGCGGACACAGTGCATGCAAAAATGATAAAAAAAAATCAGTTTCAACATATTAAGCACTGTATCAAATTAATGTGTAAAGTGTTAACTCCCGCGCTTGCGCGGATATCATCTAGTGGTTTTCAAATATAATGATTTTAAAAGTAGTTCAAACACTACGGAAAACATACAAGGAAAAAAAATCATTTGACAGACTAATTTTTATCGTAGAAAACGTAAAAAAAAAAACAAGATTAAAAAAATTAAGTTTTAATATCCATTTTCTCGAATGCTAATTCAGCAAACTTAGCTGCAAGCATTACCCTTTTGGGAGGGCTACATGTACAAATACACATTATTACATTAGTTCAAACAATGTGGTTGTGTTGCAAGGCCAATAATTGATTAAAAAATACCAAGAACAGTCCATATTGAGGGATTTTTTTGCTAATGTTAACATGAAAAAAAAAACAATTTTGCAGAGCCTGCAATGTACAAATATCAACGGATTTGATAATTTTAAACAAAAGGGAGCAGCTTGTCATCAGTTTAATAATTCGCTAGTCAGTTTTAAATGTCTCTCTTGTGGTAAATTTTTGATCTTACCATTGAGTTTACAGGTAGTTCAGACCTCAGCATATAATGAATTGTCCTATCTTATTTTTTCAATATAAAAATATATACCATTTATAATTAGGGGTAGACATGCTTGTTATGCTAAAACTATAATATACTTGATTTGCTATGCAAATGTAAACTGGCTTTAAACAAAGTAATAGTAGTCGATTATTTTATTTCAAGAAATGAATGGTTACACTTATCAATCGGCATTGGGATAAAAGATATTTTTTTTAAATATTTAAACTATCCTTTGGTACGTTATAATCTTTAAATTGTCCAAAACATCTTCGAATCATGTTAATGAGCAATATATTCTTGAAAGCAAAGACATTAACAGAAAACTTGTATTCCATATGTTTTCTTGGACCCTCACTCCTTGATCTGGGTTTAGGAAGTTACGATACAAATTTAAAGTAGTCCGAGTATCGCACTACGTCATAATACGGATTTTACAATATTGGCTCGACTTTTACATAGCGTTTTAGATACCCGGTATTGATTTTACTCTACATCGCTGTTGTAAACAATGGCAATAATAAGCAATTAGAACGGTAATATATGTATTTTATGAGAGATAGAAACGATTATCTTTGAGAAACTCGATTCTGTTAAAGTAAAATGAAAAACGAAATTTCTGACTAACCAGGATCTCGGGTATGCTTATATATTCTTTGTTTTAACCCCCCCCCCCCCCCATTATTTTGATTTTTCTTTACTAAAACTGGTTTAAATTTAGAGACATAAGCTATTTAGAATGTAATTAATCGTCAATTAATTATTGTTTAAATGATATCTAGCATTGTTGACAGAGCTAAGCAGAAAACTGTAGCAAAATGTGATTTTTACGAAATTTTTCGTCAGGGTCTACTTGGTTTAGAGCTTATAGCGTGAAAAGTAATCCGTCAACATATGATTTATTTTACCAAATTGTTTTTCTTAGATGTCATTTTATAGAGAAAACACCATGAGTTTAAGTTTGAGTCCATAAAATAGTAAAAAACAACGACCAAACACGATACATGCATCGCATTTTTTGTATTCTATTTTGATACATCAAGTCCATAAAGCGTACTTTCTTACAACAATTTACGCAAAAATATTGTTAAGATATGGTTTAAATAAATGTTTATACTCTATTTTGTAAGTCCACTTTTTTTTTTATTCACATTTATTCATTGTGTTTTTATAAACAATTTTAAGGTTAATAAGGTTTTACAATGAAATTTTTCTCTTTTTTTTTTCCCTTTCACCACCCATTCATACATCTACACATATTCACATCAGTATAAGTAATATGCTCTAAATTTACACAGGTAAATGGAAGAAATAAAATAGAAAAATAAAAAGTAAGTCCACTTCTAATTTTCAAAAAATTGGTAATTATTTTTAGGAAAAACGGACGTCTGGCAAATTTAATCATTGTCAATAATTTTCGCAAGGGGGTACACCTGTTTGAGAGGTGATAACAGAAAAAAACTAGCATGCAAACATACATATTTTCTTACGTATATGTATTGCTAGAATGTAGATCAATAATTTAAAGCTAAGCTTTAAATGATTGAGCCCATTTAGTGCCGAGTATAGGACTACCTTAAACTAAAACAGTTTTCCTCACAAACTTTCATAAAGCTAAGTAACTAAAAGCAGTGTGTTTAGATGTACATATCAAGAAGGAATTATAATATCATTATATGTCTACTAAATTAACGTCTTTGGATGAAGGTTTTTAAAAGGTTTTTAAAAACAAATTTTGACCTTGAGATAAGAAAAGGACCTAGGTAAAAAAAAAAAAAAACAACGAACAGTGAATATTACTCTATTATTATAAAAATTTTGTCCAAAAATATTTTGATCAAGGTATATTCTGGAAAAGACCGAAAATATTTCATTTTTTAACTTTACCCTGACATAGGTAATTATTGTAGTGATATAGTGATAAACACTGATACTAATTAGGTCGAATATCGGAGGATGATTCGGCTACGGTTTATATCGTATAGCTATGGTACAAGTTTATATATTAAAACATATCCGAACATGTTGGCATTTAGAAACAAAATTGGCAAAAATAAAATAACTAACTCAGTATCATCTTTGTTCAAATTCAAAAGTATTAATGTAAGAATTGTACTTACAGCTGTGATTTCGTAAAGTTCACAGTGTGTTATGGTGGTTGAAAGTGTTGCATGTCCGTAGCGGAATCGACAAGTGTGGAACCCGTTAAGAGAACAATAATCAAAAGCGATACAAAAATAATTCATTCCACAATACAATGCACACTCTACAAGAGAATTCATGACAAGGGGTTGGATAGCAAGAACACATACATCCGGGGTTTCTGAAACATGCCCTTTTTGAATGAAGTTCGAAGTAGATAGAAAATAAGGCCCATCAGATTGTACCATTATAACCCAATGCAGATATAGGATTGCTGCCAACAAATTCATTATAGATTTTATTGTCCTGCAGTTTCTAAGTGCATAATAATAGATATTAGACAGATATTTTATATGAACTTAAAACTTATACAATAGCTCGATCCACCATTCCTCAGGATCGACCAATCCGCAAACCAGCCAATCTACAAACAGTTGTCCTATCATATTAATATATATTCAACCAATCGTATTCTTCGTAACTGATGGCACGTAAACTTACTTTTATTTCTGCTGTTAAAATCGATATCATATTCTGGACTTTTAACGCAAGAAATTAAAAAAAACAACATTAGCACTTACAATCACAGATCATTGCATACATGAAAAAAATGAAACCTATTAAGTTTAAGTTATTATTGAATTGTTTTCAGATATATCCTACACTATTGTGTGGATACAACTCGAATTTCATGTACGAATTTCAATTGAATTAGAAAACCGACCAAGTGCAATGTATTGACGTTAAAAAGATGGTCATACGTATTTTTTTTCAGTATCCAGACTCTCCTAGATTCCCTGACGTGATTTCAATTTTTTTTTAGCTTGTTAAGACTTATGATAATCAAACTGGCGTCATTGTTATTTGTATTTTTTACTGGTTTGACATAAATGCTCGATTAACAAAAACACATTTTGATTTATAATTCATACATAAAGGACATCTTTTAAATCACAGTGAGTATAATTTATTTTTACATTTTGAAGTATAACGTTTTGTGTTGATCTCGTCGCAAAATGTCAAGAAGCAAAATATGATAAAACATTGTGCAGACATAACTCTTTTTGTTTAAAAAATATTCAAAAATTCGCATTCCTTTCATAACCATGATTAATGATAATATTTATTGTGAACTAAGTGCATGTACAAACATTTTAAAAATAAGTTTCAACAAATTGTTCTTGATTGCAACTTTTAAGCTAATATTGTATCTGTTTTATTAATTTACTTTACCGCTAAAGAAACTTAAGCAATAAGAGGTGTTTTAAATAATTATACTAGGTTTGGTTCTGTCATGTTAATTTTTTAGTAAAGGGGAACAGTTTTATTTGCAAGTAATATGTTGAATTTATTGAAATAATTAAACAGAATTGCACAATTTATTTTGTGAGGACTATTCAAATAAAAATTAAAAAATCCTCTATTCCCACATTTGTAGGAAAAACACTAAATGCGTGTTTTTGATGATCATTAAGCCTTTTACGAATATGGTGAAATTAATGGTCCATGGGTCAGGGGTTAAGGCCACAGGGTAGGGTCATCATCGCCACAAAATTAATGTATGAAATCCTGTCCTCTACTTACATATATAAATTTTAAAGAAAAGTAATAGCAGGGTTATAATTTCAATCAAGCCCTATATCTGGTGAAATTCATGTGAAATTTATGATACCTTGGTCAGTGGTTCATTCAAAGACAGTGGCCAATTTGGCCATATGGTGGAGTTAATTAAATCTAAGAAATGTTGTATGGGTATTCTCAGATACGTTTGAGATTTAACTTTAAATGCCAGTATTAAAATGTCCATGAAGTCTACTACACAGATTGATGAATTTATGGCCGCTGGGGACAACTTCAATAACAAAAGTGCGCTCAGGTTATTAAATCATTCAACACTCTCGTGTACAAACACACTTCAAAGTGGACATCTAGGGTCCCTGGTGTAAGGATATAAACAAGAGGCCCATGGGTCACGTCGATCAGCTGAGCAACAAAAGCCTAATAAAATCAGCTCTATGGAGTAATTAACAACATTACTTAGCTGGACAATGCAGTAGAAAAGATCCAGGACCTGTATAAAGATTTTCAATTTTTCTCCGGATATTCTCATGATAAAAATTCAGCCCCATTTTTAACAGTATGGTCATATCACATATCAATCATTGCAGTTCTCAAGATAATCTTAAACATATAAAAATCTGCAACAAACTTTGAACCCCTTGTGTTGAATTGTCCAGGGGCCACAATCGAAACAATTAAGAATCAACAATACGTCAACATGCTCGCATATAAGTAGTACTATATATATCATAGTTTGAGTTTTTAAAAATAATCATTTTATTTCCTATGTAAAACTAGACCCCCTAATCCCCCTCCCGCCGCATTTTGGCTCCAGTTACCCTATCCCTAAGGATTATGATTTAAACAAACTTTAATTTTCCCTTACCCTACCAGGGTTATATAAAGCTAAAAAAAATATGATACTATCTGACAAGTTCATCATCTGTTTTTTGTATTCATGGGACCTTCAAGGCCTGAGGACCTGTTGTTTTTATATTACAAATCATATAATCTGGAAAAAAAATAATTAAATACTGGAAATGTTTTTATTCTTCATTATAATCTTCCAATATATAAGGAACATATATTTTATTTTTAATATAAAATTTAGAGAATTGTTTCCTTTCAATTCCCTACAGATATTGACATTTATTAAGAATGCTTTTACTCTAAATGGTGCATTGAAATGAATGGTTTATCAAAGGCATTTATCAAATGAAAATCCAAACAATCTTTATATTGGGTTCCCTGCAACTCACGACCTCCGGAAACCCACTCTCCAAGCAATGAGCGGCCACCGCGCTATCTATGCAATGGGTATCGTTTCGATCCTCTCAAATTGTCGTTTAACTGTATTCCACTTGTATCTCAAACGACCGTGTAGTGAGCGACCAGCGCGCTAGGTTCCGTTCGTCATCGAAAGCAAGATTTTGTGTCTTGCCTAGATGGCCGAGTGTTTATCGCGGTGGCTGCTCACTGCTAGGAGAGTGGGTTCCGGAGGGCGTGAGTTCAAGTCCTGGCCGGGGCGGAGGTGGAGCTCCAATAAAGGGAATTTTCCTGTGCTTTATGCATATCTCTACCATTCAGTATGGGCAGTTCTATATATATATATATATATATATATATATATATATATATATACACACTCGAAATTACATTAAATAGATTATACTAAAAAATTCAGATTTCTTCATTTTAATTCCAGGAAGATTTTTAATTTTATATTTATTGATTTTCTTTAGATCTATTTTATACTCAGAACAGAAATCATTGATCAATTTCAATTTCAAGTTCAGACAATTCTTTCCTGCACGGCCAAGTATGTTGTCATGATTTTAAATCATCTCTCTCTCTCTCTCTCTCTCTCTCTCTCTCTCTCTCTCTCTCTCTCTCTCTCATTATCTAGTCTTATTGTATGTGTTTTCGAATGAGAGTGGAATAATGGCATTAGCACGATAAAGTCCCATTACAGCATCACAACCGCCAGTTCCAACAGAGATTTAGTTGAAAACTTTTCTACAACTCTCTCTTTCACTCTCTCTCTCTTTCTCTATATCTCTTTTTCTCCTAGCGTTTACGGCATTTTAATTATCTTATTTCAAAAAACATTTAAAAGTAAAAAATAGATTCAAAATTTAAAGATTAAGAAAATGGATTAATCTGATACAGCCTTTCTTTGATTTTAAACCTTAGATTTCTTGCTCAAATAAATTATACCGTTTAAATTAACTGTCATCGATAGTTTTTCAATTCATAATACATATCACAATAAGCGTTAACATGAATACTTTAAATATTTAACTCGTCACATGGTTTTATACGGAATTTCCTCTACGCGATCAACAATAAACCTGAATGTTGTTTATACTACAAAATATAGTCACTTAATACTTGATGAAAAAAAAATAATAATGATAATCAACATGTGGATGAACACTCTATACATGATAATATGTCAAGCGTGGATGAAGAGTAGGCCTAATCTTCAATGGGATAGTATTTTGGTGGTATTTTAAATCGCATCGCGTTTCCTGTTTTTGGACGTTTAAAGCGTCGCTAGGCAATGTACAAAAAAATTAACAGATGAAACTAATCTACAGTCATAAGTTATCTGTTACAAGTTTGAAGAGAATATTTTACGTTAATATTTAATTTATGTTTTTGCTGACATTATTGGAGGAAATTTGTCTAGTAAACACGCTGTTAAATATTTTTCATTATAATGTTGTAGCCTGAATAATCGAAAAAAATGACAAACTGTATGATGATAAATCGGCAATTTTATATGCTCAAGAACTGTAAAGATTTTTTCACAAAACCTATCAAATGTAGACCTAACTAGAGTCGAGCTCGTTGCAAGCAACGAGAAGGTCTTCCGTTACAGCTTCAAGTCGAGACAATCTGATTAAAATCATATCTTTGATCCCCTCCTTGTTTTTTTATTTTCGCTACAAGAGGATCTGAAGAAACCCCTCTTGAGGTCAACCCCTGTTGAACGTTTGTTTATAAATATACATGAGTTATTCTAGCAATCAGAGCAAGTGTTAGAAACGGTAATTTCGGGTTACAAACAAAAATGGAGTTGTACGACGAAATGATGCCACATGTTCGTGAATCTTTCGGTATCAGCAAGTAAGAGATGGAGCATAAGTTTATATTAGACGCCCTTAGGGAATCTAAAGAATGTATTGGCATAACTTCCAAATCATGTAACTGAGGAATGGAACCGACGATTTCATTGGTCAAAGCAAAGTTCACCAGGAGGTGACCTCAAGTGGGGTTTCTTCAAATCATCGTATAGCGACTATAGAAATTTTAATCAGATTGCAAGTCAAGAAAGGATTGTCATTCAGTCTTAATAAAACCACCCCTCTTCTTCTTACATTTGTCAGGGTCTGACAGTTATTGATAGGAGGTCATCTTCACACTACCTTAACTTCTGACCAATCAGGGCTTTAGAAAATCAATTTGAACTCTTCAAAAGGAGACAGAAAAATTAATTCATGCCTAATTTCTATATATTACTGCAACCTCCAGACTGCATAGTATTGAAGAGTTACACTTTTCATAAAACAGATAAAGGCATGTCTGTGATAAGCTAGGGGTATATATTTAGATTGTATGCAAATTTAAAGGTCATAGAAAGGTGACCTCTTATTGATACCTATCCGACCCCGTTGAGTGTAAGGAGAAAAGGGTGGGCTGTCATTAAACTGGATTGTCAATATGATAATAGTAAGTTCAGAAAACGAGGCTCACTTTCAAAATATTATTTTCCTACCAGACAAACTCTCCTTTTAACTTATTTCACGGTTATATCAATTTATGATAACTTAAAACACATCTCTTATATGTACATGTATTTAATTATTACAACCAGAAAATCGATAAATACGTTTACATGTATGTACAACTGATGACAGGATTCAAACTACTGGTATCCTATATCATAGTGTAATAAACACAAAATCCACTGCGCTGATGCATGGAAAAAAGTGTTATGTTTCATAAACATTTTGATTCCCTATATTCATACTTAAACCTCTACCGCTAAAACATGGAATAGTTTATGTAAAGTGCAGTGTTATAATTAGAGATTGAAAAGAACACCAATTGTAAATAAGCAATAATGCCTTCTCCCATCTGAGGGTGCGCTATTAGTATACGAGACTGAGGTGCTCAGTGGTAGGGATAACTATCCGTATAATGTTTGGCCATACAGGCCTCAGTATTGTTTTTGAAAGGATGAGCATATTTATCTGAAATCTTCACAAGCAAGTAAAAGAAATTCACAAATCTTCAAAATCATAATCCGCGGCAGTGGTAGGGGTTGTGATGCATCTCTAACTTGATTTTTTTCAAATAGGATTTTGTTTTAAATATCCCAATATTTTTTTTTTTTTTTGCCTTGAGCTCTCATCTAGAAAGTGTGTGGCGGTGGGGGTGTCAATACCCCATAATTTAATTTTCTAAATGTAAATTTCAGAAAATGTTGGCAGGGTGGGGGCAGAACTCCAACTAAATCAAAAATCCATTTTGTCACTTTTGTGTGACAGGAAGAGACCTCTGGTTTACAATTATTTCTATCATGTCACATATACATGTTTTAGTTATAATATTTTGGAATTTTTTAAAGATACAATGTCATTTACTTGATAAAAATCATATATTTATGCATACATGTATTAACATGTGACGTGTGAACCTAAAAGTAATCAATTTTGTTCAGTTTTATACTTGAGTAACAGAAAGGCATAAACCAGCGTTTTGTTCAGAGCACTGTGTACATTGTATATTTAAACCAAACCAAAAGAGATGGTGTGACGTCAAAACAATTTGTTTTTGTTTTTTAAACAACGCAGTATAGTTAAGGCAACATTCAGCGAAGATATGCTAATGAGTTTATAATGAGTTGTGACGTCATGACATTCGCCACGCCTTGATTTGCCTTATTTGCATAAAGCCCGAAATAAATAGTGTTGTTATCATTTTTTTTAAATTTATATTTCTTTATCTTTTTATTGTGTTCTTAGAATATTTTTATTGAATGAATCCATCTTCAAACCCAAAATATCGAATGTAAATACCCAATTTTTATCACCGTTTGCTGAACAATCCTTGTCAGAAAAGCGCTTTCATATAATCACGAGGTTTGATCCGTGGGAAGACGAAGGTGGGAGCACGGTGTTGAAGAATAAGTTCATTTATTCGTCGAATCTAATATAACACAGGTAAGTTATTAGACTGATATTGTAAAGAAAAAACAGATAATCATTTTAATAGTATTATGAATCGTGTAGTGTTTTATTTTTCATCTTTTTGAATACGTAAACAAACCACATGTTGACCGAATTGCAGTGACCCATTTCTAAAAGCGAGCATTAGGTATAGCCACGTTTAAGTAAATGATATCATGTCACTAGAAGACGATAAAGTAATAACATTTCAGTTGTAGGATTGTTGCGTTGGCTCACGTTTAAGTTTCCACGAACTGATGATAACATTGTTTACACTCGTGATATCTAGGTCAGTCCTTGAACTTACAGTAGCCATGCGTGTACTAGTTAAACTTGTCATTTGACAATATATGGAAGTGAAGAATGAAATTTTTACACTATCAAGTCTGAGCTTAATCCATTTTGCAAACATGTCATTAATCTTTCAATCCTATTTATAATGCTCATAGAATATTAGGGTCCTAGAACAAAATAGTGCCTGACTGCTTGTGAAAATTTCATTTATGCAATGTCTCTCATATGTTACGTTTCCGTGACATTTTAATGTTTTTTTAATAAGAATGCACATATACTAGAAAGAATAATCTTACCGCGACCAAGCTACGCTCAGATCACAGTAAGAATTCATCCAATATACTTGTAATGTAGCAGCTGCAAAGCGGATGTGCTTCAGCATCGATTTTAAGTCTGTTAAAAATAATCTGCAGAGAAAATACACATTTTTATACATCACAAACTTTTTTGAACAAGCATATGTAGTTAAGTCCACAAAATTTCCATCTAATGGGTTGTACCAAGGCATTTTGTTAATATACATGCTTTAAATTGCCTGCCAATATGTTGGAAATCGCACTCGGAATGTCTGATTTTATCATTAACATGACCACTGTAAACAGCGAATTTTCAAACGTGATGTTAAAAGTGGCAGTGATTTCATTGGTAAAATGGGATTATAAAAGAGCAACATTGTAGGTATTTGAGACCAATCATATGAAAATTTAGGCGTTATACAACACAATATTTTTGTTTTCATTTGCTGTGAAGCAAGAATAGAGGACAAATTATATCGTTAAACTGGGTCCGTGTCACATCTGTCATTTTAGAGGTAGAATATTCTATCTAACACATATATTTCAAAGAAGGGCAATGGAAATCAATAAAAAGGGTGGACTAAATTCAAGATTTTTTCCATTGACTCTTGTTTTTACAGAAGTTCATAAGAAAAATTAATTTTCTTATGGAGATTTATGATGAGAAAAGTTTACATGTTTATCGGAAGTACTGGGGACACTTAGCAGAATTTTTAAATTTCATGATCCATAGGGCTCAGCTGCTGGGACAAAACTGTACTTAGCCAATACTTGAGATACAATATAGGATACATATGATCATCATAAACTGTAACTCAATGAAAACATGAAAAAAATGATTAATTTTTTTTTTAAGTTTTGATATATTACCGCATGTCCAACATAATTTCATTATATTTAAAATAGGCATTACACAATTTACAAATTTCTGTAGTCTTATCTAGGGTGTGTACATTATTTTTGCCATAAACAGGTAATCTTAAAGTTTTTCCACACTCTAGATTAGCTTCATAATAGTTTTGACAACTTAACATAGTCTTCAGCCATCTTTATACTTTTATATATTAAGCGTACAGACTAAAAATACCCCATATGTGAAGCTCCAACATTTTTGGAAAATTTAAAAATGTTAACGCTGGTATTTTTGTATTACTGGTTAGTGTATTAATCCAAAGATCGTCTAAATAATACCATACGTATAATAGTAACCTATTTTGTTCATAATGTATAGGTGTTGATTTCGCTATAGTGACGTCACAATGTCACACGATCCAAAACCAGTATTTTGTCATGAAAACCTTTTTTTTAGTATAGTGAGGTCTATAAATTTTCTATTTTTAGTATAGTAAGGTCTATAACAGAATTTATAGCACGGTCATTTTACAGCAATCGACCAATAATATGCTTGGGAAAAATACGATATTATAGTAAAATTCTCTATGTGAGCACACATGAATATTGTTTAATAAAAAATTAGGAAAACAAAAGTTGTGCTGGTGTGTTTCAAATTACATGACAGCATTTCAATGCTTTTTCAGATTGTTGTTTCGTCTAAAAAGTTTCTTTAATCTTTTTTTTTTTTACTTGTAGATATCTAGAGTTCCTGGTACACACTAATGAACATGTTAACATGTATGCATGGAAAAAGGATAATGAAGATAATTGACAGGTGATAATCTTGTTTTATTAAGTCATGATTAACTTAAAAATAATAGATTCCCCAATGAACCATCAATTTCTCAGCAAGTTTTTTTTTCTCGTGCATTTGGGGATCACCTTTTGCTTCTCGTTGAAGCTTACTGATGGCTGTCTGCACCTTTGCCAGAGCTGCTTCATAACTATTTTTAAAGCTCTTGTCTGAAGGATGATTCATGTGAAGAGTTTTGAATTTCTTCAACTGCTGCACAAGTTCACATTCACCAAGTAAGCTCTTCACTAGGTCTATTGTTGAAGCACTGTGATCTTTAAAAAAAAAATCAATCCAATATTGACAAATCAAGCAAAAATAACTGCATTATCAGTAAGACTGAGAGAAATGGTACTTACTTGGCAAATTTTCACTTTCTGCATTTGCAAACAGCCTTTTCTTGCATGGTATTCTGTTACGCTCTAAAAATATATTTTTGTTCAAATTCATATGTTTCCTTATATGAACCTATGGAATAGTGAAAATGTTCAATTCTGTATGAACTTTTTCGTGACTTTACAATGATCATAGCACACTAAAACAATCTCGGTAATTTTAACAATTCTGAATTATTTGTCTTTTTCAAACGTAAATATAGGTAATAAACAGCAATGTTAAAAAGATAGGATATGAAGTTGGTTGGTACGTTAATCAAATCTACTAAAAGCCCTTTGGGGTTCACAGGATTTGATCAGGTGACCAACCAACTTCATATCCCGGTGAACTTTTTAACATTGAAGCTGTTTATTTCTTAAATGTGCTATTTTTTTGAAAACAAATTTCATTTTAAATCAACTAATATTTGTTATTAAACATTATTGCTCCAAGCTCAATTATTTTTGTGTGGAATTTATCTAAAGAAGTCCTGTTGTGTGGAGATGGGAAGCTTATAATTAAGCAGCTCTAGTTGATACCAACCTTTAGCAACTATTCTTGATGATTTACTAGCCTTTGTAGATTTTGTGATACTCTGAAATAAAAGGAACAGAATAAAAGACACTTGAAAACACAAACTACACTATATAAAAAGAAAAAAATAATAAATATTGGATGTTGCTTGTCATTTAGATATGATGTATTTATTGATATATATTTTTAGAAACTGTTTGATAAATCTCAGCACCTTCTCAGCACTAGTCGAGTTTCTCTGTGACACTACATGCGGTGCATGCATCACCCTCACGTGGATATGTCTGTTTTCTTTATTCTGGGAATGATTTTCAAGTCCTTGAACTGAGCCCTTATAAATGGAACAAGATCCCTGTAAAATGTACCAGGTAAGTAAAATACAAGGTATACTACATTTTAATTACCTAAAAAATTAAAGATTAAGAGAGCTGGATGGTTGTGGCTATTTTTAGACTATATATATCTCTATCAGAAGAAGAGCTCTTTATGAAGAACAAAGGAAAATATTCAAATTTTATCTTCTAAATATTCTAAATTATATGGAATTTTTCTTCATTAAATAATAGTATATAGCTAAACAATTGGAATAATATTACGATTGATTTTCCAGGCAATGGATTTGGTTTTGCATTGTTGGCTACATTGGTCACATCAATATTCTCTTCAGTCTCAGACATCTGCTGAACTACTGTGGAATCCTTGTCCAGGTAGGTTTCCCAATTCTCTCTTGACGGATGCTTTAATATATATAGGATCTCTCATGATTTACGATGGTCCAACTCGTTGTGTGTTTTCTATCCCCGAGCCTTTGCGAGGGGATAGAAAACACACAACGAGTTGGATAAAAATCATATACCATCGCAAATCATGAGAGAGATGGTATATGATTTTTATCCAACTCGTTGTGTGTTTTCTATCCCCGAGCCGACCATTGGATTGAAAACATTTATTTTTATATTATCTTGACTTTGTTTCACTATACTCATAACAGCATGTTGCAACTTATCTAATTATATGATTTAAATGTCCTTCATGGTATTGATTTACATGGCCTGTTTTCTAAACAAAAAATCTTATGTTATACCCGAGATGCTTTTCCAATACTATTTTTGAAATATATGTCAATTGAATATTCATATGCATTGTATATACCTTAATAAATGCAGATTACATTTCATTAAAGCAAGTACTCACTCTTGGTCTCTTTGTTTTGGCAGCATTCTGATTCTCCTGATCTGTGTCCTCCAAGACAACATCGTCATCAAGAACTTGTGGCAGATGTGAATCACTGCTTGTGAAGTCAGTCATTTCTTCCTAAACATTTTTTTTATTGAAGATTAAATTATCACAAATAAATGAGACCATTTGATACTTACACAGAAAATAGGTTAAAGCATAATTTAATTGAACTGAAGGCCATTATTATTTTAAACTTTTGTCTTGAAATTCCTGGATGAATTATAATTAAATACAATTGATTTTATGAATTAATAAGGAAATACACTATACAAGCTGTAATTTATGTATTTATAACATTCTCCAAAAAGGAGAGAGGTGTACTTTTTTACCCTTGTGTGTCTGTGTGTATGTAACACATTTTTGTCACATTTTTCTCAGCTTCTATTAATCACAGATGCTTGAGATTTTAACACACTCTTTGTTTAGGTACGGCATATATTGGGAGACAGTTTTTAACAAAGTCGATATCAACTTCCTATTAAATGTTTGAATTGCTAATTTTGTAAATTCACATGAAAGCTGGGGTATCACAAGTGAGCATTGGCCAAAAGATATCCTTTTATATCTATATTTCTAATGTATAGTACTCACTCTTGGTCTCTTTGTTTTGACAGCATTTGAACTCTCATCTGTGTCCTCCAAGACAGCTCTGTCCTCCAAGACGGCAACTTCAGGAACCTGGTACATGAAAATATATAACTGCTTGTAAAGTCAGCCATTTCTTCTTTTAGTATATAAAATTAAGAAAGCAATGAAAAATGTAACAATGAAATTTAAACAAGTGATAAGAGCATCTTTTAATAACAAAAATCATTAATATATCACATTAATATAATTATGAGATTTGAAAGATATTAGATATGTCAATCTTAAATTTATTTATATTGGTAGAATTTATTGTAGGTATACCGGGCTTCCATTGTCCAAATTCATCATTGCAGAAATTGAGAGCTGTCCTCTGCTGCTTGTTCTCTGAAGTGATAAGGTAAAAAAAAATATAGTGGAGTTTAAAATTCATAATTTTAGATAAAGTAGAAAAACAATATTTTTTTAAAAAGTATAAACAAGGATGGCTTTGGTTAAGGACAGATTCAATTGCATATCATTTAATTTACCTGTTTAGCAGGTTGTGGCGAGTCTTTGTGAAGGACTTGCAGAATTCCCATATTTACAGTGGCTGGATTGTTGGAGTCTGCAATCATTAAAAAAGAAATCTTTATTTAGAAAGAAAATAAATTTACATTTTTAACCAAGAATTTGAATCTTTGTTTAAAAAAGATTTTAGACAGCACTGAATTCATACCTTTGGGTGGATAGATGAATGAGCACTTGTTTTCATCATAAACCCTGATTCTTTTGATTGGAAGATGTAAATGTCCTGCTGCATAGTTGGCTGTACATCTTTTCCATGCAGATGTGATGTACATTTGCTCTTTTTGCAGATCAGAAGATCTAAAGTTATGGAGTTCAGGACCTTCTAGTCTTGTGCACGGCTCATCAACACCATCAAAGAACTCAACATCTTCCCCATTTTTTGACCACCAAATGCCCTCACCAGCCAACATGAAATCAGCTATTCTTTCTAAATGTGCCTGAAACAGCAGTGGATTCTTCTGTAT
>WFKH01011926.1:50719410-50747084 GCA_016163765.1 Magallana hongkongensis | reverse complement strand
TACTCTGAGATTATTATTCCTCCATCTTCTTTCATGGAGTATCTGATCATGATTAGAAACATGTTCACTGTCTAATGTCTTTAATTTTGGAATCCATTTTTGTGGCATTGAAAGTTCATGTAATTCTTTGCAGTTGATGCATTTGACAAAATGTTGTAAATGAATAGAAAAAAAAATTACCTGTAGTGGCGACTGATGAGTGACGGGTGTGCTTTAAAAAGGAAAGAGAAAAATATATTCCTTGTTCTTTCGCAAAACATATAGAGATATCGTTCTTACCTGTAAGTTCTTGGTGGCGTTGATTTGTGGAGGGAGACAACGAGGAAAGATCCACTTCAGTAAATAAAAAAACCCAAATATATATTTAATAATCGTAACAACAGATGAACAGTAGATTGATTAACGGCCGCTTTCCTTCTCTACTTATAAAGTATTTATTTACAATTTTTTCAGTTCATTATCATAATGATCTCAAATTAACTAGCAACAAGTTAAAACTCTATCAGTCTCGCTCTAGTCTAGTCACCTACTTTATTTGTATATAACCAATTTCTTCAACAATTCATATGTTGGAAAACTATAAACTCCAAAGTTTAAAACCCTTACCCTCAAACTCTCCCAGACCTCATTGCTGAAAGTTTAAACCAACACTAAAACTCTATCCCTTGAACCTAATTTCCTAATCGATTTCCAACACTAGTAAAATTCCAATAAATTCCTAAGCCTGAATTCCGTTGTAGAAACCAATCTGTCAAATCACTGGACTGTAACACTACTCCCCTCTCAAAATATGTGCCTCACAAATGACTTAGATTAAACATTCAGCTCAAACTGTCTACCTTACAATGTGCAATGATCAAGTAATACATTCTAATAATATGTAATATTTCTTAAATACGACCTTTTGCTATCATGTACACATAACAATTTTAAATTTAAAGTCCATTATATTCACTTTTATGGAATATCATTTAGCACAGATCCATTTAACACAATCTCATACAATTCCGAAAAGTAGCCCATTTTACGAAGTCGATGTTTTGTCTGTTCCCATCATGTGATCTGCCATGGCTTTCCCTGTTGAGCTTTATGCTTCTTGATCAACGGCGCCAACATCTCCTTGTTCCCGTCCCCGTTGGTGGTCTCGAAACTCCCTGCAGTCTTCCCGCGGCCCTTTTGAGTACCGCCAGCTTCACCACGACCAGAGTCTGGTGTTACTCCACCGCTCGCATCACCCCTTGCAGTGTCACTTCTCCTGTGGTATTTATCTGTGTCCCGACTTCAGTCCTAGGGTGCTCTGGAATTTCTATATCCTCAACACTTCCTAGGAGTTGATCCAGGAAGTATTCAGCAATGGCAAAGATCAGGGTAGCAAGGGATGGCCCAGCTTCCTTAGCTGGATCTCTGGAGATGCCTTTGCAACAGAACACTCGGCATCTGACCTATTGCTTCAATTGGTGTAATAATCTGTCATGGAGGGTATGAAGCGGTTGCCTCTAGGTGTTGCAGGAAGGGGGCCAAGCAGGTATGTGGTTTCTCTGTCCATTGAGGCACAAACTTCTGGCCAATAGGAACCCTTTGAGTCTATTTGCTGAACAAATATCGCATTTTGCATTCCATATTTAGATATCTTCTTTCATCTCGTACCCAAAAAAAATCTGTTTTGATGAGTTTTCTTTTCCCCCGAATGTCCTGATAGAACCGAATAATGCATTTGGTACAAAACTTAAGATTTCTGATTCTCTGGTACTGCGTGTAAAAATTGGCTATGGGGTCCGGTTCCATCGCTGGATACAATGGTTTTGAACAGCAGACCTTCTCTTTCCTCAAGTGAAGACCATACTTTCCAACAATGTCAAGCTACTGGGCTATATTTTTCAATTTCCTTCCTCTCTGGTCTATTGTTCTCTCTCAAACTTAAAAAAATCCTCACCACTAAAAGGCAGCTTCTCTAAACAACTAGTCCTAGCAGAAGAGCAAAAATTCCTTAAATCTCTCCATTTTATACCAAAGCCGGACGTAGAAGTTGGAAAGTGTTGAAAGCCCTACGAACATGTTGGATAATCTCTTGTGACATATCCCGTAAGCGGCAACTAGACAACTATCCTAAATCAAAGTAATCACTAAATATATTTTCAGATCGAAATACGTAAAACAATATCCATTTGATACTACAAATAACATTACCTTCAAAATCCCCAAAACTATCGTAACATTTACGATCGGGCTTGGCATCGCGTAAATACGACAAAAAGTGTGTCAACAATTCCTGTCGGTTTACAACAAGACGATAACCACATTGGTACAAAAGATATTAACTTACCTATCATGTCAGCACTGAGGGAAAGTTGCAAGCGCACTGAGGTCTGATAAGCTAGCGCTATCTCATGTGTTTCCGTAATGACCTTGACAGTGATGAAGTAGAGGCAATATTAAATGACAAGTAATGGCTATAACAAACCGTATTGCTTCTCTATGACTCTTTTCTAGGGTCCTCTGGCAATAAATAATCAAAGCAACAATCAATAAACGAATATAACGTTTATCATGCACTGGGTCAACACAAGTGCATTAACGTTGTTTAAGAGATATCCTGATTGGATGAGCTAATAGTGCCTATTGTTTCTGGTATCACGATACGGGTATAATCATGAGCGCTGTAGAAGACTGAGCATGACTAGCGGAGGAAATGGAAGCACTTTAGGAGGTGGCGTTATTTACTATGTTTCTGGATTACGGCGGATCCGGCATGCCCTAGGTTGTCTAACAAAACAAAGTAGACACGTCATATTTTTATATACAGTGTATTTCTTTTGCAATTTGGCGCCATAATTTGAACAATTGACAAAGAGGCGACTATTCATTTTTTTTAGTTCACAAAGTATTGTCAAGTAACATAAAGTTCTGCTTTGCTAGTTAAAACAGATTCTCATAAGAATATTTTTTTTTATACTCTTGATCTGTTAAAAGTAGTATATAGATGTATATATAGATATAGATTTACAATATGTAATGATAAATAATAAAACTGATAATATTTTATCTTTAACAAAATATAAGGAAATTTGAAATCAACATGGAATCTATCCATCCGAGGGAAAGACATCAATCTTAAAGATATTGGAGTGGACAGCACATTCATCAATACAAAAGAGTGTTTGAGGAAAACTTTTGAAATTGTGAATAAAATAAAAGTGTGCACTGGAGTAACAATAACAGATGTGGATCACTTGTACATAGATATTAACAAAAAGACAGTAATAAAGGAGTTCATCAATATATCTGGAAATGAGAACACCTCTGTGACAAAACTTAGATATGTTAACTGTGATCAAACATTGAAGTGGGGGTCTTCTACAGAGGCGTGTCGAACATGCCAGAAAAAAATCACAATAAACAAGGAATTGCAAAGTATTTGCGATGAAAGTCTGGATGATGAGGTAAATAAGGATAATGATGGTGATTCAATACCTCTAAGTAAAAAAGACCAGAAAGACCTAACAGAAATATTTGAAAGTGTTTTTCCTGGAGCATCAACCGAAATGAAAACTTTATTGCAAAGTCAAGCACAAGTATTGAAGTGTAAAAACAGAAAGTCCATTAGATGGGACAAAAATATTTTGAGTTTGTGCTTATCAATGTGGATAAGAAGTCCAGCAAACTACCAGCAGCTCAGAGAGAGTAATTTTCTTATTCTCCCATCAGGACGACAGCTGAGAAAATACAAAAATGAAGTGCCCCAAAAATCTGGAATTAATGATGAAATTCTCCACTGGATGTACTCAGCAGCCAAAGAACAAAACCTGGAGGAAAATGGATATTCAGGTGGATTGGTGCATGATGAGACCAAGATACAGGAAGGTCTAGTACTCAGCATGAAAGGAGGCTATCCAAACCTGATTGGATGGGTTGACACAGGGGAGGAGAATATGCATGCTACTGTTTTAGAAAAGAATGCATTGCAGGCGAGCCTGGCAACCCACGTTCTGCAAATAGTTTTTATTGGTTACACTGGATTTCGATTTCCTGTGTGCCATTATCCAACGAAGGGTGTTAGTGCATCTGAGCTTCATACAATTCTATGGTCTGTAATAAAAATGCTCTATGATTGGGGATTTTATGTGGACTTTATCATTCAGGATGGAGGTCAGGAAAACAGACAGTTCATTAAATCCAACTTAAGTGGAGACCCACTTCAACATAACTATGTAAGTCCCAATTTAGTGGATCTAAACAGAGAGGTTGCCCATATTCAGGATTTCTCACACAGATTCGAAACAGTATCCTCAGTAGTGGGCATAAAAAACACTGTAAAAGACTTATGCAGAAGGATGGACAGGAAATAATATGGGACCATTGGAAATCTGCAGTTCAATGGGATAGAGATGTGAATACTCGCCCAATCTGTCACAAAATCACTGATTCGCATCTATACCCAAATAGTGCAGAAAAGATGAGTAACCATTTAGCAGAAGAAATGCTGAATGAAGATTTCCTACACTTGATGGAATGTTTCCAGGTCAGTCTGCATGATGGTACATACCTTAACTCTTCAATTCAGCTGCTTAAACAAACTTAAAAAATAATCAAAGTTTTTAGAGACCAGCGCCCAGTGATGTCAATGTCGGATCCTAGACTAGATATTCTCAAGTCAGTGTTTGACTGGTTCCAGTAATGGAAGCAAGAAATATCCACTCTCAAATCAACAGGAATTAATACAACAAAAATGCTCATATCATACAAGTGTTTGGAAGACATTGACAGCATGCTTCTTACATTTAAGGAGATCTGCAGGATCCACCTAAGAAAATATCCAAACAGCTATATTGTGCCCTCTCGTATAAATTCTGACATCGTAGAAAATCATTTTTGTCAACAAAGAGGAATGTACAATGGC
Source organism: Magallana hongkongensis (assembly GCA_016163765.1). NCBI lineage: Eukaryota > Metazoa > Mollusca > Bivalvia > Ostreida > Ostreidae > Magallana > Magallana hongkongensis. Next base: position 50,742,187 of record WFKH01011926.1, on the reverse strand, counting down.
TGTACATCACATCCAACATACAGTCATTATTGTACTACTGTAAATTCTGTCATACTTGGACAATCACTAAAATCAAGAGGCCGCAAGTCTAATGCTGGGTTGAGTGCAGCATCATGCTATAATATAAGCACTAACATCAGTATGAACCAAGTTCCAGCCAAGAAAATGAAAATTCTTAAAGACATGCGTTATTTAGGTGAGAATATTTATAATTTTATTCATAAACAATGCACCTTTGAATTGGAAAAAGTCTACTTTGCCAGAGTTGCTATTGAAATGTTGCTGGTGTTAGTTTAACAGAAAGTCTGCATGGAATATGACAACATCATTCTAAATGTGTGTTATATAGAGGTAATCTTGTTTATATAATTAAGCTGTATTTCAAAAGCTAAGGAAACATTTCAGTTGAATAACAATGCTTAAGGCCACACCTATATAATTTCTTGACCGTCGGACATCCAAGTATGAGCGGGCCAGTGTTTAAATAATAAAATCTTTTAGGCAGTATATATATAATAAATTTGTGCGGACGGTTATATTTATGTACAGTTTTATTGCATTATGTGCGCTCGGGGTCCGATGAACAAGTAATTATGTTTATGTGGCCTTATTTCAGTGACCTGGTAACATGGGTATGGGTTTCTAATCTCCATGCAGATCTTGTCCATCTTCAAAGATCATCTCAAGGAAAAATCTTCAACTATTTTGAAAGTAACTTGAAAAAAATACAACCAAATACTTTTAGTACTGTAAACAGCGAACATGGTTAATAAGTCAACAATAACATGATAAATTGAAAAGAATCACATGAAAAGCATCTGTATAAATTACATTTCATTTTGTTCTCAATATTCACTCTGATAAACAAATAGAGGTGCAAGTACATGTATTTCAATAAGCTAAAATGTCATTTAAACAGCTCACTCAATTAAACTTAATATGATAACTTAAATAAATGTTATTCTTAAATAATTATACATGTATATCTTAGTAGTTATTTACATGTATATACAAATGCTTCCCCGATTCATAAAATGAAAATAAAGCGGAACGAATGCATGTAAATAACAAGCAGGCCAAAACTTGTACCATGTAGTGAGAGGAGGTTCTCCGAATTACATTTATAAACATCATAATTCAATGAGAAAAGCTTGACTGGTTGAGTATTCTCTGGCCAGGGATGCTGGAGGGATGTCAAAAACTTTCCTCTGAGGGTGTGTCTCTACTAAGCTCATGAATAGCACATATAAATTGCTCTGAAAGTAATTTTTAATCTGGTTATATCATGGTTATTCTGATAGATAAAATACACATGCATGCACACATGGGAGATATATTTTTGTGTTAATTAGTCAGAATTCAACATCCTGTTCAATGTTAACTTTGCTTATTTTGTATATTCACATCAGATTGGGGGTATTGCAATGGTTCACAGATATCTTGTTCTTTGTGAGTCATACACAACTGATATTTCAAAAATAATTTTTTGATGTGTATATTTATATACCTTCTTTCTGTCTATAAACTTCTGTCAGCACAAAGTGATGTGGTATGAGGTCCTTGAAATTTTCAGCAGCAATAACCATGTCACCAGGATCCTGGTACCTAAGGTTTGCTACAGGCTTGAGCTGGTAGAAATCCCCAGAAAGGATCATTTGTACACCCCCAAATGGAAAATGTATTGCTCTAACTTTTCTTAAAACATGTACTATTTGTTGAAATGTTTTCGAAGAAAGCATTGAAATTTCATCAATTATGATGCAGTCAATTTTCTTAATTTGTTCTTTAGTTTTATAGAGTTTTTCATCATTCAATATTTTTGATGCATTTTCTTCATTTTGAAACCTGCCATCCATAATGCCCATGAATTTATGAATTGTTACACCCTTGATGTTGCATGCAGCAATGCCAGTAGATGCAGTTATTGCTACTGATTTATTAGCCCCCAATTTATCTGACAGTCTCCTAATAAGAACGCTTTTCCCTGTTCCAGCGGCTCCGAGAATCAAGACATTATGTCCTGCTAACACTGCTTCCTCGATTTTGTCCATTTTCTCGCAATATTTTCTTTCTGTGACACCGCGTACGAGTTATCTTGATCAACATTAAATTGACCAATGAGAGCGCACGGTTAAATTTGGTGCGCGGTAGTTGATCGAAGAAAGTGTCACCGGAGCGTAAACTGGTAGAAAATGCGTGACAACTTCTGAAATTGCTGCCGATGTTTAAATTTCGCAGGTATTTCTAAAAAGTAGGATCCTTTTACCGATCTATTGATACCTAGAGTGCAAGGATTAACGTCCGAGAAAAATTAAAACGAGGCGACCGAAATCGAGAGGTAGCGATTTTTTCGAGTTTTGATTCCTCCCTTGTGTATTTTATAGTACATGTATAGAGGTGGTATATATAAAAGGTTGAAAAAACTTCGTGACGAGCCCCTGTGGTAAAATTTGAACTTAGGAGAACATAGAGTTCTTTTAAATCGTACGCAGAGTGTACACAAATACGTAAACAAACAGGTAAACGATTACTTTTTGTTCTCATTAGATATACATGTATGTATTATAACAAAAGCAGAAAAAAAAACTTTTTTTTTGGTTTAAACAAACATTTATATCATTTTTTTTCCTCTTATCATATAATAACTAAATGAGTTTATCGGTAATCAGCTGATTCGTTCGTTTGATAAAAGGAAACACGATTCGGGAAATTATAATTACTTTATAAATCATTAAAAAAAGCATCGCATATATTGATAAATCATTTGGATTTGAATCTATAAATTCACAAGCATTTATAGTTAGCTTACATTTCTTACTTAGGGCCGCGCTCTGCGGGCGCCCTATAGTGATCAGTCTGTTCGTTCGTCCGTCTGTCCGTCCGAGATCGCTTCTCCGGAGCATACCTTCTCTCCCCTTGGCCCAATCTGGCTTCACCCACAGAGTGCATTTGGGTAAAGGGTGTGCAGTGACTTTGAACCATGTTTCTAGGTTTAATGTTAAGTTCATGGCAGAATTATATATAAAATCCTTGTTCGGGGAATATCTTCTCTCCCCTTGGTCCAATATGGCTCATACTTCACTCACAGAGTGTCTATGGTCAAAGGATGTGCAGTGACCTTGAATGAAGTTTGAGGGTCAAGGTCATATCAGACCACGCAAAAAGCCTTTGTTTAGAGCATGTATACTTTTCACTTGGCCCTATTTGGACCATACTTCACATGAGCAGAAGTTTTGAGTAAAGGGTATGTAGTGACCTTGAACCATTTTTCAAGGTCAAATGTGAAGGTCATAGCAGAATTATATGAAAAATCCTTGTCCGGACCATATTTTCACTCCCTTTGCTCCAATCTGACTCTATTTTCTTTTGAGATATTTTTTTCCCAGTTTTTTCCGACTATAAATTTTCTAATTTTTAAACCACCTATAGCAAGCGATCTTATAATTTAAACCCGGAATGAAGAAGTTGAGAAAATGATTTGACAGCGGGTTAGTGTTGATTTTTTGGTGGTATTTTCATGCATTAAAGTGTAAATTGTAGATGTAATAGGTCTGTTAGGAAAAATCCGGGAAAACTGGAGTCGAAACATGGGTCGAAGCGAAGACCGTCTCTGGTTCCGACATTTACACGTTTTTCAGAATCAAATTATGAGGGCTTGCGAAGAGAAGTAAATGTAGGCTATGCCTGTCCACTTCTCAAAAGAGAATAATCTGACTCATACTTATCCCACATGGTGCTTTTGATCAAAGGATATGCAGTGACCCTGAAAAATGTTTGTAGGTCAAGGTCATATCGGATCACACAAAAATCCCTTTTTTAAGAGCATATATATACTTTCCACTTAGCCCTATTTGGCTAATGCTTTACTTAAACAGAGCTTTTTGGTTAATAGCGTGCAGTGACCTTGAACCAAGTCAATGTGAAGGTCATAGCGGATCTCTTTATAATCAGTTTTAGACCATAGATTATTTCCCATTTGGTTAATCTTGCTCAGATTAAATAAAAATGGCTGTATGTAAGGGGGTTATGAGATTGAATTAGAAGATTGAATTTGATTGACCTGTTCTGTTTTAAACGGCTTAAGTCTTTAGGTGAAGCAATAAATATTATTTCTGTAGTAATTTATCGCTGTATTGTGTAACTTAAAATTTTCACAGTAACTGCATACTTACGCCATTTTCGGATGGAAAAAAAATGTGGATAACATTATATAAATAGTGCCTGTTTGGGAGGGCGACGGTTAAATTGACAACCCCCGATAAAACCATTGTCAAGGAATGTTTTAAATTAAAAAAAAAAACTTTACTGCTTTTATTTTTATTTTTATTTATTTATTCGCATTATTTCCAACGCATTAATAATTTTTTTAGAAATGACGTGAATAAAAACATTGGTATTTTTGTAGCCATTAAAAAAAAACAAACAAACAATAAAAAAAACCCACTTTTTTGTAATTACGGACCTGCTTAAGATTGTCTACAATTCTACAGATCAAATTTTGATAAAAAATGTTTCTCATTTTGTTGTTACTCGCAAAGACCGATCCTTTAACTTTGGAGTTCCGAATGAAAACAAACTGAAGGTTAAGTGAACGCTGAACGAACGGTGAGCGCAATATGAACGCACAGTGAGCGCTTTGTGAACTGTGAGCGCTAACAGAGCGGAGAGCGCAAGTGAACGCATGGTGAGAGCACGGTTAACGCACGAAAAAATGGGAAAGTATAACGTTTCAGTGACTGTATGACGTTAATCATGCACTGAATCAACACAAGTGCATTAACGTTGTTCAAGATATATCCTGCTTGGGTGAGCTAATAGTGCGTATTGTTTCTGGTATCCCGATACGGACATAATCATGGACGCTGTAGAAGCCTGAGAATGACTAGCGGAGGAAATCGAAGCAACAATATAACTTGACACTTGATGAGGTGGCGTTTTTTGCAACGTTTCTGGATTATGGCGGATCCGACATGCCTTAGGATGTTTACCAAAACAAACTAGACACGTCATATTTTCAACTATTTCTTTTTCAATTTGGCGGCATAATTTTAACAATTGACACTGCAGCGACTATTCATTTTTTTAGTTTACAAAGTATTGTCAAGTAACATAAAGTTTTGCTTTGCTAATTAAAATAGATTCTCATGAGAATTCTTTTATATACTCTTGATATGTTAAAAACTGATAAAATGATATCTTTAACAAAAACATAATGTAATTTGAAATCAACCTTTATGAATCAATATTTAGACTCAAAAAAGAAGGAAAGGAAAAATGAACAAGTCATATTGACAAAAACACAGGAAGCAAACATGTTATTGGTATTGATTTGTCAAATACTCAAACTTCCCTTATATTTCTCTCGATTGAAGTGTTAATAATGTCAATATTACTTCACACAATGAAATACTGATTACGGAAACTTGTACTCTAACTTTACGTTAGAAATCAAATAATATGTACTGGCCGACTAATAAGTATAACTAATTTTCAATGTAGCAAAATTATGGTAAAATAAACATATCGTGAATGACTTATGATTATGTTTTGAGATTTTTTAAAATGTAATTTATCAAAATGTTATACCATGTAAGATACAACTTTTTATAATTGTGCCTTTTACAATGATTAAGACGTAACAAGACCCACTGTGGTCGCATTACATGTAGTTATCCTATTGACCTGGACATAATTAATTTACCTTAAATAAGTACACTGTAATGACTGCACATTAAATAATGTTTTTCTCCCGTATAAACTAGTTTCATGTATTAGATCTAACATGGAACATTTGAGGTAATTTAAGGATTTATTATAAGTTCTTTGTTATTCAGCTTGTTATAATGCAATGTTCTGATTATGTAATTTAATTTACTGCTATTTTCAATGACGTCTTTTTTCATTAGTAAATCACCCATTTTTGTCTCGTCAGTTCGTATTATTTTCTGGATATTCGCTATTGCTGTTGCTACTTATAAATATTTCCTCCTCCGTATGAAGATATTTAAAGAAGAACAATAATTTAATGAAACTTTGTAGGAGTTACTCGACTGGTTATAGTTATAATCATCAAGCAAATCAAGCCCTCGTAAACTCACAGAAAACGAAAAAACTCAAATTATAATGTTAACAGGTAATGCCCACCATACAAACTTTCACAAGTATTCTACAAACCTTCCTGGTTCAATGTACTTGTATTTAGTGTTGTATCATGTACAATGGCTTTTATTTATTGCTTTCTGTGTCTTTCAGGATTATCTTTGACATTTTCATTCGGTATGTACAAAAACACGAGTTTCGAACCCAAGATGAGAATGTGTCATTCAGTCACATTAAGATATACATTGGACTGAAAGGCAAATGTAACTGAATGGTCTAAAAAGGAGACTTTATAGTAGAGTTTCATGTATGTCATTTAGTTAGCTTTCATTCAAATCTTAGTTGACTTCAAGGGAGATTCATCCTGTAGAAAATGGCTCATTATATCGAATGTTTTACTTTATTAATTGGGTCATAATTTTCTGTATTATATGTGGTTATTTTCTCCAGTTATCGATTTTCTTTTCATTGTGCAATGCAAAAAATCTAATGAATTTGTTTAGTAGTATAATGGTGTATGTTTACCGATTTCTTTTAGATAAATGTAAATTTTGAAATAAAATTGTTAGTATAAAGTACCCAAAAAGCATCTTAAGCAATGTCGGAAGTCATATAACCATTATAGAACTGTACGATTTAAGTAATAATGGATAATTACATACATCATAGAAAAGTACTGCGTATTTCTGAAATGCTTGTTTAAGTTTGTATGCACCGCAAAGAAACTGTAGCTCCCAAAGTGTTCTATCCTACTTTATTTCACACCGGACGATACAGACTTGCAGTTAACCTTAATGTGCAAGTGATCAAGAATTACTGAATCATTTTGATTGCATTAAAAACAGATATATTATGAATAATACTTGATATCAGATTAAAAATTAGCATTTAAATGTTTATGTGTAAATAGAAGAAAACAAATTCAACGCCAAATATACATTCTCGTTTTTATACCCCCGCAACCTGCAAACAAAGTTGGGGGGGGGGGGGTTATATAGGAATCACCTTGTCCGTCCGTCCGTCTGTGCAGAATTCGTGTCTGGTCCATATCTTTCTTATGGAGAAACATTGGAAGATCTTACTTCACACAAAGATTGCTTATGACCTGGGGGGGGGGGGGGGGGGTGACGTGACCTTGACCAAGATCATACGGGCAAAATCAATAGCAGAAAAAGTGTTCGGTCCATATCTTTCTTATGGAGAAACATTGGAAGTTCTTACTTCATACAAAGATTGCTTATGACCTTAGGGTGTGTCATGACCTTGACCCAAGTTCATTTGGGCAAGGACAGAAAGAACGCAAAATGTGTGTCCGGTCCATATTTTTTTATGTAGAAACATTAGATAACCAGAAGATGATGACCTTGACCCAAGGTCAGTTTGGCAAGTTCAAGGTCATTGTTAAAAAAATGCTTTATTCCATTCCGTGTCATGTCTTATCAATTGAAATGATTAGAAGGTAAAATTTGACACAAAGCTTGCTGATATCAGGCCACAAAAAAATTGTTAGATTGTCTTCCCCGCCCGCCTATCTAAATATTGCCCGTCCCGATGTATTTTATATATTTTTTTAAGAAAAAAATGTGTGGAAAAATTATTTAGGAAAAAAAATCGGGCTCGGTGTACCAAAAATTCAAAACATTAAATGGCTGCTTGACATGTGGTTATCGTTTGATTCCAGTCATCTCCATCTTCGCTTGCCAAGGTTTTCTGATCCGCACCGCTTCTCACAAACCATTGGCATATCGTGCTATCAAAAGTCGGGTTTTTTTCCCTGGATTTTGATTGGGGTTTACTGAAACTGTTCGACCAATCAAAAATTTCAACAACAATGTTTTCCTACTGTTTATTCACTAGTGTCTCTAACACGAATAGCTCAAAACCCTTTTTTTTCTAGTCTTTCTGTTTGAGCCGTCATGATGCATGTATCATTAAATGGTGGAATAACAAGTACACCAGATTGATTATCAACGGAGGCATGCATTCGTAGATTGAGGATTTACCAACTGTTTACCGCTCCCAGTCTTTCCCCTTTCAAATGAATTTGATCTATATGTAACATTTCACAATATTCCTATTTATTGAATACACTGGGCATTATAACGTTCTTCCAACTTGTCAATATATCAATGTCTACAGAGGCTGCCATTTCTGCACCAGGTACAATAAAGTACGTCATCTTTCATCATTTGGCCGATTTAAAAATAGGATTGGAGATCACGTGACGAAAAAAAATCCCGACTTTTGCTAGCACGATATTCCAAGGGTTTGTGAGAAGCGGTGCGGATCAGAAAACCTTGGCTAGCGAAAATGAGTCCTCTCTGTTATCATAAGAATGCAAATGTCTTCATGCATTAACGGTTAATTTGAAATAAAATGAAATGTTAAGAATAGAAATTGGCTTGTGTACTCATATTAGCATTAACAATTAAAAAAAAGATCAGTTGTTATTGATAGAACATGGACTGTTAAATAGGGAGCATCCATCATTTTCTTTAATGGAAAAATACTTGAGTTATGACTTATTCTTAGCGGGGGTATCATTTGTTAGCTTGCTCACAGTACCTCTAGTTTTACTTCTTAATTTACAATTTTTAGATGATTTATCATATGGAAAGCTTGCAATCCAATCACGTATGTACCACTGGCTTCATAGTGCTATAAATGCAGTTGATAGAAACACAACAACATGTATGAGAACTGATACAATAGGGAAAGGAAGCCCTGACAAGAAAATGTGGTGGAAAGTGGATCTTGGCGAAGTTTACAGCATTGACAGTATTAACATATTGTTTAAAACCTACGATGAATATGGTATGTGTATTTGTAAATGACGTGAAATCAGAATGATATATACTTTTTGAATGCATGTAAACTCCTAACAAAGGTGTCAGGTTCATTTAAACAATTCTCTCATCTTTAGGCTCGAATGACAAGTGTTTTTAAAACTTGAAGAATACACACTTTTATTATTCAAATGACTAGGTAATGTCGGTTGATTTACATATGAGGCTGTTCAGTTCATGGTTTTCGAAAAATAGCTGATACGAAGCTAGTTTAAAAATATATATAAAACCATTCTTTTTTTCTGGGAATTTCGGTCCTTTTGATCTTAGAATTTTGGCAATATATTAAACATTGTAAAGAATAGTTTGATAGCGCAACACCTCTTTCAGCGCTGCCCGGTATTTCGTGTGAAACTTTATAGTTAGCTAGGGTATAATGTGTAGATGTGCATAAAACCAGGGAATTCCGATTCCGTTGTTTTTTCGGCAAGTTTTGCCTTTTCGATTGTAGAATTTGTTGTTGGGTAAAGACAAAAGAATAAATTTTAAGATTTGATTTTATGATTTTTGCTAATTAATTCGTTATTAAAATACTTTGTTTAATTAATGCATGCATTGTCGTTTTATTATGTGTAGCAATGTCAAGTAATAAGAGAGCGTGAAGTATGTGAGCTTGATCATTTTTGTTTCGTCTACAGGTGTTAAGAATTTATACTGTTATATATGTATATTAGAGTTCAGAGATATAATATGCAAAAGATATTCAATTTATGATATTTAAAAAGTGTATACTACTTTGATTATACGTAAGGATTATCATAAACACAGCTAACGACCACTTATTCTGCAATTAGGTTTTTGAATTTTTTTTAAAAGCCAATGATTTGGAATACTTTGATTAATTGAATTCAACTGAAATACCTTTAAATTAAGATAACTGATTTAATCACATTTGGTAGAAAACAGACAACGGGGACGTTTTGCAGGATTCTCATTATATGTATCTTACACTGATGTATCAACCCTTGTTGATATAAAATTATCAACATTGTGTTACAAGGACGGTCCTCAGTTACCGCCCTTGAATTTTACAACCGCATGTAAGGAACACGGACGTTACGTCATCTTTTACAATGAACGACTAGATGGAGTAATTTATCCTACTGGATACGAAGATCAAAATGTATACATCGAACTGTGTGAAGTTATCGTTAAAGGTACGTTATTCATCTGTTTCAACGTTTACTGCCACTGCAATTTGTAAATGCCCCAATGCGTCTTTAAGGCATAGTATTTATTATAATGTATTAACGTTGTTAAAATGTTTTACTGAAAAAAGTGATATAACTTTAACGTAGATACTACACATAATTAAATAATGCTTTAAAATATTCTTACTCTAAAATAAAAATCTGGAAATGTTCTTTAAATCAGTTTCCTTACAAGGGGAATCCAAAAAAAAAATTAGATATAAGATGAGCACTGCTTTTGGTATGCAGCGTTTAATAAATGGGCTCCTCAAAAGTCTGAGCTAATGACTTTTAAGGAGACAATACATTTTTCAACATTTCTATAAACCTATGGATGAAGGCGTTACCCTTTATTTGAACAAGTTTGAATGCTAATATCTCTATCCAATAATGATTTGTTCGAAGTTTGAATGTAAATTATCCAGTGGCTCTAGGGACAAAACTTAAAATAAATAAAGTTTTTAGGCGGACGAACGTCGAACGATAGTTGATCAAATAAGTTCACAAGTTTTAGCTCAGTGGAGTTTAAAATATAAGATGAAATACATATGGTAGTCAAACAATATTGTTCAAGGCTGTGAAAGACCTGGTGTGTATGGCAGTAACTGTAGCATATCATGTCCTGTAAACTGTAAAGATCGCAAGTGTCACATACAGTTTGGAACCTGTTTTGTCTGTGTTCCCGGGTGGATTGGTAAAACATGTATTACAAGTAAGATCTACACATGTTATTAAATAGTAATAGCACACTTAAACAATTAAATAATTCTTAATATATATGACATGAAATTTCAGAGGGCTCATCAAATAACTCTTTTTTTTGGTAAATAGAATGTATCGAGGGGTGGTACGGTGTTAGCTGTAGTCAACAGTGTAAAGGACACTGTAGAGACGGTGCTACATGTAATCACGTGACTGGTCAATGTGACAGAGGGTGTGATACTGGATGGGCTGGATCTCTGTGTGACAAAGGTATCAGTGATAGTACTATACTTGGTAAATCAATTAAAATAGATAGGTTCATCTAAGCGTCGACAATTTTTATTGACTTTATTATCAATAATGGGGACTTTTTGTTTGGTTTGGTTTTTGGTTTTTTTTGGGTATATTTTGGCGAATTCATAATTAAAAATGTATATACTTTGTTGCTTACTTTTTTAAACTATATTTTATCAGATTCATTTGTTTACATTATATGTTATAACCATTTAATTTGCTGTGTTTCACTTCAAACATTTTGAATAACATTTGATAAATTGTGTACATTTGCTAAGAAATTCATTTTTGTAAATATGTATTGTATTTATTTTAAACTTTTCGTATCTTAACATATGTTAAAGTCTGATGTTATAACACAAAACTCTCATCGTGAAATAAACTTTTAAGAAAAGGAGAAATAGAAAACATGCACAACTTTAATATCATTATTAATATATGGTGCACTTATAAAGTTTCGCTACAAGGCAGAATTTAAGTGGGGTTTAGTTAAAAAATTATTTCCCGTTATTTAAAAAAAAATTGATTTGTTTTACATTTATTGTTTTTTATTTACATAAAAGAGTGTGCTGATGGGACCTTTGGCTACCATTGTGTTAACAACTGTAGTGGTCATTGTATGAATGAATCACCTTGTAACAAGCAGACTGGTCACTGTGACGCAGGATGTAATGCAGGGTTTACCAACAGCGACTGTAGCTCAGGTATGTGATATCAAACTTTTTTTCCCTTTTGACAATGTGCAAACTGACTAAAATAAACATGCACTACTTTGCCAGGTTATATATCTTTTGCTTCTTTGATCAAAGGTGTTTGAGTGCCACCATCCTAATTGGTAAACAATGTTTTTTTATAAATTGTTTCATGTTGATTTTTCAAACATCAACATCATTGGAAAACGAACGCAACCCCCCCCCCCCCCCTTTCCACCCCCGAAAATGTAGTTCGCGAAAAAATTATACATTTTTTAACATGATGTAATATTTTAACGCAGAATGTACTCCAGGATACTATGAAAAAGATTGTAAATACATCTGTAGTGGATATTGCACAATCAATGAACCATGTACACTTAATTTAGAATGTTCAGCTGGTCGTTTTGGAAGCGAATGCAGGGATCTTTGTAGTGGACACTGTATCAACAATGAACCATGTGATCATATTAGTGGAGTGTGTTCTAGTGGCTGTCAGGACGGGTATCTTGGACAAATATGTAACAGCTGTAAGATATGTAAACATTAATAAAGATGCAAATATCTTAAACAAAAACTAAATATTTTACTTAAACTCAATATTTTGTTTAATATAGTACCGATCAGATCCAACACCACAGCAGACCCCAACTAAACCCTGTGTTTACTTTTGGGGTTTACTCTTTGTCTGCTTTTTTGAAAATTTGTGTCCACTAAGGGTTTTTTTTGGGCCCACTCTGGGTTTACTCTGGGGGTCCGCTTTACGCACTGAATTGGGAAACACAGCCATCTCTTATCTTACAATCTTACTGCCTGTAGTTCACGCCCCTTAATTGTGTATTCAAAACACACATGTAGCGTCTGCTTTCAGGGATCTACTTCTGATCGGGATTTACTCTCTGTGTCCATTTTGGGTTTACTCGGGGTAAACTCTTGGTCTGTCCTAGTGAAACCAGAGTAAATCCAGAGCAGACCCCGAGTTAAGTTATGTTCTACTTTCTGTTACAGTGCTGCCATCCGGAAAGTTGACCAGGATAGGATGCACGATACATGATAGAAATATAAAAGCCAAGTTCTATCCTATCGGTTTTATATTTTAATTAGTCATTATGAGTACTAAATTAGTTGATGAAATCATTTGTTTCTCAAATTTCGTTTTATTTAACTTTTATTCCTATATTTGGATGGGATAGGATAGGATAGAGCTTATTTGCAGGATAGGATGCAGGATACTGGATATAGGATAGGATAGGATTGTTTTGTCAGCTTTCACGATAGCAGCACTGTAGATTGGGTCTAATCGGTACTGTAGTTTAATCATACATATTATTATGATTACTTATTTTCTTTTATAGCTTGCAAACTCGGTTATTATGGTCCAAACTGTTCTCAAGTTTGTTCGTCTAACTGCAAAACATGTCGGCACACAGATGGTCTTTGTTCCTGTAAGGCAGGTTGGATGGGTCAGGAATGTTCGATAGGTATTTTTTTCACCTAAATTAGTGAAAGGATATTTTGTGACAAAATATGTCACTGTGGTGCCACTAAAGTTATGAATTGATTTGTGCAAAGTATGTTAAAGATTAATTAATCCATGTAAAATAATCATATAATATGATTGCGCCAAGAAAAGGGTGTTTACGGGATTTTTTTTTCTTTTAGAGATTTTGAGATTTTTGTAGATTTAGATTGCAGAAATGTATATCTTTAAAAATAAATTTTTACAATCATTTTTCAATTCTAAGTTAAATTTGATGCTGCACGTCGTCAGTGTATAGTTGTTTACGTCAAAATAGTTAACGGTAAAACATAACAATTAAAATAAATATCTTCAAGAAATGTATGCATTCTAGATATTTATTTATTCAGTAGTAAACCACTGCAATTTATGAATAGGCGACCTCCCATCCCCCCCCCCCCAAAAAAAAAAAATTAAAAATGTTTATTTTAGTGCATTAACTGATTTATTCTTCGGTTGGGGTGGGCGTACGTAAGGGCGGACATTTCTATGCAAATGCAACTTGCAATATCTCGATAGTCCTGGCGGCGTGACACTCTTGGCTTTGCCTGTGAATCCGTGATGGCATTTTTCAGAACAGAGAGTTTTGTTTCAACGGAATCAACAATTTCTTTAAGAAACACGTAACCAGGATCTTCACATGCAAACCTGAAAAAATATATTTCCAATGTTACGGACTGCTTTGAAATTGCTCTAAAGAAATTGTTTCCAATCTCGCCATTCCTAGGTCTTTCTGCAATCCTCTTGGTATGGAATAGCAATACTGTTTGATGCCGATTTCTGCAGCAACGAGTTGACTAAATGCGTCAACATCACTTCGCCGAAATAGTTTTCTGATGTGCCCTAAACCACTGACAACCAGACATCTACGAAAAAATATGACAACTTACATATGTACATGTAAGTGAATGAAACGCAAAATATATAAATAAGTTTAACTGGGGAAGGGATTCCTTATAAAAACAAAGTCATTTCCGAGTGTGCCCAGGGATTTGCTATTTCAATGAGATTGTTTCATGAAATCCCATAAAAACTCTTCGGCAGAGGTACACTAAAATGTTCTGGTTTTTGTTTTCATTTGTACACAAAAGACAGAAAGTTGCCAATTACGTTGTAACTTAAATTGTATGTTCACAAATTAAACAAACTTTTTATCATTTTATAATATGTTAACAAAATAGTTATTTATTACCATTGCAGTTATCTGCATGCAGAGAGCAAGCCCTCTCTCCAAAACCGTATTCATTAAGCGCGTGGTCAAACATGCTTATAACCGCATTTGAACCATCGGTTAAAATTCCATCTTGCCTTAATAATTAGCGCCCCGCTCTGTGGGCGCCCTATAGTAATCAGTCTGTCCGTCCGTCTGTCTGTCCGTCCGTCCTTCTGTCCATCCGTCCGTCCAAGATCTCTTGTCCGAAGCATATCTTTTCTCCTCTTGGCCCAATCTGGCTCATGCTTCACTCACAGATTGCTTTTGGGTAAAGGATGTGCAGTGACCTTGAACCATGTTTCTCGGTCGAAGCTGAAGGTCATAGCAGAATTATATGAAAAATCCATATCCGGAGCATATCTTCTCTCTCCTTGGTCCGATCTGGCTCAAACTTCACTCACAGAGTGCCTATGATCGAAGGGTGTGCAGTGACCTTGAATGAAGTTTGTAGGTCAAGGGTCAAGGTCATATTGGATCACGCAAAAATTATTTTTTCAGAGCATAAATACTCTCCACTTAGCCCTATTTGGCTCATACTTCACATAAAAGAGCTTTAGAGAAAAGGGTGTGCAGTGATCTTGAACCAAGTTTCAATGTCAAATGTGAAAGTCATAACGGAAGTATATGAAAAATGCATGTCCGGAGCATATCTTTTCTCCCTTTGGTCCAATCTGGCTCAAACTTCACTCCCAAAGTGCTTACGATCAAAGGGTATGCAGTGACTTTAAATGATGTTTGTGGGTCAAGTGTCAAGGTCATATTGGATCCGCAAAATTCATTTTTTCAGAGCATGTATATACTCTCTACTTAGCCCTTTTTGGCTCCTACTTCACATTAACAGAGTTTTGGGGTTAATGGTGAGCCGTGACATTATAATTTGAGCCAAGTCAATGTAAAGGTCATAGCAGATCTCTTTATGATCAGTTTTAGACTGTAAATTATTTCCTTTTCGCTTCATCTTGCTCAGGTTGAACAAAAAAGCTTGTTTGTAAGGGGTAATGAGATTGAATTTAATGTTTTATGCCAGCTGGAAAATTTCTAAGTTATAGGTCAAGGTCAAAGTAAAATTATCTGAAATGCTTTTCATCCTATTGTCTATTATTTAAGCGGGCCCTTTGAGATAGTCACCATCTCAATGTTGTCTATTTAGAATTGTAAGACTACATTATAATCATATGCATATACTTCACTCAATTTACCATCAATTGTAAATGTATTTTTTCCATTTTTATTAAAAATCTAAATTTATACATGTATACATGTAATACCGATGGTTTGATTTTCGGCAATTATGAAATTCAACTTCAGTGATGTACTATCAATACGGACCCCCAAAAGCCAGACTCGACAAAGCTGGATAAAGTAGGTTGGTCCCATCTGTCTGGCATGGTGGTGTAGCTGAAAGTGTTGAGCAAAATCAAACCTGTAATATTCGTTTTTCAACTCCCCGCCTTGCCACAATTCCATTTCTTCCACCGCTTCTTGGATGCATTCCCTGTATTGATGTCGCTCTTTTCTTGGCGCTTATATTTGATCTTAAAACTCTCTAACAGCTGACAACTTTTCCTCCTCTGTCGTCGCGTCAACGATCTTCTTTCGAAGGAGTTTGCATTTCTGGGAGACATCATCACAGGAAGTGCTGATCCGTATATAGTGCACACACTTCAATCAGACATCTTCAAATGAGGAGATCTACTGGGCCCGTATATGTGATTCATCAAGGGACTGCAGATACCTCTGGTGAATTGCCTTTTTTGTGTCTGATGCTGGAAGATATATTGATGGAATCACATTACTGCCTCGTGGAGCTTCGGGTTTGTGAGTGCCGAATTCTTATGGGTAGTTTTTTTAAAGTTTACAGCATTTTCTATTTCTTTGATAGCACTTTACGTGACAAATCATATATCTTTAGAAATACATCCCTGCATATACTCAATCCTTTAAAACTGTAGGTGTATCGCATGCGTTTTCTCTCGTTCGAATTGCGAGTTGTTGACCCAAAAGCCTCTTTTTGAAGACTTCCCAAAACAAACATATTCTTTTCTACTAGCTCAATTCTCTTAAATGAAATATGTTCTCACTGTCTGAAAATGTCTCCATTAAACATGCAAGATTTTGTTTGTAAATCACTGAATTTGTGAAGAAAATGAAGTTGAATAGAGTAATTTTACTTTTTTTCAGTTTGCGGATCACTTTTTCCACGGCATGCATCTGTTTGTTTCATTTGACCTTGTCTCAAATTCATAGAAATATAAAAGTATTTTTCATTTAACCTCAAAATTTTCATTGTTTAAGATCATTCCTTCAATTCAAACTTGACAACAGTGTTGTTGTTGTTGAGTCCGCTCCTCGTAGTTTGTTTATCGTTGACATGGTTATGTAGTATTCAAACCGACACCAAAAAAATCCAACATATAGATCGCGGACATAAACGATGAAATAATAAACATGCTAAACAAAAAATACTACACACTGATTGATGATGAACACTTGTTTTTCGGGAAAAAATGTTTATTATTCATAATTCTGCACTGTACATGTGATGAAAGAACGGCGCTGAAAATCGAACATCAAACGTTTTTGATGTCGTTTCTGTGTGTTTGTGAAAATTGCCATAAGCACCCTTTTCTCATAGGCACAATTATAAATATTCTTGAATGTACTCAGTCATATGGTGAGAATTGTCAGTATCCGTGCAGTGAACACTGTATTAACCAGACATGTAGTAGATTTAACGGAAACTGTTTTTCTGATTACAAACATGGTAAATCGTGTAATAAAATAACTGCAACCATTTGTGTTTTTTTCTTCAAAATGATTTGGGATTCAAAAGAAAATATAATGTTTTAATTTTTTACTTGTACAGATAGTATACAGAATGTTCAGACGAAAGATGCACTATCATGTACATTTTGGATTTTTGCCTTCTCTTTTTCACTTCTCATCAACATTATAGTTATTTCTGCCATGCTGATTACTCGACGGTATGATATCGTTTAGATCTTCTTTTACCTAAACTTAAATAACTGATATCAACTGTGTTTGTTATGTCGACATCAAAGCCAATACATGTTGATATTTTCATATTGAATTTTAAAAGGTAGTACAATGTACGCAAATATCTTTTTAGTCATTTTTTGTACTTAAAAATGAAATATTGTTTTTTTTTTGTTTTTTTAAATACTAAATAGGAAAACATTATCGAAACAGAAGTCCAAAACAGATGAAGTTATTTTTGCTTCGCCATCTGGGTCAAATGCAGTCTGTGCTACTACTGATGACCCATCTCACTATCAAGAACTCCGTATATCAAAGGATGAAAGCACATATCAAACTCTAAAGTAGTAGTGAAAATGAAATATGTTTGTTTACAGGCAAAATTTCGCCTCGTGAAATAGTTGCTGTCTCGGGGACAATAAACTTGCAATCGTCCTAATAGCCAGCAAATAGGTATATTATATGTAAAATTAACGTCACTATGAGAGAGAAAGATATACTATGAGTTCATGTTAAGCAGAGGAAGTTTGAAAAAGAGTCTAAGAGTACATGACAGAGAGAGAGAGATATTTTCTTGGAGTGGCAGGACTTATGGGTGGGGAAGAAATAATCAAAGCTCTCAGAAGTATTGTAACAAAATGTGTGTAAATCGATAAAGGAACAACACAACACAAAATATGCATGTACATTTGATTTGAACATATTTTATTGTACAAAAATACAATTGGGATTGGGCACAAGTTCCTTAACTTAGACCGCCCTCTCCCAATACAAAGATATAATACAATATATATGTGTACACAACATATATAAAGGTCATTGGATAGAATGGCAGTATACAGATATGCAATTGACATGTATATAATTAACACGGTGTACTAGTAGTTTTAAGATCAGTTAAATCTTTCAGTATTTTTGAAAAAGATTATAAACTAATGTAAATAGATGCTTGTTTTCATTGTCACTTATTGCACTGTCACCCCAAAGTAAAACATGAGTATTGACAATGTTCAGATTTACAAATTGAAAAACGTCATTAAATAGAACATTTCTAGCATCTTTATATTTGTTACATGTGAAAAAATAATGGTAAGTATCTTCGAGCTTACTACACGAACAGAGTGGACTGTTGATAATATTACATCGAAATAAATCATTATTTGGTGCACAAATGTGACGAAGTCTAGTATGAATAATATTCAAAAATCTATCTCCATATGTAAAAAAAATTAGGTCTAGTTCTACAAGTAAACACATTTTTATTTTTGATAGAAACGTGGTTTTTTTCCTTAAAAATGCGAACAGAGTCACTTTCGCGGACATCCGTTAAAAGCGCATTCCATTCATCAACAACAGTAGGAACAAAGGAAGATTTATACAATTCCAAACGACATTTTGGTATAAAGTAATTCTGTGCATTTCTGGTAGAATAGTTAGATACATTAGCACGCTTGTTTGGAAAAATATCCATTACATAACTGGGTAAAATTTTTCGGTCAATTTTATACATTGTTTTTAGCCTGGATATTTTCCTTCTACTATAAAGCGTTTCCCACCCTGTTTCAAAGTAAAGAGATTCCCGAGATGCAAAAATAGGTAAACCTGTAACAATTCTTGCTGCAATCAATTGTATTTTTTTCTAATTTGTCAGAATCATTAATAGAACATCCGCCCCATACATCAGATGCATATTCTAACTGAGGCCTTATAAATGAAGTATATAATAGTGACAGTGATTTTCTGTTGAGTTTAAATTTAAGTTTTTTCATTAATCTCAATTTCTTTTGAGCATTTGCTATAATAGAATTTATACAATGTATAAGATGACCAGAAAAAAACACTAGTCAATTCTAGTATGTAAGATAAATTCAATCTCTCTCTTTCTCTCTCTCTCTCTCCTCTCTCTCAGACCACGAGTGATTAACTTATTCCTTTCGTTTACAGAGTTTATAATCATACATAAATATATCTCACCTCAAGGATGTTAGTGATTAAAGCCTGTCTGTACTTGACCTTCATGTTGTATAACGCAAGTTTTATCGCACGAAGTTTATCAACTGTGGGGTGGGCGGCGCAATTATCAACAAACAAAAGAATTGAGCGTTTCTGTGAAAACATTTGTCTATCAATACGAAGCCATTCAATAGATATATCAGAAGTCACCCAGGCACGTCTGTTTGCCCTGTAAATGACAGGTAGGGATTTCACACCTTTGAAGCATCGGGGGTTTTCATATTTACCAATAACTAAGAGTTTTAGAAAGTCGGAACCGTCCATATTTGCATACAAAATTTAAAGAACTGAAAGTCTTTCTTTGGCTTTTTTCCCACCAAAACATTTTTCACCTTTTAATTGTAATGTTTTATTTGGAAGTAATTTATAAAAATAACCCGGTCTCGTCGGCATTATATATATCTCTCGGCTCATAATTCTTTATCAAAGTCGGCAATTTGGTCGTCAGCCAGTTGTTTTCCAAATCAGCATTTACCTCCGCTGATTCTCCACTGATGGATCGGGACACTATGCTATGTCGAGTTTTAAACCGTTCCAACCAGCCTGTGTTCGGATTGAATGAGATATCACCGAGTCGTTTCGCAAAATCTTCTGCCTTTGTCATTAACACAGGACCTGATAACGGAACATTTTGAGCACGTTTTTTCCTGAAACTACTTAAATAAAGCTTCTTCAACTTACGTATGTGCTCCAGAACGATGCCGTTTTCTAGAAGGAGACGAAGAATCAAACTGTTTCAAAATAGCATCACGATTCTTAAGAATTGTACTGAGAGAGTTTGGTAAAATGCCAAATTCACTTGCAATGTCTTTTTTTTGCTTTTTTCCCTTCATCCACTGCCAAAATTATTTGATATTTCGTTTCAAGTGAAATAGCTTTCCGTTTTCTGGACGGCGAATCCATGTCTCATGCAATCGTGTCTAACTTTAATAACAGAGTAAAATTTACCCAAAAATTCAAATCATCACATGAAAACAGTTCATTTAAAACTGCCCATATATCGTTGATAATTTAAGCGACGTGAAACCAATTCACTTATTGTCAAAAGTATCCCGCTTGGGGCCTCTATCGGAGATATTTAAAGCTAGTGGGAAATAACAGATTCTATTTATAGTACAAGTTCTTTATGTTTTATAAAACGTTGTTTATTATTTTTAATTGGCATTTTCAAAAAACAAATCTCACTTTAATCTTTATTGATTATGAATTAATTATTCCTTTGCTCATACAACACAAGCGGACACCTGTACTAGCTAATGTGTGCGTCCATGTGGAAATGTGTGAAACCAATCTTCGTTGGCGTGCATCCAGGTGAAAATGTGTAAAAACACAACTTAAGATATTCGCTATATACAACGGGAAATCTGTGTTGTTTTAGGTAGAGGGCATTAAAAACTACTTCGTTATATCCGTGAATTCGCTATATTCAACTTCGCCATAAACATAAAATTATTAATAAATTGATAGAATATTGGCCGGGGAATTACGAGTGATTCGCTTTAAGCGTCAATTCGTTAAAAGCGTGATCGTTGTAAACGTGTTTTACTGGATAAGATGACCAGGAAAGGTCCTCAGAAAATATAACATCTAAGTGTTTATGGGTGGGTAAGAATTCCAAATCGCATCCTTGAAATTTTAACGTAGGGGTTACTGTGTTAGGTTTATTACTAAAATAAACAGCCTTAGTTTTTGAAGGATTAAAACTTAAAAGCCATTTCTTAGACCAAACTTCTAAAGTTAAAAGATCCCGATTAAGATAAATTCCATACCGTGTACATTGATTGCAGCATGTTGAAGGCTATTATCATCTGCAAAAAGTCTGCAAAATGTTAACATGTTATCTACTATATCGTTTACATCAATTAGAAATAACAATGGACCGAGGACAGAGCCTTAAGACACACCGGCATTAATAGACTTAATAAAGGACAACACTTCTCGATACATAACCCTTTGCTTTCTATTTACAAGGTACCTATTAAACCATTTGAACAGATTTCCAGTAATACCGTAGGTATGGAGTTTGAACAATAAACCTTTATGCCAAACGCGGTCAAATGCTTTTGACAAGTCGCAAAAAATCATACAACAAGATTGACCTTGATCAATTGCTCTTAAAATGTGGTCATACGTTTCTATTAGCTGATAAACAGTTGAGTGACCCGGTAAAAACCAGCTTGATACTTATAAAAAAGATTTTTATCATGAAAAAGGTTGTATACATATCTAAAAATAATTCGTTCCATTATCTTAGAAACACTACTTAATAAGGAAACTGGTCTATAATTCAACATTTGTGATGAGTCGCCTTTCTTATATAAAGGTAAAACATTGGATATTTTCCAAGAGCTTGGAAATGTACAGTTTCTTAAAGGACATATTGCATGTTTCTAAAGTATGGGACATTTTATATTTTTTGCCTTTCTTGTGTATATATTAATTACTTCCAAAAGTTTGTTTTGCTTAAAAAGGCTTTAATTAGCCATAAAATCAATTTAAATCATAGCCCCGATCGTATAAAAACTCGTTAATTAGATAGCGTGTCACGTGGTACGGTGACGTCACATGCGACCTTCTTCGAACATCTGATTGTAAAAAAATGGTAGGATTAGCATCATCTTCTTTAAAGTTTTGACATTTATTCACCATCAGTGTTGTTTTTTTTTCGATGTTAACTAGATTAAAAGAATTTTACCATTCAGTCTTACGTGTTTGAGCCACCAGTACAGATAAAAACGATGTTATAACCGAAGAAGTGACGATGAAGTTAGCAATAATAATCAGACTGATCGACGTGTAAACATGGTAAACACAACTTAATTAGTATGGACATTAGCTCAATAAAAATCGGTAACAGGTGTTTATTTTATCAAAATCTACAATAATTTTTTTTTTTGGCGTTCTTTATACATGTACGACTAATAATGTGCATTGTTGTATTCTTAGGTCGTGAGTGGTCACAACTTTCGAAGGTCCTTTACTTATATTACACTGTATAAATATATAAAGCAGGAAAAATCGTTTTTCTGAATTGTTGTTTCTTCTGTAAGATCCCAAATCCGTTTTTGTCTATTTACGTTTACATATATCGCAAACTTTGTCTATTTCACGCGTAAAAAATGGTAAACATTCAATACCGACAACTCCTTGACTTTCCCTCAACAGTAAAACTTACAGAAATCTCAAATACCGTACATATGTTTTCTGCAGAG
>WFKH01011926.1:50666987-50709057 GCA_016163765.1 Magallana hongkongensis | reverse complement strand
GTCTTGCAAACTTCGGACATAGAAGATAATGAACCGCCCAAAAAAATCGTCAAAACGGAGAAAAAAAGGGAAGAAAACCAAAAAAAGAAGACTGGGACGAGGAAATGAAAATCGAACGAAAAATACCAGGCAGAATGAAGAGAATCAACAATCAAAACGTGTTCGTTGAGGAACCCGACCTCGATTAAACGTGAAAGAAAAAAATTATTCCTTCATTGTAAATATGTTATTTAATAACTCTTTTCATTCATCTATTCATTATTGCTTCATGTTTTCATTCAATAAAATTGTTTCTCAGTATTTTTTGCTCTCATTTGTTATTTCAATAAAAAATGACACCAGACTTTTGTACTTGAATCAGTGCCAATTGTACTTGAATCAGTGCCAAGTCCTAGCTAGCGAACGAGCGCGTGCTCTTATGACGTCATGAAACGTTAATCTTAGGCACAAGCTTCATTCTATAACCAACCATGGGAAACAACGGAAGTATACAAGTGGGCTTCAATTATTACAAAACAAAGGAAGAAGTTCCCGAGGGAGCTAAAGTCAAAGAAATAACGTATGATGATGGCACAAAAGGATACGTGGAATTTTTCCACGAGATAAAAGAAGATGAACAAGAAGATCAAGATGAACAAGAAGAAGAAGATGAACAAGACGAAGAAGAAGATGAACAGAAAAAAGAAGTTTAAATTATTTTAAAATTCCAGAAACCAAAAAGACAGAAAAAAGAAGAAAAAAAGAAGAAAAAAGAAAAAACACAAAAAAACGGCCCTTTTCAGTTACACAGGTGTTTTTAACCTCATTTGCATAAAAAGTGCACTCAGTTGACCCCCCTATCTAGGCTGTTTATACTACTGTTATAAATATATTTGTTATCATTTTATTTTATACCTGTTGATTCATTGAATACACCTAAAACATTATTCTAAAATACAATGTCTGCAACATCGAAGTGGAGTTAACAATGATAAAAAGTACGATTACTAGTACATGTACCTTAATCTACTAATTAAAAGATAAAAAAAATATTACACGCTAATTAACAGAACTTTTCAAGAATATTTCAATTTGAAATTAATTTTAACATTATTTTTTACGTTTTTCACGCATCACCAATACTATGCACAAACATACAAACATAATAAGAACATACATTTAGACAGATATGTAAATTTACTTCATAAGTAATACCTTTAATATTTAAAAAATATATTAAGTTTACAATAAAGTACATTTACTTAAAAATAATTTAATGAACATTTATAATGAATTTAAGCCCGTTTTCATGATAGAAACAGCAAAATGATACAAAACAATGACAATCAAATAGTTACAGAGTAAGGAAAATCATTGCATTTATCTGCTTCTTCTAACTAAAAACAATAATTTAATTTATCTCAATTTATCGGTACTCAATATGAGATTTATCCTTTGCGTACAGATGATTTGTCCTACGGGAGAATCGCTACCCAATCACGGACCTACATGTATACCCACTCTCATTTTGTTGCAAGTAATGCAGTCGATAGAAACACAACAACGTGTATGAGGACAAATAAAATAGGACCTACTTTCCCTGACAAGACTGTCTGGTGGAAAGTAGACCTTGGTGGAGTGTACAACCCCCCCCCCCCCCCCCTCGGCAAAACAAATTAATTCTCGTAGCCCTTCACATCGGAACAATTATTAATCCGCGCATTTTCAAACCAATAGATTGAAAAAGATTTAAGTGACATCTGTTCTAAAACCTGTAAGAGAAATCCAATAGAATTTGTCAATTGTTAATATATACATGTATCCTTCAATTGAAATAAACCTAAATTGTAGAAAGTAGACAACGTGGACGTTTTGCTGGATTCTCTCTGTATTTATCTAACACTGATGTGTCAACCATTAGTGACATAAAAAACTCCACGTTGTGTTACAAGGACGGACCTCAGTAACTTCCCCTTAACTTTACAACCACGTGCACAGAACATGGACGTTACGTCATCTTTTACAACGAGCGCCTGGATGGAGTGATCTACCCTACAGGATATGAACTTTACGTTTCACTGAAATATGCGAAGTTATTGTACAAGGTACAAATTTTGAAATTACAAAATGCGTAAGAATTTTGTTGGTAATATTACTTCACTTCTATTTCTGATTAAAATCACATAAACAAAATTTGAAAAATATGAATACATGCAACATTTTTTTCTCTGAGTAAACCAAATAAACTTTTTTTGACAAATATTTGTATGTGCACATATCTACTAGTGAATGTAAGAAAATGGTAGCAACATATTCTTTATAACCAACAATCTGAAATTATAAAATCGTTTTGTTTTTAAACCATGTTAGGCAATTATTAACTTTATGTAAGAAATGGGTCTTTGAAACGCCTACATATGTTATTGCATTTTTTTTTCCAAACAAGATTTTAAAACTTATGAACCATTTTTCTTTGGAAGTATAGGTTGTAATCAGTCTGGTGTATATGGCAAAAACTATAACATTTTATGTCCCATCAACTGTAAAGACAGCATTTGTAACATTCAAAACGGATCCTGTTTTGGTTGTAAATCCGGATGGACGGGACAATCTTGCAGTACAAGTACGGTATTATTTTACTATATGATATAGTTAAGCTTTATACAATACATAATTATCGGCGTCTTACATTTTATTATCGAGCTCCTTGCCAAAAAAATTAGTGCTTAATGTAAAGTTAACCATTATGTTGAAAATTCAATCTTTTGTTGAATAATACAATGTTCATGTCTCGTCGGTAAAATGCGGAAGGTATTACAAGCTGGGAATATTAACAGACAACATAGTTGTTAAAGACGTTTAATAAAGAAAATTAGTTTCTCTGTACTAAAAATTAATTTACAGCTAAAAAATCACATCCAAAATTGTTAAGTAAATCAGCATGGTATTTTTGTTGACAATCAAGTTTCCTTATCGCATGATGATTTTTTCTTCCTGATAAACATGTTTTACTGAAGCAGGCAGCTATTTTTTATGTGTATTTTTGCATCCATTTGTATTAAAATGTATTGAGTTATTGCCCTTGATTGATTGATTTCTGATTATTTAATTAATGTTTCCAGTAATAACCAATTAGCGTCATAATCATTTTTATACCATAATAAATAATTTATGTAAATAAGTTGTGTATAAGTTCTTTTAGATTAGGTAAGAATAGTTTGTTTAATTATTTATTTTCCATATAAGATGCTACAAATTATTCTAGGCCGCACATATATAGATAACGTTTATGTTTTATTCAGAATATCAGCTCAAAGTTTTCTTATATATCATTTAGAGTTAGTAAAGCATCTTTAATAACTTTGTTTAGAAAAAAACAAAAAGATATTAAGTTGAACTGTTTTGAAAAAAAAACAACAAATCAAAAACATAAGCTACCTAACATATAATAATACTGAGTATTGATTTTTCATTGCCGTGGGGTGTCGGCGAGATTATTGCACGAATATTTAGTGTTCATAAAACTTTTTTGCCGATTTATTATGATATTCCACAAGTACGTGCCAATTTATCAGAAGGTATATTGTCACAGCCTATCTACAAAGAACAGAGACTACACCTGCCTCGACATCGTGGATTGTTGGATTTTCAATATCCCTTTTTTTCGACGTAATGTTGACCAGTGTTATCTAGATAATGCTGTGGTTAATAGAAAGTATTACATAGAGATTGTTATTTATAAACGTTAGAGCAAAATTATTCATGTAGTTAATTTTTAGTTAATGTTTATGTACTGTTTCTTATTTGAATATTTTCGTAGTAAGCATTTTAATATCAAATCGATTTATTTTGAAATATTTTCTCAAAGATAGTTTTTTTTGTTATATTTAAAAAAATAAAGTCAAAATATAAGTAAGGTAAAGAGCAATTTTTTTTTTTTTTTACAGGAAACTACAAAAGTCTCAAATTATTTGCTTAATACGAAGAAATTTTGTCATGTTTGATAATATAACTGGTTGAAAGTACAGATTACTAATTTTGTCAATTCATTTTAAAGCTAGACTTATTTTCAAAATGATGACCTGAGAATTGTGGACTAAGTTCTTTTTTTTTTTTTACTTATTAATATTTCTCTAAGTGATATAAGCCATTTATATATTAAAACCTAATGATTGTAATTTGTACGTTTTATTTCAAATAATGGCATTCCCTTCAAAATGGCTATTTTGTACAAATGTTTAAGGGTTGGACCGAGATGATCAAACTGAATAATTGCACACACAAAATTACACTCTTTTCCGTTTTTAACCGGGTTTTCCAACGGAAAAATCCGGTTATTGAAATGGTGAAAATGGCGGGCGGGCGGCTGCCAAAAGGGTACCCTTATTGTACGGATAATTCCTCCTACAGTTTTCAAGATAGGAAGTTGTTCTTATGCATATCCATTGTACATATATCAGAGGTGTGCATATTGCTAGGATTTTGATTTCTGATAATTAGGAAAAAAAAACCAGCTTTTGAACTTAGTAATTTTTTGACAAAATATTTCATATAGGGTACCCCTATTGTACGGAAAACTCCTCCTACAGTTTTCAAGATAGGAAGTTGTTCTTTTGCAGTTCAATTGTACGTATATTAGAGGTTTGCATATTGCAAGGATTTTAATTTCTGATAATTTAGAAAAAAAATACCAGCTTTTGAACTTAGTCATTTTTTGGCAAAATATTGCATAAAGGGTACCTTTATTGTACGGATAACTCCTCCTACAGTTTTCAAGATAGGAAGTTGTTCTTTTGCAGATCAATTGTACGTATATTAGAGGGGTGAATCTTTCTAGGATTTTGATTTCTGATAATTAATGAAAAATATACCAGCTTTTGAACTTAGTCTTTTTTTGACAAAATATTGCATATAGGGTACCCCTATTGTACGGATAACTCCTCCTACAGTTTTCAAGATAAGAAGTTGTTCTTTTGCAGATTAAATGTTCATATATAAGAGGTGTGCATATTGACAGGATTTTTATTTCTGATAATTTATGAAAAAAATACCAGCTTTTGAACTTAGTCATTTTTTGGCAAAATATTGCATATAGGGTACCCTTATTGTACGGATAACTCCTTCTACAGTTTTCAAGATAGGACGTTGTTCTTTGCAGATCAATTGTACATATATCAGAGGTGTGCATATTGCTAGGATTTTGATTTCTGATAATTTAGAAAAAATACCAGCTTTTGAACTTGGTCATTTTTTGGCAAAATATTGCATATAGGGTACCCCTATTGTACGGATAACTCCTCCTACAGTTTTCAAGAAAAGAAGTTGTTCTTTTGCAGATCACATGTTCATATATAACAGGTGTGCATATTGGTAGGATTTTGATTTCTGATAATTTATTTAAAAAATACCAGCTTTTGAACTTGGTCATTTTTTGACAAAATATTGCATATAGGGTACCCTTATTGTACGGATAACTCCTCCTACAGTTTTCAAGATAGGAAGTTGTTCTTTTGCAGATCAAGATCAATTGTACGTATATTAGAGGTGTGAATCTTTCTAGGATTTTGATTTCTGATAATTTATGAAAAATATACCAGCTTTTGAACTTAGTCATATTTTGGCAAAATATTGCATATAGGGTACCCTTATTGTATGGATAACTCCTTCTACAGTTTTCAAGATAGGAAGTTGTTCTTTTGTAGATCAATTGTACATATATCAGAGGTGTGCATATTGGTAGGAGTTTGATTTCTGATAATTTAGAAAAAAATACCAGCTTTTGATCTTAGTCATTTTTGGGCAAAATATTGCATATGGGTACTCCATTTCTCTGGATATGGTAGGTAGTGTTTATCAATTTAGGGTTGACATGGATTATGGATACAGTTGACATAAAAGAAAACCCGGCTTGCTGTCACATTGACAGCTTTTCACTTGTTCATTTTGAGATTTGAAATTATTTTGACAGCCGTTTTATCTTGGAAAATCATTTTCGTTTCAGGAGATTACTTGTTAAGAGACAGCCTACAACTTATGGTCATCAGTTATGTCGGGGTGCACTTTAAATAGAAATCGGATTGAGGAATCAGGTCAGATTATCAGATTAGATATAAATTAAAACAAAAGATGAAGATCAAACTACTTGACTCATTTTAAGTCGTACATTGTATCAACTGTATGATATGAAATTTTTGGCACAGCGTCAAGTGATACGAAACGTAAAGAAAGAAAGGTTTTTAAGAAGTTGATTGTTTCTCTGATTTTAATTTATAGAATAACAGAATACACAAACAGTTTTTTGGCGTATTTCATATTTTGAAACATTATTTAAAGCCTTTCAATAACATTCTAAAAGCATTAGTTGTATCATTAGTATATAGAGCAACTAGAAACAGGTTGGGTTTAAGATTTTTGACATTATTAATATAAATGGTACACATTTTTGTTAAATGGATTTATTCTTTTTGGAATGGTATTATTAAAAATTTAAAATAAAAACTTCTGGCTAAAACATATACTGTATATTTTTTTTTTATCCACCAAGTGACCTGATGACTGAAACTTTACATTCTAATTAAATGAATCACTTGCATTACATTAAAATGGTATATTGCTTCATGTTAATTAACCTACCGTTAGAGTAAGTACAGTCGAGAATAGTAAGCACTAACAATTTCATTGCGTCAAAACGCACATACACAAAAAAAGTGATAAAGTTGCCGAGAGTCGGTTAACACTAAAAAAGATACTATGCAAATATACAGATTATCATTTAAGTCCATATATAACATGTCAAAACTGATATTTCGCAAAACGATGTTGTTCACAGATGTCTGGAACTTTCTCTTTTTAGTCTATTTACCCTTCAGTTTACATACAGTTTAATGATTTATCCTTTGAAAGTCACTGCTGGTCTATAGTTTGGTAGGTGTTTTCGTTCTGTGAAACACGGAGATCTTGATAGTGAGATGCATCATCTGTGATAGCAATCTGCTCTGTATTTGATCTACACCGCCAATAAAGATTAACGTCACCTGCTGCTGACTTCTGTTGTCTGGATAATTTCCTGTGAAACAATGATATTATTCTTATGTATCAGCATGAAAAAAATACATAAACACAAAAACAATTCACTATGGGTATTTAAAATATTAATATAATGTATCACACGGTTTTGGGGTGAGATACCAGACAATTAAATCTTGTTTTAGCTAGTTTTACGTAGCGTACTATGAGTATAATATCATTTCAATGGAAATTTAACGATATTTGAGTTATTGTATAAAACATATTTTAAAGAACAAAAAAATCTTTTATTTCATGTTTTGTCAAATAGTTTAATACTACGTCCACCTAATTTTAACTATTAAATGTTGCAAGTGCAGAAATGTAATACATGTACACGTCAATATAACTGGGTGCTGTTGTTTTAAACTTGTTTGACAAGCGGCATTATCATGAGGTTTGTACATGAAAAAAGGGGGATGGTTGTAAAATATTAGGCTTTTTAATGAAATAGATTAATCATAAGAAATAGTAAAATTTTACTTTGAAATAATATTATAATTTATTATTATATTTATTATAATTGTGTTTCATAATTTGTGAATGATTCAGTGGAAATGAACCATTATAAACATTATGACATGTTTAAAAATACTATTCATACAGTTTGCAGAAAAAAAGAATTCGAAATGCACATTTTATTACACTGTAATTTGTTTACCTTTGTAAAATAAATGTGGTAGATATAAAT
Source organism: Magallana hongkongensis (assembly GCA_016163765.1). Lineage (NCBI taxonomy): Eukaryota > Metazoa > Mollusca > Bivalvia > Ostreida > Ostreidae > Magallana > Magallana hongkongensis. Next base: position 50,701,322 of record WFKH01011926.1, on the reverse strand, counting down.
ATGACGGTAGTGGCAAGTGATAATGAAAACGCAACAATCCAAAATATACAATCTGTTGCATTCTCCTTGCGAAAACTCAGTATACTATCTGTACCTGTGTGAGTAAAAAATAACCATCATAATTACAATTTTCTAACGAACGCCAGTAAACTACGGTATCAATTTGAAAGTTACAGTTTAAAGTGTCATTGCTTTACCATGTTCACAATCACAAAAACATTTTCCGGTAAATCTGTCACATTGATGGTTAATGCAGTGTTCACTGCAAGGATATTGACAATTTTCTCCATAGGAGTGGGAACATTCTGAAAAATGATTTTAATGGTAATCGTTAACTCACGATTTCCTGTACATGTAGCTGAAAATCAAATCGCGTCAAAATTATGAAATATCTAGACAAGTGCATCACCTGTTATACAATCATGACCCCTCCAACACGCCATACAGGAACATAGACCATCTGTGTGTCGACATGTCTTACAGTTTGGTGAACAGGCCATGAAACAGTTTGTACCGTAATATCCCGGTTCGCACTCTTTGGTAAATAAAAATAATAATCAATGTGCTTATCAATATGTAAGTGAAAAAACTAAATCTTAGAAATTAATATTCTTAATGAACTCCAGTGTATCCTTCCATGCACCTTTTATCGAACTGTTTTAAAAATTTTAAATCATATTCTCTTGTGTTTCTCAAATGACATTTCAAAATTGAAAATTGATAAACAATTGTTCACTGAATCTGGTTTCATGTCGAAACGTGTTAACAAACCATAAAGAGGCAACATGCCTTACGGGTAACATAAAATAAATATATGATAATATATAACATCTTAAAAATATTACACTTGCAAGTACAAAATACACTTTTAGTTTATAATTAAGGATGACACACAAGACCACCTACCTCTGCTGCAGTCGCTGTTGAGGTATCCGGGATTACACCCCTTATCACAGTGACCGGATTGTTTGTTACATTGGGAACCATTCATACAGTGACCACTACAGTTGTTTATGCAGTCATGTCCATAGGTACCGTCATCACACACTTTAAATATAAAGAAATGAAACATGTCTTGTAATTTGAAAAGACACTGTTTACCTAGTCAGCATGATTAATTGTGAATGTCCATCCCTATAAATCACAGCAACGTTAGATAAATAGTCATCTTTCTGTTTGCTATAATAATGGTTTGTTATTTGATTTTGAATAGTAAGTCATAAAAACACACCTTTCTCACATAAAAAGCCTGTCCATCCAGCTGTGCACCCTCTTTCACACTGACCAGTCACATGATTACACGCAGTATTATATCTGCAATTTCCCATACACTGGTGACGACAATTATCACCGTACCAGCCTTCTTTACACTCTAAAGAGAACGACAATTCTATTATTTCGATTTTTTTTGTTGTATTAAATCTAACAAATACAACAAAAGGATGTCGTATATTTTGAAGATACTGAAAACAAAACTGCAAACCTGATGTAAAACTTCGTGGTAGTGTAGAGATTGGTATTAAATAGACTAAAGGCTCTGATCAGATAACAGTTAGGGATATTAAAGCATCAATAGAAAATTGTAATATTACTTTTGATGAGAAAATAACCTTGGCAGATCTTACAGATAATAAAGAAAAAAGGATTTAAAATAAGTTCGTTCGCAGAAATGACTCATAGATTGGAAATAATAAAAAAAATCAGTATTTTCAAACTTGTCAAATACAATATAAATCAAAATAATTTTACATTTTAGCAATAATGTAAACACCTTAAAACATTTAAATATAATTGCTGAACTGTTACATTTAATTGCAAATAAATAAAGTTTGAAGATATGATAGTAAATTGAATGTCGTTAAGTTATTTTTCGTTCAATTTTATCATATAACCTTATCATAACTACATAACAAAATGTGTATACAACAATTTATTTGATTAGAAACAGTTTCATACTTATGTCGCAGGATGTCCCTGTCCAGCCAGCCTTACAACCAAAACAGGTTCCAAGCTGAATGTGACATGTGTTGTATTTACAGTTGATGGGACAAAGTATGTCACAGTTACTGCCATACAAAAGAGGTCTATTACATCCTATGTTAAAATTGTAGGATCATTAAAACGCCATAAAAATGATATTCTGATTTTGAAAAGCATGATCGGTTGTTTGTCACATTTTCAAAAGTATATTTAACATTTTTATAAGCAATTTGTCAATTCAATGGTTAACTGTGTTAAACATAACCATTTACGATTGTTAGTATTGGCGTCCTCCAAATGTATGTGACACCAACTTAAAAATGTTCTTCTTTTAAACGTATTTCGTAAAAAGAAATTGGACACTTGAATGAATGATCGTTAAAACATTCAAATGTGACACAAAGGACCGAAAGTTTATAGATTCAACTTTTTTCAGTGCCAGTTATTTTATAATATGTGGCGATTTACAATCTAACAAGTTAAATCCAAGATTTACATCAATAATTTTCCTAGGGTAAAGAAATTTATGTTGCAAACAGGCAGAACTTTGATGAATTTATAATTAGATTCAGAACTTTGAAGTCTTGTAATTTTCCAAATTAGGATATCGATATTAAATAGTTTTTTACATACACTTTGAGAAAAGTCTCTTAGTTATAACTGCACTTATATTACTTTTGTATTGCATGAAGAAATACGATTTCTTTCTTTTTTAATTGCTTATTTAATATGGGTAGATTAAAAGTGTTTGCACAGGAAGTACATTTAGTCTATATCTAATGCTATTTATCGGCACTAGTACAACTGATTTAATCAGCAGATTCGCCATTCCATAACTTAAACCATCAATTTTAGCTAGTTTGATTTTGTATTTTATAATTATGACATTCAGCCGGATTTAACTATACACGACAAATAATGGTATTATAACGTTGAAGCATTACTTGCGAAAACAATTTTCATGATTTTTATTTTTTTTATTACTTCAATTTTTAGAATACCAAATCTAAAATATTAAATCATAAGATATATTGTTGAATTTATTTTACTTTTAAAACATAATATAAGTATACATGGAACTTTTGTATTTAGCTTTCTTTTTTTTTACATAACGCGGTAAAAATATTAAACTGTTTATCTTCTTCAGGGTATGGTTGTACCTTGTACAATAACTTCACATAGTTCAGTGAAGACATTGGTTAGTTCGTAACCTTGTGGATAAGACACTTCATCTAGTCGTTCGTTGTAAAAAATGACGTAACGTCCATACTCTATACACGTGGTTGTAAAGCTCAAAGGCGGTAACTGCGGTCCGTCCTTGTAGCACAGAGTGGAACCTTGTATATCACCAGTGGTTGATACATAGAGAGAGAATCCAGCAAAACGACCTCGTTGTCTTTTCTCTAAAAAATGTTCTAATTATATTTTATATTTGTATTTTATATTCATCTATATCACGACCATTATAAAAACGCACGTTCCTTTGGTGAATATTGAACCTAGCTGTGTTTCATGACATATAAAAACTTTTTTTGTTCGAGCAATATGCGTTATCGAAATCAATATATTGCCCTGAATCGGGTCACAATAGAGTGTGTAAATAATAGATTTAACAGAGAATGGAATTTTGAAATAAACTAGCACTTTCTATTCCGTATTTAATATGCCACCGTTTCTTTATAATTGATAAAGAAAATTGAGACTTAGTCCGAATTTTTTGAAAAGTTGAATAAGTCTAAATTGAATTTACCTTTAAAGAAAAAAAAATGAAGATAAAAATTATAAAATGACAAAAAAGTTTCATATTATTTATCTATTATATCTATTCAAGCATGTGTGATAACAGATATTATTTTTACATGGATGATTTTGTATTGTAACAATACCTTTTAACGGTCAGATCATGCATTATATACAATGTCAATAAGACACAAGCATATACCGATGCAGATACATGTAGATTGTATGCATGTACAGTGCTGCAATACTGAAAGTTGACAAGGATACGATAGGATAGGATAGGATAGGATGCAGTATACATTATAGAAAGAAATATCTTTAATTTTATTTTATCCTATCCTACAAGGAATCAGATTCGAGTATAAATCTGAGGATTATTTAGCAAGAAGAAAATTTAAGACTTAATATATCTAAATCACCATTTCTTTTCTAGTGCATAATTTACCGTGTAATCATTTTATTCAAAGCTTTATTTACAGGAATTTGTAATAAAAAAACTGTACTGTAAGTTTTTTCCGCATAAAGTTATACTTTGTAAGTTTATCAATTAAAAGGTGACAGAAACCAAATTTTTTGACATTTTTGTGTTAGAATATCAAACTCACAACCATTCTGAAATGTTTTACTTTGTGTGACCTAAAAACTTAACAGTAACTTGCTATAACCCCCAAAAATCGGGTTTATGTATGTATCAGGCATTTTCAGCACAAATAAGCTTGTATAATCATTATCATCCAGTTAATTGACACAAAAAAAAAATCGGAAATTGTGTTTCATTTTCCATGTACCTTTTCTCTTACTAAGTACTCTCATAGAATCACTTTTTGTCCAAGATAAAATAATCACATTGAAGATATGCACCATTATTATAATAAGGGTACACTATGTACATTTAATCCCCGTAGAATTTTAGCTCCGCCCCCACATCTGAAAGCAATAATAAATACCCGAGAGGAATTAGGCACGTTATTTCCCTTTAGTTAGTCAATGTATTTTTTTCAAAATCTGTCTATATGCGAAAGGAGAAAAATATACCTCACTGCTGTCATAGGTATTGTTTTTACAGATGCAAAAGTCCACTTGGGTTACCCATCATAAAAAGATGTTGTTTACCTGATGTTTTGCCATTCATATTGTTACTCGTCTGTGCCACGCGTGTCACGTGACATACGTTTCGGTAAGCCTGTTCGACGTGACTATATACGCCACCAACCTTCATTTAGTCGGAAACAATATTCGTCAGCTGTATTTTCAACACCTTCTTTTCTGATCGCATAATCTGTTTTGTTCTAAGACCCACCCATTCTATTTCTTTTTATTCATTGAAAGGGCAGGATCACAAACCAGAACGAAATTCACTGTTACTGGATCGATAATGCGTCAATCATTACAAGTAAAAAAACGATCAAAACTAATCAGGTCATGAGTCATCTTTCTTTACATTTGAAAATGATCTTTGTAGCTTTTCTTTAATTTATTGTATAAAATAAAGTCGTTGAAATTATGCATGGGATATCACCCTTCTTAGAATAAGATGCAGAATACGGGCTATGAGATGCAAAGTTATCGGATTCTCAAATTTTATGATAGCAGCATTTTATGTTTACCGCAAAAGATTTTGAGTTAAGCTGTTATATCTTAAAGATATAAGAGATGCTTTACATTTTTGAACACGAATTATACATGTAGTGAACATGGAAAATACATTTTTGTCAGCGGGTTTATTTGAATGTATTACAAGTACATTCAAGATTTTGGCTTAAATTTAACATGTTTAATATCATATTATCAAGAATATTCTTCAACAAATCAAAAAGAGTATCCTTTACTTAAGCTGCTTGATCACAACTTCACTTAAAATGTTTAAGATTTACTTAACTACGTGTAGAAATATTTGTCAAGCCAGTATCGAAGGAGTCATATCTAACAAAAAACAAAACATATATACCACTCCAACCGTCGTAGTTCTTAAATAACATGTTAACACTGTATATATTGTACACTCCACCAAGATCCACTTTCCACCATGTGGTCCTGTATTGGGAGCTGAGTCCTATGTCTAGTGTCCTCATGCACGTTGTTGTGTTTCTATCAACTGCGTAACCAGCTGCATAATTAAAGCCTCTATAGGTATGTGACTGGGTAGCGGGTTTATTGTAGGATAAATTATCTGTAAAATAAATAAAGCATGATATATTAATAATAATCTATTTCAAAAATTATATCATTTCAAAATAAGATCAGATGCACGTGTATCATGGTAAGGTTAGTTATATTATTAACTCAAAATTTATAATCGCAATATTATTAAATTTAGATACGTGACCCATTAATTAATTACTATCACTTAAATAACGTTGCTGATAATTATAAATAAATTCATAAGTCATTATATTTTTTCTTGATTTGAGATTTATGACCGAATGATTTCATTAAACAATGCATCAATATTTAAGTATAAAATTATCATAGGCCTAAAGAAAGAGGCTAATGTTGTGAATAGCATAACATATTATTTTTTTATGTAAGCACTAAAATATTTTAGTTTATCTTTATTACTAATGCTACATCTGCGAGGAAAATGGATAAAGAAGGACAATTTTCTGTCCATCTCTATTTGTTTTCTGAAAAGAATATATCGAAATTAGTAAATAGAATCCAAATAATGTGTAATTTTGATTATAAAACTTACAAGTTCGGATACACTTGTTCCAGAATTTGCAATTTCGTAGAACCTTTAAATGGTCAATCTAATAACTTGATTTAAGATATAAACAACTTAAAATATATTGTACATACCATAAGCGTATGCTAACAACAATCCTGTTACATAATGGAAAATGTTTGTTAAGTCCATTATTCCTATTTTATGCTATAAACTACCCCAAACATCAATATTTTAAACCAGGAAGTGATTGATAATATTTCAAGTTGTTATATGGCGAACCTTTCCTGTAATAATACAAAACATTTAAGTTAACACATTTTATTTATTTAATCCAGAACGATCTGAATAATGTACAGAATTATCATGGAAAAATCAGAAAAATATATTAGTTGACTAAATTTGATAGTTTTTTCTTTCAATTGAGTTGTTACATTCATTTATACTTTTTTCAAATATCACTAAAATGATAACTAATAGTGTTGTTACGATAGTGTAATTTGATCGTATTCCAAATGTTGTGTAAATTGAATAGTTGATTGTGAACTTCATCTCATCTAGATCAATATTTGCTTACAGATGATTTATCGTACAATAAAGACGCCATACAATCAAGAACATATATAGGTTTGGACGAGTACGCTGCTAGTTTTGCTGTTGATAGAAACACATTGTCGTGTATGAGAGAACAGGAAATAGGTCAAAACTCCCGTGACAAGGCCGTATGGTGGAGGGTGGATCTTGGAAGAGTGTACTGCATTTACAGTATTGCCATACGTTTTAGGAATTACGAGGGTTTTGGTATGTAATTTTATATACAAGATATCAATTGCTACCACAACTTTAAAGATTTTGTTTAAGGACGATTTAAAATAGCCACGATTTGAGCTGTTACTTTTCAAATTTAATTTTTCTATTTTTTAAGTTGATAATGCTTTACTAGGGTATTTATGATAATCAACAAAAATTTGAATGCCAGTTGTAGAGTTAAAAGAGTGAAACAGAGCTCCAAACATTTTGATATGTAAACATTGCTCAGGCCAAGTTTTTGTTTACATATTTTGCTGTCCATTTAAAAATCCAAATAAAGAATTTTGAACATTTAAAATAGATCTATTTTGTAGCACAAATTGTGGCCATGCCCCTTTAACAGTTGAATGATCAATTTTGGTTGATCGATATCATGAAATGTATTTGGCATTATATTAAAATATTGATTAATCATCATAGAAATCATTTAGCTTAGCATATTTTTAGAGGGAGCGGCATTTTGTGAAGGTGTTGTAAATTTTTTCATTGAACTCTTAAAACAAGTGTTTAGGCCTCTCATCAAGGAAATTACAACCATCGTTTTGTACTGTGAAATTCCTTATTTACAATCAATCATTTTTAATTAAAATTAATATTCTCAAATTAAAAAGCATTAATAGTATAGCAAAATTGTTCTATAACATTATTCTAATGAAATCTTTAAAGTAATTCAAAATGAATTGAAATCGTTTGCCTATTGTACAATGCAAGGTGCTTATAGGGGCCTTCGGGTATTTTTACTCCATTCATGTTTCGTAAAATATTCAATAGACTTATTTTAAAGTCGTTGGTGGAAAAAGAGAATTAAATATAGATCCAACAAAATAAATAAAATATGTTATCACACGCCGTCAGGATTCATGTTCTTTTTGCAATTGAAATTCTTTACTTTATTGATATTACGTGATTACAGAAATTCCCAATTTATTCCTAAGTAGTTTCGTTTTGAACAAGTGACTTGGCGTGCAATATAAGTAGTGTTTTCAGGTGTAGTTTTGGTCATTGCAACATTCGTTACGAGATTGGTAGGAGCTAACAGTATCCCTTTCCTGTCCGCCATATACACTGTATAATTTACATGAATGTCTATATATTTACAAGTTTAAGTTATGTAAAAGTTTGTTTCGTAACTTGATGTATTTGTAATGTTATTTATGTAATTATATGAAATGCGATTTTCTAACCATTGCACCCAACCTACTTTAATTCGTTGTTGTGTATTATACAAGAAAAGACTTATTTTCGGAGAAGTGAACGAAAAATGTTTGTAGTTACGTTTTATTACTTTTATATAATATACCTGTATCATTTACATTACTGATTTTATGTAGAGCATACAATACAATAAGTAAAATTATATCAATATTGCATAATCTTTCCTATGTAATTCACTTGGAACCCCAACGAGTTTAATTATTTATCAAATGTTAACAAAATACGGTAACAGCAGGCATATACGTAGATCTAGCCGTACTTAGATATAAATAACATAATAATGATTCTTTTCTATTTTAAACTATTTTTAGAGAACAGACAACGTGGCCGAATTGCTGGGTTTTCTTTGTTTGTATCTGACATTGATGTAACATCTAGTGATATAAGGAGTTTAACTCTGTGTTACAAGGACGGTCCTCAATTACCGCCGTTGAATATAACAATCACGTGTACTGAATACGGTCGCTATGTAATATTCTACAACGAACTAGATGAAAATATCTACCCTACAGGATATGTACTTGTAAATGTTGTTAGTGAACTTTGTGAAGTCGTCGTTAAAGGTATAGATTTTCATATTCTTTAATGTTAAATGTCAACTACAAATTTTTTATTGCTACAATGTTTCCAATTGATTCCATTGCAAATAATTGAACTGTAGTTAAGAACGTTTTTCAGCATAAAAATTTGCTACTTTCATAAAATTTTACGGTTATTAATTTGGATGTTTAAGGGATAAACAAAAATAACAAAAACTCAATTGCTACCGAAATGGATCAAATTTGAGACTTTTTTTCTTACCAATCAAATTCCGTAAAAAACGTTTCTTTCATTTAATTATTTATACAAACGAATCTCAAAATCAGTTAATTTTGCTCTTTGAGGCGGGTTAATGTCAATTATTCGTTATTCGATATTAATTTTATTTTTTTCCTTAAGGGTTTTGAAACATTTGAATACGGCAGAATCTGCAACAACTCATGTCAAAACAACTGTAAATACAGGAAATGTCACACACAACATGGAACATGTTTTCTTTGCAAGTCTGGATGGTTAGAGGCATTTTGCGATACAAGTACAAGTTTTAACAGTTGGAAAAATAATTCAGCTCAATATCGATGCTTTGATGTGATGATGCAACACAGCGTCGCATCTGGTATCAGCGATAAATTACCTGCGGTAAAGTGGATTATTGGATCCTTCGATCCAAGTTGGTGTGGGCTATATAAATATAATATAGTTTATCATCTCGCTCTGTATTGCTAAAAATAAATCATAATACAAAATTATCAATAATGTTTACATGGTGAAGTATTACCTGACAAGTATAAAGATATAATGAGAAAACGAATAGGTAAGCTGACAAAGGATACAATTATTGAAGTCGTTCTCTGTTGTCAGGCCAGGTTTTTCAAGCCAGTCAATATTTCATAGTTAAAACATATCTCTTCTAAAATATACTTGTTATAATTATTTATGTTTCTACTTGATAAGAATGTAGTGAAGGGTGGTACGGTGCCAACTGTAGTCAGCAGTGCATTGGACACTGTAGAGACGGTACTACATGTAATCACGTGACTGGTCTGTGTGAAAAAGGCCGTGCTGCTAGATCTGTGAGAAAAGTACGATTGTATATCAATTTGAGTATCCATAGGTTATCCTTTATAATTGCATATTTCATTATTTAAGACAATTAGTTTCTCTCTTTTTTTTTAAACTAGCAAAGTCAAAAAGTTTTTTTGAAACCTAACCTGGTTTTGTATGGTAAAATCAAGTTTAGACGATCACTTCTTACATATACATTTTACTTTTTAAGGGATTGAAAACAATATAAAAAACCTTTTTGTAGTCAGTCGAATTCTGAATTCTTTATCGCTTAGTTCCATACATGTTATATTGTACAGTTTTAGCGTGTGATGATGGTACTTTTGGTTACGACTGTGTGAACAACTGCAGTGGTAATTGTTTGAATGACTCTTTGTGTAACAAACAAATTGGTTGCTGTGACGGGGGCTGAAATCCGGGATATACCAACACACACTTAAGTAAAGGTATGTTTCATGTAAGTTAAAGTTTTATTTTAACATTTGGACTATTTAATTTATGTGTGTACTTTTGATAAAGTAAGTTATGTATGTGAATGTGATAGTCTTACTAATACAACATCCATATGACTGATTAGTTTTGTCAACTAATTTCGAATAAGAGATGAATAAATGTTAAATATTTTGATGAATGATATCTCGATAATTTAGAATGCGTCAAGTCATATAGAGAAAACTGCCAGCATCTTTGTAGTCAACATTGTACAAACCGGACATTTGATATATTTAATGGAAAATGTTTATCCTGGTGTCAAGAAGGATTCTATAGAGAAAAGTGTGATCAAGGTTATATATTATGAAGTTTGAAAAAAATATTTTGTAGTTTGAAAAAAATATGTAGTTTGAAAAAAATATTTTAACGCATTTTGGTTTTCCCGAAGACTGAAACTTCACATTTCATTGGTTTACATGTAAACATGACTCCCGGATATCTTTCTTGATTCCCCTGGAACTCAAATGTTGCACTCTAAGCATGGCTGCCGTATATGTCTGTCTGATCAGAGTTAATATTTGGCAATATGGCCGACGCTTCGCCTTCTCATCTCGACCTTTATTAATATTTAATACAGAGATCACGTTTCTTAAGTTCCTAAAGTATTTGAAGTAGTTACCTTTTTAAATTAAGGGAGTTGCCATTTGGGTTCACGTAACAATGTTGTGTCTGGGGTGTTTTGGGGGGGGGGGGGATGAGAAAACGTTTAAAATTAAGTAGTAAAAACAGTATAAGTGAATGCAGATGCAGCAATGATTTCCAAAAACGATTTGAATAATGAGATTTTTAAAGATTTTGATTGTGTTAAATTTGACAAGACAAGGCCACATTTTCATTGATATTTGAAGACCATCACTTCTTATGAAAACAATGTCTAAATTGATAGTCCTCGGGAAAACAAAACACTTTTTATACTCCTTATTGACTGACTACGGAAATATATCGGGCTAATCAATTTTATAGACGGCTCTGCTCGGCTCGCCTAGCCGTCTATGAGATTGATAAACCCGATATAATTCAGTCATTTTATATTCAGTCAATACCACACCTAATAGGTAAAAATGTCCGTCTAGTGATAATTAATATTTGGCATTATGAACGACGCCTCGTCTTCTTATCCCGACATTTGATATAGCTACGAAACACGCTTTCCGTGTCCTTTTTAAAAATTGTAGTAATTTGACTTTTCAAATGACGTCACTTCGTTTTTGTCTGCTGCATCGACAAATTTTATAAAAACCCCTGCGGAGGAAATTGGGAAAAAACGTTTAAAATTAAATTTAAAAAAGTTGACAGCCATCAAGGATGCATCATTCATTTGCAAGTGAAAGATGAGAATTAGAATTTTGAAGAGATCGACGGTGTCAAATATTGGACGAGATGTAAGGACATATTACATTGAATTTTGTAGATCACTCCATTTATTGAAATGTCTCAATTGATAGTCCTTCGAAAAGCAAAACACTTATCAGTATTGTTACTGATTGACTATAGAAATCTATCAGGTTGATCAATCTCAAAGACGGCTTGGCTTCGCCTCGCTATCAATGGGATCAATTAGCCCAATATATATTTCTGTAGTCAGTCTGTAACAAACCTTATAAGTTATAATAATATCTGTAATTTTAAATACCAATACATGTATGATTTCGTTTTCTTAAAAAAATGATTCACTTTATGCTATTCGCTAGAACACATTCTGTCCATTATAAGGTTGAATTGTTTTTTATCCAAGGTATATGTATATCGTTGTAGAGAGTCGACAGGGAGAATTAAAAAAAATGTTCACATACATTTATCAGCTGAATATACTCAAAAAACTATTTTTTCAGGATACTTTATAAAAGACTGTTCAACGGTGATTTACGCATATGCTGGAAATGTTTGTTCCAAGCAAACAGAAAAACTACAACTGATAAAACTTCCGACTACAAAGAACCACACAACTACCAGCTGAGGGCCTTAACCCTAACACCAACTCAAAAATAAACATTAATACCAACTACCAAGAACTGAAACTACTGTATGGTGAGAAGGAAAATTAATATCAAAACACAACACTATGAAAACATAAAATCCATTTTGTGAGTGTATTTGTTTGTAAATAAATAATTGGCTAATCTAATCGCACAAAAATTAAAATGCATCTAAACACATTCGTATGTGACAAAGGGGACTATTATTCTTCTTGATATTCGGAGGCTTAATTCATTACTATAAAAAACATGTTTAAATACCATTCATGTTCATTCACTTGTAAAAATGATTATCTGACATTTTGATTTTTGTGTCAACGTCATACATGCAGTTACCGTAGTGTATTATTAGTGAGTGAGATAATAGGCTAAAAATTAATTTTTATCACATATCGAGCTTGATATGGTGCTTAAGCACGTATCATTCATGCAATTAATTTTGATATTACCCTGATAACATAACAATGGAGCCTTGGCGAGAGGATAGAAAACAAACAACGAGATCATTTATGTAGCAATCAACAGTATGTACATATTTAATGTTTTAAAAAAGAGGATATCAGATGGGTGTTATTTAATAAATGTATGTATAGAACATTAAAAAAACCCCAATAACAACAGTTATTCAGTATCAAACCTTGATATTGTGAGTATTTCAGTTTTAATGAAATATTTAATTTGACATCAAAATCAAAATGTTGTATGTTTAATTCTGATACTTGAAACACAGCTAATGGGGATCATTAGATTAAAAAAAACCTTCTTTGCAACTAATTGCACTATACTTATGTTGGATACAAAAGTTGTTTAGGTTTAGGTTTTTCGTATTGATTTTGCGTAATAAGAAGCTAAGAAAATAAGGCTGTACGACTGTTGATTAGTGTATGCAATGTACTCTCTAATTTGCTTTGATTTATCAAATACCATTTATATAGTTTTTGAAGTGGACTACATTAAAAAAAATGTTACCCTAGGTAAATAGCTACGGGTATTTTTTGAAACTAAATTGCGGGAAGTAAAAGGCTTCATTCGTTATTGGATTCTCAATTACCGACCGTGATACCATTTCCTTACAATTCAACTCATTTCAAATCATTTTGTAATGTTTGTATTCACTGACGCAATGAAATAACTCATACATGTATTATATGCAAACATATTTAGGTCACGGGAGTCTTTATCTGCTGGCGGAAATTGTATTGGCTATAACAATTCCAACACAACGTAGTATAAATATCATCTATACGGGGAAGTAACTATTGTTTCATGGGTGCCCAATAGTGTTTAAAATGAACGTCCAAAGGAAAAAAATATTATTTGTTTACTATATGGGTCAAGTTTACATTTATATTTAGAGGTTGGTTTGTCAATAACTGCGCAGTAATTGATACTACGAGTTTCCACAGGATTACAGACATTTGCGATTTATGTATAGCTTGAAATGACAACTGACATATACACTGTTCCTACTCGTGTCAAGATGCCTAATAATGTATTCTCGAAGCATAATATGAGGAGCGAGACAATATAAATTAGGGTATTTTAAGAATGAAAAACAATCATAATATGGTTTCTAACTGACACTTCAATATCATACGAAAGCCCAGAAGGCTCATTCCACTGAACATATTTCACTCTTTAAAGAGTTGGACTGCATTTTTGCGAAAAGGGTAGACTTATCTTTATATATATCCATCTTTCTGATTGTGACAATTCATCCATCTTAATCATTCTTCTTTCTTTCTTTCTTTCCTACACTCTTTTAATGTGATCTCGACTATGGCATTGATAAACTCCTATACTGTGCTCTTTGCGAATTCGGATTCTTCTCGTTGTACATTTTCGATAGGATCACAGTGTGTAACTTATATGTCTAAACTTCATCATAACGTATATTTTAGTTTGTTGATTCTACCATTGGTTCATAGGTAAAACCCAATGATAATTTTCATGTAGGTAATTATTTAAATAAAAACAGACGTTCTCCTCGATACGTTTTTAACCCGGAGTGAATTCGCCATAATTGTGTAATAAAAAAAATATTGGGAGAGTATACAAACAGGACGAGCAAAATCACTAAGATTCACTTAGAAATTCTCACTTATTAATGTTTTATACTGTGTGGATTAATTCATCAAGGTTAGTTTAACCATAATTGAACCACTAAACAGAGATGATATACGTTGGAATTGAATTGTTTTTAATTTTACGTTTTTGCTCTCATGGAAAAAGTTAAAGTTATTAACTTGTGTCGGATCTATCCTATTTAAAATGAATTCCTTAAGGTTTTATTGACCCAGATAAATTATCCTTTTTTTCAATTTTTCAAACATTTATCAGAAAAATAACACAAAAACTATAATTAGTTCTAGTTTTATGATTTGTACGTTTTTTGAATATACATCTTGCAGTGTGCATTGTCTTTATACTTAATCATTTTATTTTAGGTGTTGTTAAAGAGATTGATACGCGTTTTCGTCCTTTAAATCACCCAGTTCTTGGTACTGAGATGGGTCATCGGTGGAAGCAGTCTGATCTGTATTTAATACAGACCGCAAAGGAAAATTAACCTTATCTGTTGTGGATATTTGTTTCAATATTGTTTTCCTATGAAAAAAAGAGTTTACGTGTTTAAGTAGCAAAATGTATTTACAAATAACCTTTTTAAACTTCAATCTAAAAAAATTATATAGGTATTGTTTCGCTTTGATGTTGACATAGCAAACACATTAAATAACAATTTTATAAATTACAGTAACAGAAAACCTAACTCATATCATACCGTCGACAAATCAAAGTAGCAGAAATGAATATAATGTGGATGAGAAGTGATAAAGAGACGACAGCAATCCAAACTGTGCAAGATGGTACATCATTCGTCTCAACGTTCCGCAGACTATCTACACAAATAAAAAAATGGTGACATTATATTTTCTTATGAATCCCCAATTAATTTAAAGAAACCAAATAGTTGCACCTATGTCATTACACCATTTACCATATTTGCCATCACACAAACAGTTTCCGTTGAATCTATTACATGTCAGGTTAATGCATTGTCCACTGCAAGGATACTGACAATTTTCTCCATAAGACTGAGTACATTCTAAAACAATATATTGTATTATTTATAGTTGTATTATTTATAGTATAGATCTGATGGTATTTGCTCTTAATTATCCTGTGGTAGCATCACAGTGATGTTATTTTCTCTTCAGATAATATGCAGTCGTACAGCTTTCAAAAATTTATCATATAAATTACCTATTGAGCAATCATGACCCATCCAACCCGCCTTGCAGGAACACAGGCCATCTGTGTGTTGACAGGTCTTACAGTTAGGTGAACAAGTTAAGAACAGTTTGTTCCGTAGTACCAAGGTTGGCCAGCTGTAAAATTCAAAATGAGTCGACAAAGTTTTCAATTTGAACAAACCTTTAAAAAATATAATAAGTTATTCGATATCATTCTGATAAAAGAAATTTAAATAATTTTTTAATTTTGTACAAATCTTACAGATGTTACAATGTCGTCCAATATACCCATCCATACAACCCCGGAGACAAAATCCACTGGCATGGTCACATGCTTCATTGTTCATACAGTGTCCGATACATCGCTTATTGCAACCCAATCCAAAATATCCAGAAGTACATTCTACATAAACAAAATACAACATATTTGGCGACCAGTCACGTAATTGCAGGAAGTACTGTCACTAAAATGTCCTGCACACTTCTGACTACAATTTACACCGTACCATCCTTCTATACATTCTAAAGAAAAAAGTATAAATCGTGCATATATTGTTAGGAAATTGCAATTGATTCCGTGTAAACTTCAGGTTAGGATATCATTAAAATTATTTGAAATATTATTTCCAGTAGGTGTAGATTTTGACAATTTGATAAGCAATAAACATATAAATGACCAAAGGCAATAAAAAGATAACAACTTGAAATATTTTATTATCGTTGAATATATTAGATAACATACAATTAGAAAATGATAATGACTGATTTCTATACAATTCTAAAAAGAGTTATCACGTATAAAACAAAAATTGGCTCAATGGAATAATTGGCGACTGGAGACAAAAACACATTCAAGCATTCGAAAACATTTTATATAAAATAAATGTGACATGTATGCAATGCAGTTAAAACGACGAAACGTTTAAAGATATTTATGATACTGATCTATTTCATTGAAGATCGAAAAAGAGAAGGTGTTATCAATGCACGTCTGTCTGATTTATTACATTATATTTTATCAAATCAACTTACTCTACAGCAAGTTGTATTACGCTGAAGAAAATGTTTTATGACAAACTAAAAATAGTAATAATAATTAAATATCAAAACATTAACCTGTGTAAGTCGCAAGTTATTTCTGCTGTCCATCCAACTTGACTTAAAAAGAGCATTGGACATTTGGACACAATTAAGTTCTTAATGGTCCTCTTCTTCTTTTTGAAGTTGCTGTGGTCTTTTTTATTGGCTTTAATTTCAATTTATGAAATTATTATCGTAGCTTAAACATTATATCTGGTGTGTTCATGGTCTGATATCGTGTTAAAATGTAAAAATTAATATATCATATACCATCATTCTAACTCTTTTTAAAATAAAATCTTAGTTGAAATTATTGGTTTTAATGAGAAAAAAAGATTTTCCTAAGAGAAAAGCCGATACCTTTGATATTAGACAAGGTTGATGTTTGTAACATGAAAGTGCGAGTTTTCCTTAAATATCTTTATAATCATTTTGAGGAGAAAAAAATATTTAGAAAAATAACTACATTAGATTGAAAAATGTAGAAAGTGAAGCAGACTATTACTTATACGATTTGTATCTGTCTACAGAAACATATCTGGTTGATAAAGTCCATAGAATGTGAGGTATAATCTAGATAACTTACTAAATATTCCTAAAAAGTTCTTACGAAATGCTATAGTATAATGATATAACGTTTCATGATTATCAAATGGTTTCTTGTTACAAGTCCGCCGATGTTTTTCTTTGAAGTTGACTGTACAATAACTAAAACTAACCTTATGCAAATGACCAAAACAATACAATAACTAAGTAAATATTGCTTCATTTTTAAAAATAAACAAACCAGAATTGAATAGATTTTTTTTTATAATCTCATAAAACAGACACAAAAAAATACAAATAAAAGCCATCTGCGTTATGTTTATGCAGTTTTCACTTTCAAGAGAATGTAAAGATTCACATGTTAAAAACTGCTGGCACAGAAATGATATACTTGTAAGAGTTTTGCTTTATGGTCTCGATTTTGTTTTTAATTTATTTGCACGGGGTTTCACTGTCGCCAGGCAGGTCTTAACCGTGGACGTGCTTGGACGGTTCGTCCTTGTCAGATTTCAACGACCTTTTCACAGATCTTCGTGGTGGATCAAGAACTTGAGAAACCTTTTTTAACATCGGTGAAGTACAGTCTTTGTACTTTCTGACAGTTTTAGAACGATTTTCGTTTCTTTTCATAACCTCTTGTTCCAGAACTCCTGCAATATATATTTGAGTTGCACATGTGCGTTTTCCGCTATGACTTGTAAAATTTCAATATAGTTTACAATTTTCTGCAATCACTTTCATTAAATCGGTAAGTTTATTTATGCCGAAGTTTTGATTTAATCCAGTAGAAACAAACATAAGCCAAGTTTAGCAAATGTAGAGAGAGAGAGAGAGAGAGAGAGAGAGAGAGAGAGAGATGCACATTTCAAGTTTCCAGGATCTGAGTAATGCTTGATGTTCTTCTGATGAACATTTAACGTGCCTTGTCCTCCTTTGTAAGTTTTGGAAGTTTTGGAAGAGCGTCCCACGTACTTTGTGTAATTTCTACACTCGACATTTCCCATGAAAAAATTTTTGAGGTGTCAAACTGTGATGATCGTCACATCCTCTGAGGCCAAATAATTTGCTAAGGTAAAAAAAAACCACATTGTAATCTGCAATTGTTCTTCGTTTTCTTGTTTTAAGACTGCCTTTTCCAACAATTTCTCTACCTGATGATGGAGTATATGGTTTGCGCGTTTTATATCACAGGCAAGTCTTTTATCAATAACAGTTCTCATTTGAGAATCGGCTACCTTTCTCATCCAAAACTTCTCCACTTACCCCTCCAGCCAGTACGTTATTGTTTGAAAATCCATAACGTAAAGTTCAGGAATATCTTTGGCCCTGTAATCTTGCCATTGTTCAAATACATTGACTGCCCTTTTGTTGTTGCTTTTTGTGTTTGAATTCAAGCCACCGCTCTCGCCTCTTTCCACACACTGTTTCTTCTACAACAGGGAACTCGTACTCTAAATATTACATACTGTAGATTCCTAATTAAACGCGAGGAATTAATTTCCAAAAGGCAACCCTCGCGGATTTTAAAATCTCGCTTTTATTTTTAAGACAGTTTGGAACTATAGGAAATTATAACAAAAAAATGGTGATCGCGATTTAATATTCTCGCGATTTGATAATAAGGAATTTACAGTATACTGAAAAAAAAAAGATCTATATTTTTAAACTTTTTTTTTCTTTTAAACTTACCAACTTTTTTACTACGTTATCTGCTACTCTGTCTTCACATAAACCATTAAAACAGTCAAACATTCTTACTCTCCACGATAATCTGTACCTTTTACAATAACTTCACAGAGTTCAGTGAAACCATTGACCATTTCGTAATTGGTAGGGTACATCACTCCATCAAGTCGTTCGTTGTAAAAGACGACGTAACGTCCGTGTTCTATACACGTGGTTGTAAAGTTCAAGGGTAGTAACCGAGATCCGTCCTTGTAGCACAGAGTAGAGTCTTGTATATAACCAGTATTTGATACATACAGAGAGAATCCGGCAAAACGACCTCGTTGTCGATCACCTACAAAACATATTCTAAATATATTTCAGACATGCATTTATAAGCATCACAGTTTTAATGATAAAGCATGTTCTTTCCATTACTGTGTATCGAACTTCGCCATATTTCATTGTGCACAAGTAGTAACTTTTTCGTTCAAAGAATGATCTGTGTTATCGAAATCAACAGTGTGCCTTCAATCTTGACCACAATGGATTCTGAAAATAATAATTTTATTGAATAGAGAATGGCTTTCTTATAAACAAGCACATTTTGTTCTGTATTTGTAAATGCCTCGGTTCTTGATAATTGCTAAAAAAATGAGACTTAGTCCAAATTCTTTAAAAAATATAATACGTCTGAACTTTTTGAAATTGATCTAGTTTCAACTCGTCGCGCCGAAGAGCGGCGCCCCCACTTTTCTCCCTAATAATAACTTTTATAAAAAAAAAATCCCCGATAGCGAAATATGATGAAGAAAAAATAAAGAAAAAGATAGAAATGGAAAAATGACAAGAAGAATCAAAGATCAATTCAAGTTTGCTTAACAGATATTATTGTTAATAGGTTAATTTGTTATCCTGTCACATTGAACGGTCAGGTCATGCATTATGTACAATGTCAACAAAACACACGAAAATAATATATACTATATAATAATATAATATAAATGATAGACTGTATACAAGTAGAATCATAAAATTTGACAAGAATATGATAAGATAGGATACAGGATGCTGGATACAAATACAAAGCATTTCTTCGAGCCTATCATATCTTGCATTCTTCAGGATATTATATTCGAGAATTATTTAGCATAACGAATGTTAAAGGGTCATGGTCACGATTTTCTTTAAATTTCACTTTGCCATTTTTAATGTATACAATGTTTGAATAAGTTATCTCTATTGGTCAGCTAAAATTCAAACTCCAGTTTTGAGTATTAAGCGAGATACAGAACTCACTTTCTATTGATACGTAGAAAAAGGCTGTGTCATATTTTTGTTTACATACTGTCAATATAATGTATTCTGCATATACCGTTAAAGCTTTGTTTTCCTTAAAGTTTTGTATCTGTAATCTTTTTATAAACAAAGTTCACATTTTACTAATGTTGTCACCTTTTGGTTTGTTTTAGATAATGTATATACCATTCAGCAACCTAGATATAAACAAAAATATAGCACGAACCTTGTTAAAATAACAAAGAATGTTGAGCTTTACATCATGCTTATAACGTGACAATTGGCGTTAAATGTTGGGTGACTGTTTGAAATAACTAAAGAAAGCATTGTGAAAATTAACAATCGAGAAGTAAAAAAAAATATATACGAGCATGCCTCAAAGCATATATTCTATCGTGAAATTTATTTTTAATTGATTCATTTTCTAGGTTTTCTACATAAAATAGTTTATCTCAAATTCTACTAAAAAATCTTATACTATTCAAAGATAAATAAAAACAGGAACTATTTTGTTGATCTTTGTAATAAACTATTAAACCGACAACAATATTGTAATGTTTTCATTTGTGGTACTAAAAAGAAATTGCTTTTTTTCGTTTTCTTTTCTTTCTATTTATAAGTCATTTTCATTATAATTCAGGCTGATAAAAACATATTTTTTTTAATTTTTCGGTTTATACATCTATTATTCCTATAAATGGAATATACGTGTGGATGGATTGGATATAACACGATAGAATAGAGCTTTTTGAAGAATATGGTGCCGACTAAAAATATATATAGAAGATAAAATTGGATTAGATTGTCACACGTAAGAATAACGGCACTTTATACTGTGAAAAAATTTGAGTTAAGCATGAATATCAAAAATACATATTTGATGTTTTAAGATGTTTTCATTGGAACCCTTTTTTGTCATCGAGTTTGTTTTAATGTTTTTCATGAACATTATAGCTAATGTTATAAACGTTCGTTTCATATGTATTGTCGACATACCGAACAAAATTGTTTTATGTAAGGTCGCTTGTCCACAACGTCGCTTAATATGTTTAACATTGACTTGACTACATGTAGAAATATCTAAGAAGCGAGTATCGTGCAAATCATACCCAACGTAAACAAAAAGATGTACATAAACCATAGCCGTCTCAGCTCCTAAAAAACACGTTAATGCTGTAAATGCTGTACACTCTTCCCAGATCCACTTTCCACCACACGGTCGTGTCAGGTGAGTTGTGCCCTATGGGTTGTGTCCTCATGCACGTTGTTGTATTTCTATCAACTGCGTTACCTGCTGCATTACCAGTGCCTATGTGTGTTTGTGACTGGGTAGCGATTTTATTGTAGGATAGGTCATCTGCAAAACAAATATAGCATGGAAGATATATATTATCAATAATATATTGCTTTATTTCAAAATAAGATCAGATGCATTGTACCATGGTAAGACTGTGACATACAGGGGAACAAAATCAAATATTTGTAATGCATGTAAAACTGTCATTTTGAAATTGATGGACACGAGTATACATGTACTGTACCTTTCAATGTAAGTCACACCAATGTTGTAAGGTTTTACAATTGTAAAAATTTAATTAAAAAGCAATATCATTCGTACACATTTCGTATTTAGGGATATAAACAAAAATGTCTTTTATCTTGAGATATATCATTAAATTTGGTATTATCTACTTGAACATTTACGTTCTATTTCAGTATTATAAGGTGTATTAACTATAAATTACTAGTTGTCACATCTTTAACTATAAAGTACTAGTTGTTGTAGATTAAATTCAACATAAATTTCCCATTAATTATTTACAGACACCCAAGTAATGAATCTGATAAAATTAATATAATTTTCTTGATTTTACTTTCATGAATGAATGATTTAATAAACAATGTATCAGCATGTAAGTGTGAAATAACATATGACTGTAAAACAAGCTTATGCTGTTAACATAAAATATATTGTTTTGCTTGTATATACGAAGCACACGACGTTACTTATTAGCCCTTTATAAGGAAAATTGATTAAAAAGGATGTGTCTAAATTTGATTATTTGAAAAGAATATATTTAAAAACAGTCAGTAGAATACAAACTTAATGATAAGAGAACCTGAGGAGTTCGAATACACCTGGTCCAGAATGTGACAAGCCATATTACATATAAATAGTCAATTTCATCACTTGATTTAAATAATGAAAAAAAACAACAACAAAAACCAAAAAAAAAAAACAAAAAACTTGCAAGGTATATTGTACATACCATACGCGTATGCTAGCAAGAATCCTGCTAGATAATAAGAAAACGTTTGTTAAGTCCATTAATCTATGAACCGCCTATATACATCAATAATATTTAACCAGGAAGGAATTGAACATTTCAACTTGTTGTATGGAGGGCCTTTTCTGTAAAACACCAATGCTTGGTAATAACCTATTTTATGTATTTATTTTAAAACGATCCGAAGCGAGTCTTAACAGTAAGACATACATATAAGAAAATCAGTGAAAAATGAAAGTTCAATGTTACAGCTAAAACTGTATTTACATATTATACATTAACACATACACTAGCAAAAACGAATACCAAGAACTCATAAACTGAAAAGAAAATGATTTTTGTTACAGTGTATGTTAGGTAATCAATTACTTAGATGGACAACTGATATTTACAGGCGTAGGCCAATTGTTTCATTAATTATATTTCCTTGTTACTTATTTTTTTTTTAATAACTAAATGACATCGACGCTCGCAATATCTTTACAAATCTGGTATCGAACATCAACTTTTCTGATGTTGTATTGTTTATCAACGTCGATCGATTTTTAAATTTAAAAAAAAATCAAAAGATTTATTACAATTCGATAGTAGTTTATTTGTACATATTATTTTCATCATCTAACATAGCACAAATGCAATTTATAGCCACAAAACTGCTTTTATCGGTCTGATTATATTAGTACATATGCCTCTTGTTTGTTTATGAAAATATTTGATTGTGCATCAGCCTTTTGCCGCTACAGTTGTATCCACAAGTAAAGAGCACGCCGTCAAATACAATAAAGTGAATACTGAGACTTCATGCATACATTCCTGGTCTGACTTTGCGTTTATTAGTTTTTTATCGGAAAATTGACAATGAATAAGACTTAAGGATAAGGAAGGAGGCAAAGAATGATTCACTGTGCCGAAAGAGTATCAGGTTGAAAGAGGGAACATCTCTACTGTTTTCGTAAGATGGGATTTAATGTTGCAATGATTTGAGTGAGATGCATGTACCTGACAATTACATTTTTTTATGTTAGAAAAAAGGTATAACGTGCCTAGCTGCCTCATCAAAATTAAATAGTTTTTATTTTTACATTTCCCTTAAGTTATGAGTTTCAGTAATGCAAAAACATTTGGCTTTTTTTCTAAATAACTCAATTAGAGTTGCCTTGATTAAATCTTAAAACGATGTTTCACAACAAACACAATAACTCTTATTTGTCTGTAAGTTTCCTTTTCAAAATATGTTTCTATAACATCATTTGCCGTTTACTACCAAGTTCTATAACTAGCTGGAAAAAAGAAGGCAATAATGACCGGACATACCTTTCATACCTTTCAATCTTCCTTGTATATTATTATGTTTAATGAGAACCATGGAGCTGGAAAACTTATTTTTCTATTTTGCTGGATTATCTTTAGTATTTCCATACGGTATGTGATATTATATAGAACGTTTACATTCAATTTATTTCAAAATTATCAAAATATAAAATGAAACTTAATACTTAATGTAAACATACTGTTAAGCTGTCTATAATGCTGTCTATATGATTAACATATCAAAGTACTTAAAATACTGGAATTCGGATATCAAGATTTTCATTGAGATCTCATGTTTTGGTACTTTACTGATTAGAACAAAACCAACATATTGCTGGTTTTAGTTTCAACTAACCAATAATTTTCCTTTTTCCTGTTAAACCGATGTGTTTCCTTTTCTCTAAAATCATTAGAATATGAGACGTCAACAAAATTGTTCATAAGTCTATATTTTGCTTAAATGTATATGCATGATTTAAGAAAAACAGAACAAAACTAAACAACATTTCGAGTAAGATCTCGCATAGTTCCAAGTATATTACTACACATACTGTAATTTGGGCTTTTCATATTTACTCTTTACATCTTTTTGCAAAATATGTACATATAAATACGATGTTTGTTTGGTACCAACAGAAAATGACATCACGTCAGGGAAAAAATTCAAATTGCGTCATGTTAAATGTTGCATCGTCGTCATAGCTACTATGACAGTGTTATTATGATACCACTTTAGTGTATTAAATTGTGGTTCACTTCCTGGATTTTTTAATCAGTCGCTAAAATCGCAACGTATTTTGCAAAAATATATAATTTCATTAAATTCTTCGAAAGTTTACTACTGATATCGTCGCTTTACTTGCCTCATACTTTCTCTTAAGTAGGCTAACCAACCTAGGAAATGATGTATGTTAAATCCCCGTGTATATTGGAATTCGCCATTTTTTTTAGCCTTATGGTTTTGTAATGAACTGAAAAAAACCCCCAACTTTCTGTCCAATTTTCCGAGACGCCTATCGTTTTCAAGGATTGTACAATGATAACCTTCAAGCGACTGAGATGCCCGACTATAAAGCGTGCTTTATGCAGCAGCAGCAGATTCCACCATTATAGTGGAATCAGGTACATTGCACCTGTTTTCATATTGTTCATGTGACTTGTCCATTAAATGTTCCAATCGTTTGCTGTCCCTAGATGGTAAAAATGTAACTATAAATGGAGACATCTAGTTCGCATCAACAAACATGCTGCTTTTCGAGCATGAGAATGTTTATGAAGAAGCATCTTCATGTAAATACTAAGACATCTTACGTAGCAATATATTCTCTGTATTCATGTTTGATGAATAAGTATTTTAGGAGTAGCAAGAGAGTGCACGCCAGAAGTCTACACGTGGTTTTGAGCCATAAAACGCTTTGAATGCTCATATACTTCAGTTTGGTTTGTTTTACTTGCACATTGGTCAGGCACGATGAGTTTATAAACGGTACCGTTTGCTTCCTAAAGTTGGCGGCCGTCATAAACAGTTTAGCTTCTCTTTTTTTTTTTACTTTAAAACCAAACCGTACAAAATTAATAGTCCGAATGGGAAAAAAAAGAATCTTATACATTTTACTTTTACTCTTATACGTATTCATGATCTGATACGGTGTTATATAGTGCCTTTTCCCTTAGCTTTATTTCCCCCGGAAAGATGGCTATACAGCAGTCCCCTGGAAAAATGACTATATAGTAGACCCCCCCCCCACCCAATGGAAAGCTGGTTATATTGGCTATATAGAAGAGTTTTCCCCTTTCTTTCATTCATGTCATGTTTACGGCGGACCATCCATGGCAATATTTTGTAATACCTGAGATGACATTGATTACTTATTATGAAAGGTATTAAATGTTTAGTTCCTCTCAAATACTACTTGGCAAATCGTGACTAAATTTGATGTTTTTATGAAAAAAAGAAAATCTGTAAAAAAAAAAAAATCCTCTCTTATTCTTGATATCTCGCGACTGTGTGCAATGATAAGATGAGAAACTGTTTAAAAGCGATGGGAGTGAGTACTAATGATTATGTAATAAAACGAATATAAAGTAAGTTTTCAATTATTTACATTTCTATATTATTAGTTTAATTGACATGTTTTTTTTTTCAAGCAAATCAGAAAAAAAACGGCAAGTGCAATATAAAAAAAAATGTAAGCAAATAGAATAACATTTTACAAGCAGTATTAAGGTTTTTATTTCTTTATCGCAAATCTCACTTGGGTGTACTTGCTGCGAGCGATGGACTGATGCGTTGAGTGACGACACTATTGTGATCGCGAGTTGCAGTTATAAAACAAGCATTTTCATTGGCCGTTTTAGTACCCGCCCACTCTTACCTGCTAACGTGGTATTGATAATTCATGCACCAACTGCCAGATGTGTCGTTTAACTCTGTATCTAAACTGCAAAAACTCAATAAATGCAATAATTGACTAAGAATTCTCACAATGAACGCTTCTTCTTTTTTTGTATAAACAATTGTCAAAAACACGCTGTTTAAACAGGTTCAATCCCTAATTAATTTATTGAACTTTTACCGATTAATATGACACACTAAGAACTACAAGTGTGCATGTGTTTTCAAACATACACAAAATTTGAAATTTACGGCATGTAAACGTGTTCAATTTTGGACTGATATGTGATTAACGTTATTTTGTAACTCACTCAGTCTGTAGAAACATTAATTTTATTTACATGTACCTCAATATGCATAAGACAATATTTACAACCGATGTTGACAATTTAATTGCCACTGACTTTCTCTCAAACACGCTAATTGACCTCGGATTGTAAAATTCACGTGCAGATCGAGTCGCCATTTTACAGTTTTTCATGTATATAAACAAACCACACTTCTTCATTTTACGGAGCTGGTGGTGATGTTTCAAAGATTTTCAGTACAGATTTATTGTCAACAAAAAGTGAAGACATATGATGTAAAACGTTTAATGGATTTCACGGCGTGTCAACCCGAATTTTCCCGTGGATCTACATTTTGCAACAAGTTTTTTGTGAGGAAAAACCGTTCAACTCTTGCGATTTCCATATATATGGTACATTATGAACGGTAATGTAAAATATATTTGTTCATTAAACAGTTTCTGACGAATTTCTTCACAATGAATTTAATAACATTATTCGATAAGCGAAGTACAATCTGTGACTTTGATAATCTATATGCGCCGATCCCTGCTTTTAGGGAACTTTTCTTTCTTTTTTTTTCTTTTCATTAACATTATTTACACATGTACGTAAGCATCGCCCCGTTTGTTATCAAATAACTCTGTATGTAATTTTTAACTTGCTAGTACAACTTTATGAGAAGTTTTTCTTTCTCCGACATATCTTTCCACGTGTTATCATCATGTTTTCAACATGCATTTGATAAATGGGCGGGTCTTTATAAATGCGCCAATCAGAATCGTTATTGCGAATCGCAATTGAAATAAACACCGATTAGAAAGTGTCATCACTCAACGCAATGCTACATCGGTCGTAGCGTGTACTTACATGTAAGATTTACGATAAAATCTAAAATGAGTCTTATCCAACTTTATGTTTGTCATCATTCACTGCAGGCTAGTTTGAGCTTTATTCTGCTGATTTTCAATTCAATTTGCAATGTGATTTGGAAAAATTCTATGTTGAAAGTTATGCCTTAGCAAACGGAAAATACATTTATTGTAAAAATGTCTCAGCATTTCAGAACACCTTATTTGTTAAAGATTCTACTTATACTTTTATTTTCATATTCTTGCGATGTATAGTCATACTGTTGAAACAGTGAAACCAAAGTAATTAAAAAACAGCAATATTACTTAACTTGTTTTTCTGTTATAATTTAATTCAAATGCGCTAACTAACTAACTTTTCAAAAATATAAGCTAGTTTTTGTATAAAATTAGCAACTTATACGTCACTTTAAAAAAGAGTTTGCTTCTTAAGTTATTCAAGTAGTACCTTTTCATTTTTGAGCCAATTATGTTTTTCGAGTTTGTTATCCGTATAATTGTCACACAATTTACATTGTACATGTAAACTTATGTATAATGCACAATGCCTACATTGTACGTCACAAAAGGAAGTACGTGATAACCCTATTATTTTCCTTGATGTTAGATATAAGTTTTGTGCTATTCAATGTTTTTACCTGTTTAGTTTTTTTTTTTAAATAAAACATTTTCCTATTTTTTTTTTATCAGTAGAAAATAATAATAATTGCAGTTTTTCATATAATAAAAAGAAAAGAAATTTCAGATGCAAACTTGGTTCCTAAAAAACCAAAATAATTTCATATAATGCTCAACTATACAACAATTAAGAGACAACATTTTTATTTACTAATTACAAAATGTGAAATTATTAGACTTCACAGAATGCTACACTAACGTTAATACATGTGAGAAAAAAAATCAAGTAATGATTGATTTTTTAATGACGTAGATATATGTACTAAATTGTACTTCCAATTATTTTTTGGAGCAGAGATATTGCCAGGACAGGATTGCACGAACAGACGGACGAACAAACGGTCAACATGAGTTGTTGTTTTTTTTAAAAATCATTTATTTTTAATTCTAGTGATTTTTTTTAATTTACAAATTCAGAAAAACCTTTGCATGCGGATGCAAAACATGCCATACCTTTGATCAGATAAATAAGTTTTCTGTATTCCTTATGACCCAAAATAAAGTATTGTTTTTGTTAAATAATTAGTCGACAAACACGTGAACATATGTATTGAGGTTTATGCAACCTTGGGGTGTACAAAACATTGATTTAAAGTTTAATCCCAATTGGCTTTCCATAAATATATTCTAAAATCTGAACCCAAAGCGTAGGGGAGAAAACCCACTATGGGGGAAAGTGTACTATATAGCCAGTTTTCCGGGGGGAGGGGGGGGGGGCACTCCTAAGTGGAAAAAGCTGCTATACAACAACGATATAGTTTTAAAATGAATAATTGTTTGTGTATATTATACCAGTAAATTAATGTTTTAAATCTAACATATAAACACCTTAAACAACACCAAAATAGATTTAAGATAAAAGAACAAGGGGCGGTAAGCATATATTATTTGCCCAATATTTTTTTAAATTTTCAAACAAGCTCAATCTTTGTCAAGATTTGATTTTTTTTGTTGATGGAATGTTTATTTTTCAATGTATAGTCGCAAAATTGTCACCGATGTTTTTTTAGTAGAGTTATCCCTCTTTGGATCGGAGTAATTTTCCGGATATCGCGTTTTTCCTATAAAATGGTCACATTCCCAACAAGATTTAGATATGGCCGCATGCAAACAACACGGAAAAAATTTAACAGAAATATTGTAGTACCAAAAGAAATAATATCACAAAATATTTTGTTGTTGTTTGCATGCGGCCACCATTAAAATATTAAATATTGTTGTTTAACGATGTGCGAATTGATCGCTTCCGGTTTCGGTTTTTATATGCATCACAACAGCAGACGTAAACAAAGACCGATGACAAAATAGAGATGTAGGAAAAATCATCTCCTTAGCAGGTGAGGATGTATCAAAAAGATAATTACACTTGGATACACAACTATGTATCATGATTTTAACGTGACGTTGCCAATAATCTGCTTACTTTAGCTACCGAACGACATGACAGCTGATGACAGCTGAGCGATGACATGATTGAAAGTGATCGCAATCAATATTTTTGTTGATCAGCTGTTGATCAGTACATGATCGATCTAACATCGTTGATAATTGTCCGTGGTATTACGTACATCTAACGTGTAAGGTAAGTTATACACTGTACACTACACAATGACATTATATATTTGATATTTAATGCAATTAATAATTATGCTGTCATTCTATTTACCATAAATTGGAGACTTTAAAAAATACTTCGCGAATGACCTTGCCCTTTGATTCCGGTGCTATATTAATTTGTGCCTGCAGTAAATAATACCACTATACCAGATCACATACAGTTTTTTATATTTCGTAGGAAATCGGTTGTTTTTTACTTTTTGAAAATAAATAACTAATTGATATGTTAAATAATTATAATGAATGTATAATGCAATAATGTTCTATATCGGACATATTTCATGCAAGTATAGTAGTATCCTTTTATATTGAAGTTTTTTTTAAATCTTTTCTGGTTAAAATGAATTTATGAGCGTTTTTCTTTTTCTGTATACATACATAAATTAAATTATTATGTTAAAATGAAACAATATTAATTCATAGTATATGCAATAAATAATAATATTATATATATCTCAAGTATCAATATTTTTGTCTTGTATGATAAAGTCTAGCTATGCATATAGTACACTGCACTTTATTTCTTGAATTTGATCGCACAACAATAAAATTATAATTGTGCAATTGATATGTATAATACCTTAATTAATCAATTGTTGATTGGAGGTTATATAATCATGCAAAATCCACAATAATGCAGGGATGAGGGAATATTGAATTTAGGCTATGACAAATAATATGGACAATTTATTAGAAATGAGAACATTAGGAACATGAAAATTTGGAATACAATTTTAACACATATGTTCTAAAAATATTTTCAATTACTCTATTTCTTTTTCTCTCTCTTTCTCCTTTCTCTCTCTCTCTCTCTCTCTCTCTCTCTCTCTCAATGTTACTGAAAATAGTATTGTTACAGGTCATTCTTAAGTATACATATATATACACATATGTACACATAAATATATATGATGCTTTCAATTTTACAGGATGCCTGGAGACGGTCCAAAACAGTATTCCTGTGTTTCTTGTGGAAAGCGACATAAAGCCAACCAACGACGCTTTATAAAAGGACCATCATACAAGCTTTATCGACAACATTTAGGACTAGCAATCTGTGATGACAATGATGTTACATGTACAAACTGTTATTCAAAATTCCACAAGTCAGTGAATAAGAACCATTGTGAGAAATCTATTGAAACAAATGATGACACCATCAAAGATCAAGATTATGAACCACCAGCAAAGTCTTTTAAGTCAGATACTTCAATCAAAATTCCTAATGTGATTTCTTTACCTATACTATCTTCTGGAAAGAGTCACTCAGCTTGTGTAATCTGCAAGAAGAGAAATTCGAGATTGCTCACATTGACCGCAGAGAGAAGACACCACATCTTTATATTGACAGGACACCTGTTATTGTCTGGTGCAAGGTGCTGCCACTCTCATTTGATGCCAGATTGTTCACTTAAAGATGATGCCATCAAATGTCTGGAGAGCATGTCCAGCTCTTGGTCAGTACATACCACTACCTATTTCAACAAAACTGATATTTTTTTCATTAATATCAACTATAAGAGCAGCTGCAATCAAAAATCAGAAAAACAGGTTAGACTTTGACACCAGTTGTGGACTTTCAGACACAGATTATGTAAATTTGATTGGAATTTCAAGGGCAGATTTTGATGATGTAGTCTCGCATGTGCAGTCAATAAGAGCTACCAAGAATCGCAGCATCAGGACCTGCATTGCCCTTCTATTGGTAAAGTTGAGGACAGGCCTTTCCAATAGAATGCTATCAACACTATTCAACATAGAAAAGTGTGGTGTCAGAAGGGCAATAACATCAGCCAGGAGAGAACTCACAGAGACATTTACACCAAAGTATATGTAGAGTTTGGCCATATTTCAAGAGAACAGATTATCCAGGAGCATACCAGACCTCTTGCCCAGGAATTATTTGGTAATGGAATGCACAATCCTGCTATTTTAGTGGTAGATGAAACTTATGTTTTCATCCAAAAGAGCAACAACTTCAAGTTCCAACGTAAATCCTACAGCCAACACAAAAACAGACCCCTAGTCAAACCAATGGTCATAGTGTCAACAACAGGCTACATTGTTTTAGTCCTTGGACCTCATTTTGCTGACCACAAAAATAATGATGCTAGCATCCTGAAACATAACTTCCAGACCAACATGGAGAATATAAAAGACTGGCTACAGCAGGATGATGTTCTTATTGTGGATCGTGGGTTTAGGGACTCCATTAGTTTCTTGGAGAGTTTGGGCATTCAGGCTCAGATGCCTGCATTTCTTCCAAAAGGACAAAAACAACACACAGCAGATGAGGTATTTAACACACACAAATACATGTACTAGTTTTGTGCTTTTCGTAAGAAAGAAATGATCACTGACAAACACTTTATTTGGAATAAAATTTTAAAGTTGTTTATATGCCTAAGATAATTTGCTCAAGTTACTATACTAGTTAATTGATTGCTTGCCTGCTGTAAATACATAATGTATTTAAATGTATATATCCATAATATTATTTTATCAGGCACACTCGTCTATACTTGTTACCAAAATCCGCTGGATTGTGGAATCTGTTAATGGGCGTCTGAAACAGTGGAAATATCTGCAGAATGTGGTTCCCAATACTCAGATACCATACATTCGGGAGTATGTGTGTTTGATAGCTGCACTGTGCAACAAATACAGAGATCCATTGAATACAGGAAATCCAGAGAGTGACCAAATCGTGGCAGCTAAAATGAAGGTAAGATCTTATAATGTACCATATGATTTATTGTTTTTGTTGTCCATTAGAGCAGCGTCGAAAGCAATTAAATTGAAAGTGGGGGTGGGGGTGGGGGGGCTAGACTTGTCAGAAATCTTGACAAGCAAAACTAAAAAAGGGGGGTTATGTCTATATACTTTGCAAAAAAAGTGGGGAAAGGGGGGGGGGGGCTAGCCACCCCGGTTCCGACGCCTATGCATTATTGATAGTCATTTCACATAGATAGATCTCTTATAAAGAAACACATCCGTATAAATTCTGAAACGGAATGTTGGTGAACATGTATTTGTATGACAAAGTTAAAAGTAATATTAAAAAAAATTAATTTGTTTTTTTTTAATTCAGTATTTAGCATCTCAGACAAACAAACTTCAAGAGACGGTTGAATCTGAAGAGTTGCATCGAAGGATAAAAGCATGGACTCCAATGAATGCCATTGATACATTGGATTTTCCTCACCTCTCAGAAGAAGAGCTCCTTAATCTGACTGTTGGGGTTTACCAGCTAAAGCTTGCCAAGAGTTACACAGCAGAACACAGGAATGATGATGGATATTACAGCATCATGGTAAACCATGATATTCCTGATGTTCTGCGTGTACGAATCCAAAGTCGTCATATTTCCAGCAAACAATTGAACATTCCTCAGGAGCCGTTACTGGGTGGTACTGCCAATGCCGTGCTGGTGCAAGGGTTGTTGGGGTGTGTGCCCATGTGGCTTCTGTTTTATGGTACCTGGGACATGAACGGCACACACACTCAGCAAAGTGCACTCAGGATTGGTCCCACTTCCTTGAGGATGCCTCAGTCATCCCAGAAGTAATGGATAGTTCAGATAGTGACCAGAGTGGAACAGAAGAGTGACGGTGTATGATGATTGATAGTCAATTGTTTTGTTATTTTTCATTAAAAATGTATTTGAACAGTCAGTTGTAAAAAATATGCAAGTTTATCGAAAAAGTTTTTGGAAACTGTTTTGGACTTTGAAGTATTCAATCTATTATTTGATGTGTAATGAACTACATGTAATACATGTAATATTATGAAATTATATTTAGAAGAAATTATCAATTCCTTATATTGCTTCTTGCAAATGTGTATCTTACATACAAGATGCTTAGTCTAATATGCAAAAATCCAAGATGCCGGATAAATATTTCAGCCAATGTTGGTTTAATGTTTATTATATAATGAGTTATGTTTAAAGGCATCTTCGTTAAGTAGCAATTGTTTCCTTGTTTTCTGTAATTGCTATGACATAAATGATTTGAAGAAATCAGTGATATTTTATGTTAAAAAACTATTTTGTTTTAGAATTGGAGTTCTGCACAAGTAATTAAATTAAGTTTATCTTTTAGTACAATAAGATGCGGTAAATGTCATGAAAATCCATTAACAAAATTATTTTATTTGTTATCAGTTTAACACTTCAGTGTACCTAATAGTGTATGACGTTTTGTTGGCTGGGGATGGAGAAATTCAATGCTCCTCTCTCCATAAATATTGTTATGTTCTTCATGTTTCTTATTATATTCAGTTATCTTGTATTAATATGGTTGAGTTGTTGAAATATCAAAGCATTTTTTATCTTTCAAAGCGTTTCATGTTTTAAAAAATATATCTGAGAAATCCAAGTTTTATATACAGGTTGTAAATGAAAATATTTTTATTCAACATTTTGCTGCAAACTCAAGTTTTGATCATTATTATTTATCTACAGTTTTTCTTAGAATTATAAACTGATTTGTATTCTACATTAATTCACCATGAATTGAATACTTAGATGTTCTATGTTGTAAAGATATATATACACAG
>WFKH01011926.1:50653202-50666887 GCA_016163765.1 Magallana hongkongensis | reverse complement strand
TTTTGGTTATTAAAAAAAGCCTTTTTACCCCCAAAATTACGTTTCATGTAGTTATTGGTTAATATTAAGTTTACATATGATATGTTGCATTGTATTGTAATTGTCATCACATTCAATTACCTGATATTATTTAAAAATTGAAAAAATATAAAGAAATTTCAGAAATCAGTGATTTTTTGACGTTTATTTATACTTTTGCCCTCAAAATAACTATATGGTGGTTTTTCAAAAAAATATTGCTGAAATGGGGTAAACAAATGATATCTTACTAAAAAATCACCATAAAATGTTTAATTTGTATTGGGCAGATTTTGGGTCTTATTGCCTCTTGTTCATTAAGAGACCTATTAAAAGGAATGATAAAGAACTAAACCTATGTTTTTCCAAACATTAAAGCCCTTTACACTATTGTATACGGCTAAATTAAAATGTTAAAGAAATCAAACGCCGTTTCATTTCATTGATTTGGCTACATGTTTTTAAAGATATTGATTTATCAGAATTTAAGATTTGATTTTAGATGATTTATCCTACAACAGAGTCGCAACACAATCACACAACTATATAGCTGACGGATATTATGCTAGTTCTGCAGTTGATAGAAATACAGGAACGTGTATGAGGACAAGAGACATAGGACTCAGCTCTCTTCACAAGACCGTGTGGTGGAAAGTGGATCTTGGTGGAATGTACAGCATTTACAGCATTTACATATTGTTTAGAAATTACGACGGTTACGGTATGTGCTTTGTATTGAGACAAACATGTTACCATTTAATATTAAAATGAAATGAAAAGTAAAAAAAATAAATAATGTAAATTAGTTTTGATGAAACAATTACATAAACATTGTATATCTGTTTCTTAATTGATGGTGTGTAATCAAAACAACCTCTTATTTTATCAACCAACAAAGAGAAGGAGGGATATGGTGAAAAAAGAAAGAAGGAGATTGATGGAGTCATTAGTAATAGATTTAGTTACAAATGTGTTCACCAGATGTCTATAAAAGTTTGGTAATAAATTTGCATTTACAAGTTCTCAGTATCAAATATCGTTTTTGAAACTGTAACTCTCAAACTAGTAACTTAGCATCATATGTGAGGATCAAAATACACTATTTTCAGATAAAATAAAATCGTAATATAAAGTGTTTTTAAGTGAAGTGGTTAAGTGTTTTACACGACTTTGTCATCCGACTTCGATAAAGTGCAATTTCATTAAACGTTCATATTTTACATAAAATTACATCAATATTTTTCGTATTTATTATCTATACAAACGTTCCAGTATCTTAAGTACAATGCATCCCACACTGTAACCACTTTAAAATCCAAACAAGGTTACCATTCATTAAGTCTTGATATAGGCAAAAAGGGTAGATAAAACTATGTATTTTTTACATAGACTATGTCATAACACATAGGTTCATGTATAAACTCACCATCGAAATATGCAAGGTTATTATGAAGTGCCATTTACATGTACCACTTCTTACAAGTTGTTAATTGATTATCAAAGTATTGACAAAGAGCAACGTCCTTAGGCTAAAATATGATGTTCTTCTATTTTAAACAATGCAGTGAAATCATAGGTAAAATGAAATATATTTATGACAGTAAACAGTGTTAACATAACTAAGTTTTCATAAAAAAACCCCAATTAGTTGTTGAAAAAAAATAATGAAAATAATGGATAAAACAAAAGGTTTAGATGTCGAAAACACGCGTTAATACATCACCATATTATAATATCGATTTAGAGTTGTTTTTAAAAAATATTTATGTAGTAGAGTTGATTATATTTTCAAAATTCATTTTTCTAATCTATGACAAAAATAGAGTATGTATTCCAATATAACTTTACCTTTCTCCATTTTGTTTAGTAAACAGAAAATAAAGGATTCAGAGCTAATGCAAATATCGAAAGTAAACTAATGTCTGCAATGACGGTTAATTAAGCCACTTTAGAATCTCTATGACAGTAACTTTTATAGAAAAAATGTTTTAAATTATTTTTTGTAGAAGACAGACAACGAGGTCGTTTTGCTGGATTCTCCCTTTATGTATCAAATACTGGTGATATACAAGGTTCCACTGAATGTTACAAGGACGGACCACAGGTACCACCTCTGAACTTCACAACAACTTGTCCTAAATATGGACGTTACGTTATCTTTTACAACGAACGAGTAAACGGAGATACCTACCCTGACGATTATGAAGTTAAGGGTGTTTTTACTGAACTGTGCGAAGTTATCGTTACAGGTATAACTTTTTAAATTATTTTGAATGCTTTAATGTGAATGGCTTCGGACGATCAAAGTTTTGTCCGTATGAAGCATCCGGTAAACTACACTGATGACTCACATATTAAGCTTTACATTACTTTGTAAACCTGCAGCGACAGCTTCACGTAAATCTTTAATTAATAGTTTTAGTAGTTGCACTAATAATTTGATGAATTTAACTCGATAACTAAATATTTATACAGTAAGATAATGATTTCTGTCGTCTGTACACTTTACCTATTTAACGTAAAACTAAATCGTTCTTTTTTATTTCTGAAAGCAACAAAACAACGCAGTTTATCCTATAATATGCATTTTGTACTTTTAGCATAACATGAAATCAAGCCGACAACTGATATCACATCTCGGTCATCCTTTAAAAGGAATACTTAAGTTAACTACATTAATTGTATTGCAATTTTGAACTTCCTCCTTCCGAAAATGTTTTTAGAAAAGTTCACCAAAAAGTCTTAGTACATGTTTCACACCTTGAACAATAAAATTTCTCTTGATACAAAATGACTTGGTACACACCAAGTCCAAGCTTCGTGGTTTAGTGATCATCCATTGTGTTCATAATGATTAAACCAATTATTTGTTTAATCATTGTTAGACCTGCAAAGCAAGTCTCCACAACATAACATTTGTAAAAAATATGAATAAAACAACAGCTGAAAAAACCCCATATTTTTAAATTCTCTGGAGAACAGTATCAGTTTCAACCATTTTCAATAATTAGATGGACAAGTTTGTTTTGTCTTTTCCATCCTTGCTAATAATGATTTTGTTTATATAAGTTTGAATGTTCAGCCTTAATACATTGCTGCATGTAGCCTCACCATTGGTAGAAGAATAGAAGGGTGAATGTGTGGTTTATTGTTTAGTTTGAATTTTACTCACTTTCTAACCTCACCTATCTAATACATGTAACCGGCCCCAGGTCACAAATTGTCACCAGGTCAGTGTGGACTGACCCAATTACATTTCACTATTCATACTTACCTTGATTTGATAAAATATAACACAATTGAATAGTAATCAATAGAATGATATATAAAGAAAATTATTTTTCGTCCGAAACATGTACTAAGTATGATTTTAAACTTTTTCCTCGCCATTCGATTCGCCAAATCCTATGGTACTCGGAAAAAAGTTTACCGACATATACTTGTATAATTGAAATTCAGTTTGATTCCGTACTATTGTGCGATTGTAGAAATAATATAATCCTATATGTCAATGTCATGATATTATTTATAAATTTAATTTCATCGTTTTACGATTAAAAAGAAATGGAAGTTATCGTTGAAGGGTAATACATATATAAGTTTGTATGCTTTAGGAGTAAAAACAATGACAAAAACGTTATCACACATTCTGTCAAACTGGATGTAATATAAGTTTTTTTTTAATTCAAAAAAAATAAAAAGAAACCGGCTTGTTATGTACAATGTACCGACATTTCTTTAAAAAAAAAAACCCCAAAAACCCGTAAAACTTTAAATCAAAGGCAGCAAAGGTTGCAAGTAAAAAGTGCATTATTAATTTCATTTTTAATTTATGTCAAGGTTGTGATCCACGTGTATATGGCAGTAGTTGTAACAAACATTGTCCCATCAATTGTAAAGACAACATGTGCCAAATACAGTATGGAACCTGTTTTTTCTGCATGGCTGGATGGATGGGGACATTTTGCAATACGAGTAAGGAATCTTAGATACTAGACAAAATAATTTAGCTCAAAATTGATGTTAGCATTCTCACTCTTATGAGGCGGCTAGGTGCCGCATAAAAGGTTAAGGGTGACATACACTTACAAAAATATTTGCAATCTAATAGTTAGTTCATTTGGCGCCCTTAAAAAAAACTCAAACCTTAAATGTACTAAAAATCATATTTATGATCTTTACTCTTTTAATTTATTCATAGTACAAAATATTTAAAAGTCTTAGCATAATCAAATGAAAATAAAAAGTAAATGGTAAAATGAGGAAAATGCAAAAAAAAAGGTATTTAAAGAATATTAACTTCGCTCTTCTGTTGTCATCAATACCAGGTCATTCACGTCGGATATTGTTTTAAAATAGCATGCATTTAAATCCCAAAAATATGCTACTTAAATATCGTTTACTTATGAATAGCATGCATAGAAGGCTGGTACGGTGTTAACTGTAGTCAGGTGTGTAAAGGACACTGTAGAGACGGTGGGACCTGTAATCACGTGACTGGACAGTGCGACGTAGGCTGTGCTGCTGGATGGACAGCATTTAACTGTGATAAAGGTATTTCTGTAAATTAATAAACTTTTCCAGAGGCCATCATAAATAAGTATTTTTTTCTTCAATTTTCTGATAAGTAGAATATAATTTTA
Organism: Magallana hongkongensis; assembly: GCA_016163765.1. Lineage (NCBI taxonomy): Eukaryota > Metazoa > Mollusca > Bivalvia > Ostreida > Ostreidae > Magallana > Magallana hongkongensis. Next base: position 50,662,226 of record WFKH01011926.1, on the reverse strand, counting down.
TTGGAAACAAAACCAGTAAAATAAGAAAAACCTTGGGTTTATTTTAGAATATGGATATACAAATCATATGATTATGCAAAATTTGTAAATAAAGTGTTTCTGACATGGTTTAACGTACTGTCTAATGCTTTTGCTTTAAATAGAAGAAGAAAAACAAACTAGTCTTAATTACCACTGATTACATCTATATTGTATCTTTGAAAAGAAAAAAAACTTTATAACATTGAAAATTGTAATTTAAACGTTGTTTAGTAGAACTATATCAAGAACAGAAATATTATATTGTAAACTTTGTAAGAATAATTGCTTTTCTGAATCAAAACCTATTATTTATCGTTTTACTCCTAATGCGTACCTATCATAGAATGTGTCGACGGTACCTATGGTTATGCCTGTGTCAACAACTGCAGTGGTCACTGTCTAAATAACTCCTCGTGTAACAAACAAACTGGTCAATGTGACAGGGGATGTAGCCCAGGGTACACCGACAAGTACTGCAGCAAAGGTGTGTTCCTAATTTTTTTTTACATTTTGGATATTTACTTCAAGTGAAAGATAAAGTAAAACTATGTTATATTTGTGCATATTGTAATTAAAAATGATTATGATGTGCCTGACAGATTTGTATTTATAGTTTAAAATATCATTTGTGAATATACTTTTTAAAGGCAAAAACTCATTATTTCAGAATGTGTCAAATCTTATGGTGAAAACTGCAAACATCCCTGCAATCAGAATTGTGTCAACCAGACATGTGATAGATTTACTGGAAAATGCTTATCCTGGTGTCAAGAGGGTTTTTATGGAGAAAAGTGTAATCAAGGTTAATTTTTTTGTCGTTTTGAAACTCTATACATGAATTTTTATTTATATATGTATTTATGATTTTGTTACCAAAGTGTTGCTTTACTTTGAATTATTTGCTAGAACTTTTAATTGTCAATAATTAAGTTGTGTTTTTGTAAACGAATATTCTTGTAGAAAGTCAACAGAGGGATCAATATGCAGAACATGTTACACCCTGGATAGCTGCATTTTCCATAGTCATTTTCATTGTAGTGCTTTTAATAACGGGCGGCTTTGTTTTCTTTTGGTAATTATTTCTTAATACGTCAAATAAATGAAATACATACGATTTCATTTGAAATGTAACAAATGATAATGAAATTATTGAAATCAAATAAGTACATTTCATATTAGTTGAATATACTTAAAAACCTACTTTTTCAGGGTACTTTATAAAAGACTGTTTAACGGTGATATACGCTTGTGCTGGAAAAGTTTGTTCCGATCAAACACAATAACATCAACTACAACTGACAAAGCTGACTACAAAGAACCAAGCCCTAATACCAACTCCAACTACCAAGAACTAGACTCTAATACAATTTATAAAGAATTAAAACCAAATACCAACTACCAAAAACTCAAACTACCGTATGTTGACGAAAATGAGTATCAAAACACAACACTATGACATCATAAAATGTACTTGTGGTTAAATTTTGTAGTTTAATGATTAAATAAATCACACAAATTAAATACATGTAAACACATTGATACACGTATCTGATAAAGTCGACTGCTTATCTTGATATTCAGAGGCTAATTGTATTGCTATAGAAACATGTTTATGTCATTCATAGTCAATCCCTTTTAAGGTGGCATGGGACACCTCCATGTTGTGACGTACTATTTATCGAAATAAACAATAAAATCAAGTGTAATTTTATAGTCTCTTACCCGAATTTGTCACATAACAGCGTAGCGCAGTGGTTTAGATATTTCTGTACCAACCTGCAAGTCATAAGTTTGAATCCGGCCGGAGATTTTAAAATGTTTACCTTTCTAAAAAAAATAAAAACGTATTTTTGGTCAAAATTTGTGAAATTTGAAATTTTTAAACTGATGAAAGTATTTTATTTGAAATGTACTTTAATCCACATTAATATCGACATATGTCCAGTACCACCTTAAATTTATCATATGACATGTTAATGTTTTTATCCCCGCTAAACATGCATTAATATGAAGTGTATGGACACGTAATAGATTTTGGCTTAAAGTGATACATATTTTTTTTTATTACATGCCAAGCTTAATATGGGGTTAATACAAATATCCCCCATGTAATAAATTGCTCATATGACACTGATAATATCACAAAGAATTTTTTCCGTTTTTATTTTTGAAATAACGATATGTATCGTATCGAATATCATACCAGATAGTAATTTACACATAAAACGGGATTAAAACATATGATTAAAAGAATATATCTTAATTTGTGATGGTTCTTATCCTATGAGGTCTGAATTTTTCTATTTCCCAGCCTTGGCGAATGGAAAGGAAAAAATAACCAGATTTTATATATATATCATACAACAATATACACATTTGATATTTTGAAAAAGAAAGTGGGAAGTTAGTAAGGTGTTAGTACACATTTGTGATATATAGTAAAATCACTTAAAACAGTTATTTAGTAACAGACCTTCAGTATTGGAGTATTCCCGTTTCAATGAAGCTTAATTGCAAGTATTTTTTTTATTTGACATAAAACAGTTGTATATAGAATAATAGCTGATACCTTGAATTCACACAAATAATGAAGGATCATTTGGTTGAACATTTTTTTTTTACCACAAATCATTTGCAGTATTATTATGTTGAATACAAAAGTTTTATAGGGTTTTTAATTGATTTGGATATAAAGCTGTACGTTTATTGATTATTACCTAGAAGGATAATGAACTCTATGATTTACACTGATTTATCAAATAGCATTTATACAGTTTTTGAACTGGATTATTGACAAAAAAAATGTTACCGCAGGTAAATAATTTAGGTGTTTATTTAAACTAAATAGGGAAGTAAACGCGTCATTTGCTATTGGATTCTCAAATACCAACCGCGATACTATTTCCCTACACTTCAACTTATTTGAAATCATTTTGTAATATTTGTATTCATTGATGCAGTAATACATGTATTATATACAAAATCTCTTAAATCGCCGGAGTTATAGAAGTGAAGTCTCCATCTGTTGGCCGAAGTTTTATTTGGCTTTACCAATTCAAATACAACGTAGTATATTCATCATATATACGGGAAGTAACCATTGTTTCACGGGTGCCCAATGGTTTTTTATTAAATGGGCGACCAAACGGAAACAATATTATTTTTTTACGACTTGCGTCAAGATAACATTTATTTGTAGAGGTTAGTTGGTCCATAACTGCATACTGATTAATATTACAAGTTTTTACGGGATTACAGAAATTTGAGATGTATGCATAGTATGCATTGTATGAAATGACAACTGGCATTCTCATTTTCATATAGGTAATTATTTAGATAAAACCGGTGGGTTTTTTTTTACAATGCGTTTTTTTTAACCCGGAGTGTATTCGCCCTGATTGTGTCATTTCGGGAGAAAATACACAAAGGGAAATCAAAATCACTTAGATTTGCGAGGCATACGGTATTAACTAACCAAATTAATCTAACCATTAAATAACCATTAAACAGAGATGATATACGTTGGAATTGGAATATTTTTTATTGTACGTTTTATGGAAAAAGTCAAAGATATTGATTTGTGTCGGATTTATCCTATTTAAATTTAATTCCTTAAAGTTTATGGATAGGAATGAAAGATATCCAATTTTTTAAAAACATTTATCAGAAAAATAACACATCAAACACATAACACATCAAAAAACTAAAAATAGTTCTAATTTTATTACATCTTGCAGTGTGCATTGTCTTTACACAGAATTAATTTTTTCACTGTCGTATAGAGTTTGATACACGTTATCGACTTTTATATCACCAACTTTTTGATAATGAGATGGGTCATCAGTGGTAGCAGTCTGTTCTGTATTCAATCCAGGAAAATTACCTTTATCTTTTGTAGATTTCTGTTTCAATGATGTTTTCCTATGAAAAAAAAATAATTTGTAAGAACCAAAATGACCAACAAGGTATTTACCGTTTTTATCAAAATATAAATATGTATTGTTTGACTTATAGCACAGTTAATATCTATTATGTAAATTATAGTAAAAGGAGACCAAAATCATAGTTATCCTACCGTCGACCAATCAACGTAACAGAAATGAATATAACGTGGATGGGCATTGAAATAGAGAAGGCAACAATCCATAATATTTTAGACGGTATATCTGTTGTCTCAACACTACACATACTATCTGTACAACAAAAAGAAAGTCATAACGTATTTTCTTTTGAATTCCTTATAAATTTAAACAACCAAATAGTTGCACCTATTTCATTACACTTACCATGTTTGTCATTACACAAACAGTTTCCGTTGAATATGTCACAGGTCCGGTTAATGCAGTGTATACTGCACGGATACTGACAATTCTCTCCATAGGACTGCATACATTCTGAAAGATAAATTATATATATTGTTTTACACGGATTAGTGGTTTTATAACATGGTAAATACAAACTGATTCATAACTTTTGTGGCATCACAGAAACATATTAAATTCTATCACTGATCCAAGAGAAGTGTATCACTTCAATTACCTATTGAACAATTATGACCCCTCCAACCCGCCTTACAGGAACACAGACCATCTGTGTGTCAACATGTCTTACAATTTAGCGCACAGGCCAAAGAACAGTTTGCACCATAATACCCAGGTTGGCAAGCAGTAAAAATCAAAATGAGTATATAAATTGATCATAAACGCAGTTTTAAAAAAAATGAGTCCGCAATTATTGGATATCATTTAAAAAAATATTCATCACTTTCCGTAATTCTTTAAAAATCGTGCAGTTGTTTCAATATCGTCCAATATACCCGTCCAGACAACCGCGGGGACAAAATCCACTGACATGGTTACATGGTTCTTTGTTTATACAGTGTCCGCTACATCGCTCTCTGCGATCGAACCCAAAATATCCAGATGCATTCTGAATATACAACATTCTTTAAATTAAAGATATCAAAATTGAACAGAACAAAACTTTTTATAATTCAATCTTCTTTTTTGTGCCCTTATTTATTTGCGTGTCTTATTTTTCAAGAAAAGTTCAAAATGAAATTGATGAAAACAAATTTTCATGCAATTTGGTCCGTATGACCTTTCAATTAAGGAATGAATTCAAAAGCTATCTAATTTATACGAGTATGAATTGGGTTGGGACAGTTTACGCTTTATAAATCTCAAAGCGGTTTATAAAAAAAAAGTGTACACTGTTCTATCTATATATATGAGTATACATTAGGTAAATATTGAATTCATTCCTTAAAATTTAATTTTTAAAATTCAAGTGTAACGTCAGGCGGATTGATTAGCTATTTACTTTAGTCTTATTGTGACGAAAGCACATTTTTTATACGATAGAGAACATTTTTTATTTCAGCCAATCAGAAAACGCGTTTCAACTTAAATTATTTAAGATTAACGTCATAAACTTAACGCAAATCACAATATGGGGCTGTCAGCCTTAGGGTTTATAGAAACAAATGTGTAGTCTCCTAACACCTTTCACATACCAAACAAACAAACAAAAACAAACAAACAAACAAACAAACAAACAAAACAAAAATAAATTTTCAAACTCCACGAACTAGGACTTCCCAGCAAGACATATTTCTTGAATATGGCTAAAATGAAGTACTCTGGAAAATACACACCTTTGCTGCATTCGTTGCCGATATATCCCGAATCACATTTTCTGTTACAGTGATCAGTTTGTTTATTACATTTGGTACCATTCATACAGTGACCACTACAATTGTTGACACAGCCATAGCCATACGTACCGTCATCACATTCTATAGTATAAAAGGAATACTGTGGAATAATCTTTATTCGTGGGGGTCAATGTAGCCAAAAAATAACTGGTTCGTGGGTACGTAATTTCAAGTTCTATTTGGTTTTTTAAAAGTTAAAACAAAGAAGGACAACTCCTTACACGTTGATCAGTTAAAATGATTAAGAGTTATCTCTCTTCTGTAGGCAAACCGTATCATTATAAGATTCTCCAAGCAATAGTGATAACTTCGCAGCGATAAGTATTTATTTAGTTGAATTTTATCTCACTTATATCATTTCAAAATGCCCATCGCGCAGTGGCTTAAAACAGGAAAAATCAAGACATCCACGCAAACAACAATAGGATTGCCTGATCCAAATGAATGCCACAACAACCAAGAAGCAATGATTTTAGAGAGTGCTAATTCCGCAATTGAATCTTTAATAGACGATAGACCTGCTAATTCCCCGTGTTCGACACCAAGAAAAAGAACACGCGGGAACTACAACCATCTCGGTGATGAGCAACGAGCGAAAATTGCAAAACTGGCGGTTAAAAAACGGTGTGGCTAACTCGGCACAAAATAGGACGAAAGATCTAGGCCGAAATGTTGCACATGTCTACAGTTAGAAGTATTAGAGATCAAAACAACAGAATGAAGAGAGCCTCAGATATGATTACGAATTTCATTTCAAAGATTTTGAAAAGATATATATATATATGCCCCTTTCGTTAATAACCGTATAATATTCTAATATTTAAAATTTACAACGCATTTAAATAAAAATAAAACATTCAAAAATAATTAATATATAATGATAACAGGTTTAAAAAAAAACAAAACATTTTTTTTCTAATTTTGTTGTTGTGATTTTAGGTGAATCTAGTATACAGACACTTCCTAGATCCCCACGTTGCTTGGTTCCTTAGACGGAGAAGTTCAAAACTGGGTCAAAAAAGTCCGGCTGAATGGGGGAGTTATCAACCTAAGAATTATAGTAATGGCAGCTGCGGAAGCAATTGTTACCAAATATGATAGGAAAAATCTTGCTCGTCATGGAGGACACATCGAAATTACGAAACATTATGCTAGATCATTATTGCACAGAATGGGTTTAGTAAAACGAAAGGGCACAAAAGCCGTTAAAAAATTGCCAAATAATTTCGATGAATATAAAACCGAATTTATAAACAGAGTAGGCAAAGTTAAGAATGACCATTCAGTCCCCGATTCTCTTATTTTAAACTGGGATCAGACGGGATGCCAACTTGTGCCGGGTGGGGACTGGACTATGGAGACCAAGGGCACAAGCCAGGTACTGCTTGCTGGAATCGATCAGACAGATAACGTTTCTTTTGTATGTGACTAAATCTGGCACCCTTTTGCCACCCCAGCTGATTTACGTAGGTAAATCTGACAGATGTTTGCCGAATGGCGTAAATTTTCCAGAAGACTTGGATATAACGTTCACCGACTCGCACTGGAGCACAGAAGAGTCAATGAACAGATACGTTGATAAAGTTATCGTTCCTTACGTACATGAAATCAGCGAAAATCTTCCTTTCGATCGAATAAACAAGAAGGCGATTGTCATCTTTAACGTTTTCGCAGCGCATTGATCTAAGTCGTTATTGGTAAAACTAAAAGCTAACAATATTCAACTTCTAGATGTACCGGCTGCTTGCACTGACAAACTACAACCGTTAGAAGTCGCTGTGAATTACGATTTTAAAGAGCGCCTTAAATCGTGTTTTCACCAGTGGTATACGGAACAGACTTTTAAATCTCTAGATGAGAATGACGACGACAATGCAAAAGCTGACTTAAAAACGTCTAACCCTGAAACCAATTCATGCTAATTGGCTAATTAGCACCCACTCCAAAATCGCAATGAAAATTACCTCATTAAAGGGGCATTTGAGCGTGTTGGGCTGTAATAGATCAAATTCTATTTAAACACTAATTAACAATTTTGTGACTACTCAAATACTTATCACTTTATTACTTATTGTATATAGTTATCGATGTCTTTGATACTTAATAAAATGACCTTTTCTGTTCAAATAAACCACAGGTGCTTGTGGACAGGACCGTGCACTACCCCCCTCCCCCTTTTTTTCCCAATTTTTTTTCTATAATTTTCTTTTAATTATTTTTTTATTTATTATCGTTAACAACCCCTCATATATGTCGGAAGTCGAAAAATAACAGAAATATCACGACTCTGTGGCATTTTATATTCACACTCGTTTCCCCTATATATATAAAGAAAGAAGGTAAGCAACTCCCGTTTGTTTACATTGAGGTACCACCGAATGTCATTAACTTAATGGTAACACACGAGAGGCCCGAAAAAAGTTCGGGAAAAAGTTTTGGCGCAGAATACAAATCGATGAAAATTCTCTAACTCGAAAAGAAGTTATAGGCGAAAATACACCCAAGATGAACAATAAGCAACACCCACCAGTAATGATATGGCTAATGAACAGTTTAGACCATGGAACAGTCAATGATTTCGTGTAATTACAAGAAATTAAAGATAAAAATCCAGGTGAGGCCTCTAGTATTTCTGTTGGAAATTTTTTCAACAAATATTTCAAAAATGTTAACATAAAAAATAAACGTTTCAAGGACAACTTGGCGAAAATGACTAAACGTTATTATGGCATTACATAGAAAATGGTGACAAAAGCTGTAAGTGACTTTAAAACATTTCCATTGCAAATCCCTGAAGATTTTTTTGTGTTGTCAAAGTTTTCAAATGCTCTAACATTAGGACATTTCAGTGGTGTGGTGATAAATAAAAAAAAGTAATTCTATTTTGGGCCAAAACTTTTTCCCGAACTTTTTTCGGGTCTCTCGTGTGTTACCATTAAGTTAATGACATTCGGAACCCGGGGAAAGTTATCGTTCTTAGCATAGATGTCGCTGTGCAACTTACTTCCGTAGCGTTTACTTGGAACGTTTCAAAATATCGTGGTCGCGAGTGACAAATGTTTAGTTTTTGGATATATTACAATACAGCATGCTCATTTATATCAGTTTTTAGATGGAAGGGTATGTGTGGAAGTGAGAAAAATAGATGACACCAAAGGTATAGCGATTTTTGATGTAGTAATCGTTTGAATTTCCCAGGTGGTACCTCATTGTAAACAAACGGGAGTTGCTTACCTTCTCTCTTTATATATATAGGGGAAACGAGTGTGAATATAAAATGCCACAGA
>WFKH01011926.1:50633305-50647282 GCA_016163765.1 Magallana hongkongensis | reverse complement strand
TTTTTTGTGAATTTCTCACCTTATTGTCACTCCCAGGTGGTTATAAGTAATCTTGACAGAGGTGCAAATTATGACTTTTCCGCAGCACAGCGGTTAAGGGGATACCACGAACCTACGATCTCATGCATAAAAAACCTGTCCCCTGCTACAAGTACCTAATTCCGTAAGCGATATGATTCGACTTAAAAGTCGGAGGTAAAAGGTTAAATTATTTAATTTAATTGAGTCTTAAGTGAAGGCCCTTTTTTATTGGTGGTATAGACAAAAGGTAAAAAACAAGAAATACTACACTGTAAATAAAACATTGTAATATTCTATTCATCGTGGTGATTGATTCTGCCATTTTAAAGTTGTCAATCAATACAATCGCTTGAGGTCAAGTCGTACACAATTCATCTTATTGGCTTATATACTCATTATGCTAGTAAAAAGTGGAAGTATCAATGGTGTATTCGCAAGAGTGTTAAGGAAGCATATGCCTTGGGCAATTTAACTGTTATATTCAAAAGCGTGAGATTAAATAACTGTTTTTAAACAGATAAAAAGCGTAGTATTATCCTTGGAAATAGATGTTAATGCAATAAAATCGGGTAGTACATCACTGCCACATCAGTGCATTATCACGTGAAAGCTATAAATAGCTTACGTATATTCCTTAACATAAAATAAGATAGAACAACACTACCCTGCGGTTTCCACAAAACCAAAAAAAACATATCAAGTGAAGGCAAAACATCTCAGTGTTATCAAAACCGCAGCTAGAATCCTATATTCTTAATTAAATAGTTATTCATCCGGTTCTCAAAAAACCTTCCAAACTTTATTTAGTTTGCACGGAAAACGGTACATTGTATCAAAACAACACATAACACAGGATTCTAGCAGCACTTTTCAATTTAAGCATTGATCAAACTATCGATACATGTAAAAGTTAAAGTTCAATATATGCGGGGTAGTGTTGTTCTAGTCGGATTTTTATATCGTAAACACCAACAGAGGAAAGCTGGCCGAAAAATAAAAGCAAATTCACATACCATTTAGCGAATAATTTATTAAAGTAACAGCTATCCCAGTATTCTTTTGTTCAATTCTCAATAAATCACACCAAAATACTTTATTAGAGTTCTTAGATTACTTATATTTTGAATCTGTTTACAATGCTTTCCGATCTAATATTCACGATATTCAATTTTCAGTCATGACTTCATCAACGTGAAAATATACCTAATACGATCTAATTTGTGAAAAAAATTGTCTCCAGTATTTTTGTTGTTGTTGTTTTTTTTTTTTTTTTGGTCTACGGTTTCGTTGCTTAAACATTTGAATATGTACATGATAACTAATATTTGTGATTTCACGAAATATGCTTCCTTTACACCCCGAATTATATTGTTCTTTTTTAAAATTACATGGACTATTTGTTTTAGATTAAAATTTTCGGGACAAAAGCAGTTAAACCCAGTCTTTAAAAATATAAGGAGTTCCTAATGACAACTTTTTACATAAGAAAAAAATCACCTTTACATGAAAAAGCCACAGTGTAACATAATAAAGCACCATCTTCACATCATAAAGCACCGTCTTTACCATATTATCATGAAATAATCACATAAACCAGGTATGGCGTTCAATACATTTACAGGTAGGTTATTGTAAGTTCGTACATAACAGTAAATCTACAAAAATATTTACACCCAAGACATGTTCCGTGCTGTATATAAAATGCGTCAAATATACAGTTTGTTGGACATTGGAGGCCACAGTTTTTCCCATTCATACCAGATTAACTACATCCTTAAACGTTGAAATAGAGTAAAAATAAAATAAATAAGCAAATAAACAAAAACGTAACAGGTGAATTAAATATTTTCATGCCATATCTGTCACTTCAATCTTAATGCAAGTAAATGTAAAATCAAAGTACGTAAGTACTGATGGGAGTTGATTTTATGGATTATTATTATCCCCTCGCGCAACTTGTTGCGAGGGGGATATAGCATCGCTGCTGTGCGTGTGTGTGTATGTATGTGTGTATGTGTGTGTGTCAATTGTCAGCTCTTTAGCAAAATTCCAAGAAAACCCTCTCGTGAATATTCATCAAACTTTGTACACTTCTTTGGCATGGTAAAAGGACAAACCCTATTGATTTCCAAGTCAATTAATTCTATATTTTTTAAATTATCGTAAAAAAACGAAGTGAAAACAGGAATGTTATGTACGACTTGACAAAAGACATTTCCGGTATATCGCTACCGTATGCAGTTCAAATAAACAACTTGGCATTTTTGAGATTTAAATTTAGTAAAGAAAAAAAAAAACGTTTTGTAGTATTGGAGGGTTATAAGGTTGCCCATAGTTAAAAGTTGAAGCGGGCAAGAGATTAAAGTCATCCTATTTACATCGAAACAAGCAGTCGACTTTCGGACAAATTTTCCCGTATTACTTAAAATAGAACTAGTCCAAAATTCAGAAGAGACGTTGACAGATATCGCACATTCATCACGCGAAAATTGTTTCGTATTAATAATAGCTATATATCTACTACTATGGGTTGACATACGACAAGCAACTAGAATTGTCCATCAGAGTAGACTAGAGATCGCTAGATCTTCAGCGGCGTTTCATAATGTATACGGATCGTTTATGTATGCTTATTTGAAAATGAACGTCAATAAATGAATCTAAATTATTAAACTTTAAAGCATATGTGTTGAGTTTCTGCTAGGAATAGGAAGACTGTGCAACCACGTAAATGTAACTCCCCCTCCCCCAATTTATACACCACAAAGCTTGGGGATCGGGATGAAATAGATATTATGAACTCAAAGTGGTTTTAAGAAATACTTGTGTCATTTATTTTGATCTGATAAATTTACATGTATTTTCCTAAATAATGCATTCCCCCCTACAACAAGTCATGTCGCGAGGGGATGCTCCGCTTAGCGGTGCCCTTGTTTGGTTTAAAATCAACGAGATGTAATTTCGAATGGAAAATATTGTCTTCGCTGTATTAGAATTACGCACGTTTTTTTTAATACCGGTGTGAATGTTTGGGTTTTTTCCGACAAGAATTCTGATAAAAACCCTATAGGAATCATGTTGTGTAATATTTATAGATAGAATTAATTTCATCAAACTATGTATCAGTAATCAAAATAATTCTTGATATTTATATTGATCCGGACAACATTGAACGCTGATAGTCTCTCTGCTTGTCGATTTACGGAGACAGCCGAGGGTCTGGTTGAACGAGACTATAATGAACTCTGGCGTAGGAAATTTTTCTACGCCAGAATTCAATATAGTGTCGAATTCCGAATGCATAGGACAACAAAATTATCTGAATTGTTAAATTCGTACCATTTAAAATGTGACTATTTTCAAGGTATTTATAAATAATTTTCCTTGAAAATCAATGCTTCTGAATACATTACATCGAAATTATGGATTATTTTTTAGTACTAAGTCTTGTCAGCGGTTAGGATTTGTGCTTAGGTTTAAACACTGTTTCACTTCCGGTTTGCCAGAGTAACTGCATAGGGAGTTGATTAAAATCAACTATTAAAAATGAAAAAAACCAAAATGAAAAAAACAACATCCCCACCGCTTAACATTGGTGTTAAATTATACAAAGTGACATACCTAACAAAACATAGTGTAAAAATAGAACAATGGCTAATTCGTGATTCGTATTATATCTTTAGAACATGGGGGTTGGAAAAAACCCAGGAAAAAGCATGAACTACAAGTATTCATTTTACAACGATTGACAAACAAGTAAACGCCCGATCAGAAGTAAACCTCTACAAGGAGACGATACATGTGCATTTGGAATTGGGCGGTAAGATGGTAAAATAAAAGACGGATTTGCTTCACACTTCAGAGAGTAAAGTGGACCCTAAAAGCAAACCCCGAGTAAACCCAAAGTAAACCCTGAGTTGACTCAACTTTTTATAAAGCAAACCCCGAGTAAACCCCCAAAAGTAAACCCGGGGTTTAGTTGGGGTCTGCTGGTGTTAGGTTTGGTCTGATGGGTACCGTACCTTTTGCGATTAACAGTATATATGTTTTTATAGTAACACTCTAAACAAGTAGTAAACACTTAACGTTGTCAGAATGACCACTGCAAAAGATTTAGAGCAATGGTAATGGTGGTGGTTTCATTTTCCTTAACTTCCATGTCGTCCTCAACATTATTAAAGAATATTTGAACTTCGAAATAAAAATTGAATAAACATAAATTTATACTATTAAAAGCACGTCATTACCATCGACAACTCACAACAGTCCGAATGTTCTGGGCGAAATTCAGCCAAATCGGAAGCAAATATAACGGTCTTGTAGCGGGACCAGAGGTCAAGATCAATACACTGTTGTATCAAATTTTAGAGATATGTGGAAATCCGCCATATCAACGACAAAGCAACATAATTTTATCCATGGTATAACCATCTCATACAGTTCACAACTACCTTAAAGGGGTACATGTATGTACTTAAACGCATAGGAAGTTCAAAGTGAGGTTTAGGTCTCACTTAGAGAAATAAACCTTTCATTGTTTGTAAGCATAAGTACAGATACATTTCAAATATACAAGAAAGTCATTTTCGTTGATAAAAAAAAAAACACCACACACACAGAAAAAGAACTCCCGATGATATAAAAAGGACTTTTAAAAGATATGTAAAAGGTCTCTGGCAGCAGACAGTTAGGTCTACGATTACGAGGGGCATTGCTTTCACGGCAGCCACACATCATGTTATTTTTGTGTATAGGATGAGGCGAGCTGTGTATTACCTTCAACTCTTATTTTAATTATATTTATGTTAATTACCCTTTGCTTTTTTAAAATTTTACAAAAATTAGAATGGAGCAATACCTCAAAATCATTTTTTTAAAATTTCTATATGTGAATTTTCAGGATAGAAATGTCAGTTGTAGGACCCCCCCCCCCCCCCCCCACACACACACACACATACACACCTCTAACCCATTGATGCTACTTGTTTTTTTGAGGAAACAATTGATGATTATTCGACATAATTTTTAGGTGATCTAGGATTTAATCATTAAGAAAATGACATTTCTATGCAGTTTTTACAATTACATGTATACATCGTCGTTGCATTGAAATACTCTAAAATAATATGATAAATATAAGTAATATTTATCTTATTAGCTCTAATTCAGGATAAATTTACTAGAGAAAATTCAATATTCTATCAAATAAAAAAATGAAGAACAATGTTTCTTATTAAATAATTGTATTTATTTAACAAAACTTTCTTCCATACTAAACTTGTAGTACTAGACTAGTGGAGTGTGTTGATTTATTTTATGACAAAAGAAAAACGTTTTACATACACTATCAGAATGATCAAACACTCTACAAATTCATTCTTATTAAATACACTTTAATTGATAATCGTTTAAAGATTCAAAAAATTGTACCAGACGTATGATTACTTTCAGTTAAATATTATCAGTTTATAGTACTTGTGATCAGTTTAAATCAAGGAAGAACTATTCATCGAAGTATTTAAAAATGGTTCATCAAATGTTCAAAAAATACTTCATTATCCATAAGATATGTTTTCTACAACTTAAACAATTATATGGTCAATAAAAAAAACTAATAACATTGCGATTTAAATCAACTGGACAAAAGGAAATGTCTAAACAGAGGGCCGAATTGCAAAAGAAAAAAAACTTGCTTAAGCATTTCAGTTTCAAAGATATACCATGTCCGCCATATGTTTTCTTTTACGTTTACATAATGCCGTAATTTGGATATATTCACCACATTCTGAAAAACCCATGGATGTTTACATGTATCACTGGTTCACAATTTTACTCCGTATTACATGTTCTTCTAATGTTGTTTAATACATTTCTGTAAAATAACCGGACTATTAATATGTATCAAAGGTTTTTCTGTTATTCAAATTTTTTTTTAATACCTACCATTGGCAGAAGTGTTTTTAAACTGTATGTTGATATTGTAAATGCTGTACAGTTTGTACACTCTTCCAAGGTCTTCCAAAACACAATTAAAAAGCAATAACTGAGAGGTTCTTTGCCTTGCTAGTTACGATAATTTTTTAACAAGTGTTCTTTAAGGAATTAAAATTCCTTACATAAATTGTGGGGTAATAATGTCATAAGTAAACAAGTTTTACATATAGACAGAATAAAATAACGTTAACTTCTTTGACTAGTACAAGTTGTTCTTCAATTTGAAGCTGTTCTGTAAAATAAATGGATCGTCAAAATCCAGAAGTCATGACCCGTCATTACTCTATCTTGTCCTCTCATTTTTTTTAATCTGATCTTTTACACGCTAGCACTGTGCGTCTATCAACAAGACATTGATTTTTTAAGTGTTATCATTTTCATGATAAGATTTACCAATGCATAGCATAACGAGAGAATGGTGCATCGATTTTTCCCAGAATATCACTGTTACTTGTATAAAGAACTGAATGTAGAAAGCAACATAGATGTGTTAGAACAAAGAAATTACGAGTCATTATGACTTGACTCGTTCCTTAATTGTGTTTACTCAATGGAAAGTAGTTCATTGGGTACGATGTGTCTAATCCCTTGTTACAACGCACTTTGAAAAATTACGCACTTTGAAAAAATTTTTCAAAGTGCGTTAAATTTCGGACAATCTTAACGCACTTTGAAAAAATTTTTTTTTTCAAAGTGCGTAAATATGGACAATATCAGCGCACTTTGAAAAAAAAAATTGTCGATTTCTTGAACTTTCAGAAAAAATTGGTAGAAAAGTTTATTCCTGTTATAACGTCCAAGTCATACATAAATACATATCTATCTATCTATCTATCTATCTATCTATCTATCTATCTATCTATCTATCTATCTATCTATCTATCTATTTACCTACTGTGAAGATAATGTGACTGATGACTTAGTATTTAAGTATAGACATACGATTTTTTAAAGCAGTAATTCTAAATCAAATTAATTCCTTTAAATTTCAATAAAGACATAAATGTCAATAAGGCATCTCCTTCTTTGTTAATTCTTTTATGTGTATAAAGAGTACCCTTTTTCGAAAAACAAATAACCCTCGCTCATATTACATATAATTAAAGATCCATTTTTCAAAATCCATGTCTACGCGATTCCTAGGACGAGTTTATATTTTTCTTTTCGAATTAAAGGGCTATTTCAACAGAAGTAACCGTCAAATTACTTAATGTTAAATATTAAATGATATGTTTATAATTGGGTGAAATGTACATTCAGTATAAAGATTGTTAAAAATAGGATTTCAAAAAATGAATAAATTCTTTTAATTATCCATTTTATAATTTTGTTTTCATAATTTGATGCTAAAAGATCTTCTTTACTCCACATAAGAACTGAAATTTAAATAACGACTGAATTAAATTCAAAAGGCTAGCGACCTTATACTTAGACATCATAAGCTGGGTTAGAACAACATTTTTAACGTTTATTAATAAATTCTTAGTTTGTTAAAGAAAAAAAAAATGAATTTAAAACTCATTGTTTAAACTTTTAGGCGGTGTTAAATTTATTTGAACAATCATCGCTTTATAACCCGCGAAGATGGGAAGGGGAAGAAATATGAAATGTATATGTGCCCTATTGGATCTTTTTGTTTTTCTTTTCAATGGCCGCGGTGCAATAATCCCCTTCAAAGAAATGTTTCATAAATCTATACCTTTGTATTGGTCTCTAATAAATTGGCAAACACAATTCATCAGGACTCTGGGAGAAACTGAATCCAGCGGTAGGATTAATGTTCTATTTAGGAACATCATCCAGTATGGATCCGCGCATGAGAAACGGAGCCTGCTGAAAGAATGGATGGCCGTATCGGTTCATCGAAAACGAAATATCAGTTAATATTTCATACATACACACAACTTTACATCTAAATGTAAAAAAAAAAAATATTTTTTTCAAAGTGCGTTAAGTGTCATGATGTAAAAAAATGTTGGTCATAACTCATAACGCACTTTGAAAAAATATTTCAAAGTGCGTTGATTTGGACCAAAATTTAACGCACTTTGAAAAGATTCTTCAAAGTGCGTAATTTTTTCAAAGTGCGTTGCCACATACCCTCTTCATTTGATTCTATGTTTCACATATGACCAATAAAAATACAAATGGTTATGTGTGACCATTTTTATTTGGTTTTGATTTGTTTTCTAACTCATGAAGATACTATATCATTTAACACACATCATTTAACACATATCATTTCAATATCAATAGTGAAGATATCTTTTTAGCTACTCATCAAATTCTTTGACTTTATAATAAAAGTACAAAATACAGCTGCAAATATTGTACGAACCATACATATAATAATGTTATTCCTGCAAGACAGAAAATAACGTCTTTTATGTCCGTTATTTCCATATCATTCAATGCCTTAATGCATTTCACTGTAACCAGGAAGTGATTGAAGACGTTGAACATTATTTCTATGGTGAACATTTTAAGAAAAAAAATTATTATATTTTGATGGTAGTTAATTAATATTGACATGATGCAGGGAAATAAAGTTATCCTTTGCAATTAAAAATATTTATTTGAAGTAAAGTACGCTTTGTACTTGAATAAGTTTAGTTCAAAGAATAAGCCTCTGTCGTTCAATGATATCAACCGTAAGAAGACTAAAAGATAACTGAGTGGCATAGCTGTGCAATTCATTAACATTTCCAGACCCTTTAGTTAAAATTTAGTTGACTGACACGACTAGCTCTAAAAATGGTCATTTTTAGCTCACCTGAGCTGAAAGCTCAAGTGAGCTATTCTGATCACATTTTGTCTGTCATCCGTCTGTCTGTCTGTCTGTAAACTTTTCACATTTTCAATATCTTCTCAAGAACCACTTGGTCAATTTCAACCAAACTTGGCACAAAGCATCCTTATCCTAAGTGGATTCAAAATTGTAAAACTTAAGGACCAATTTCTCTTACAAGGGGAGATAATTAGGAATTAATGAAAATTTCGAGAAATTTTCAAAAATCTACTCAGGAACCATTTGGCCAGGAAAGCTGAAACTTGTGTGGAAGCATCCTCAGGTAGTGTAGATTCAGAGTTGTGAAATCATGACCCCCGGGGGTAGGCTGGCGCCACAATGGGGGTCGACTTTTTACAAAGGAATATAGAGTAAATCTTTAAAAATCTTCTTCTCAACAACCATTAAGCCAGGAAAGCCGAAACCTTTGTGGAAGCATCCCCTCAGGTAGTGTAGGCTCAGAGTAATGAAAATCATGACCCCCTGGGGTAGGGTGGGGCCACAGTGAGAGGTCGATTTAATACATAGAAATATATATAGAGTAAATCATTAAAAATCTTCTTCTCAAGAACCATTTGGCCAGAAAAGCTGAAACTTGTGTGGAAGCATCCTCAGGTAGTGTAGATTTAAATTTGTTAAAATCATGACTCCAGAGGGTAGGATGGGGCCACAATGGGGGATCGACTTTTTACATAGGAATATAAAGAGTAGATCTTCAAAAATCGTCTTCTCAAGAACCGTTTGGCCAGGAAAGCCGAAACTTATTTGGAAGCATCCTTATGTAGTGTAGATATAGAGTTGTGAAAATCATGACCCCTGGGGTAGGGTGGAACCACAATAGGGGGTCGATTTAATACATAGGAATATATATAGAGTAAATCTTTTAAAATCTTCTTCTCAAGAACCATTTGGCCAGGAAAACCGGAACTTATGTGAAAGCATCCTCAGGTAGTGTAGATTCAAAGTTGTTAAAATCATGACCCCCGGGGGTAGGATGGGGCCACAATGGGGGTTCGACTTTTTACATAGGAATATAAAGAGTAGATCTTCAAAAATCTTCTTCTCAAGAACCATTTGGCCAGAAAAACCGAAACTTATGTGGAAGCATCCTCATGTTGTGTAGATTCAAAGTTGTGAAAATTATGACACCCGGGGGTAGGATGGGGCAACAATGGCGGGATCGACTTTTTACATAGGGATATATAGAGTTAATCTTTAAAAATCTTCTTCTCAATAATCATTAAGCCAGGAAAGCTGAAACTTGTGTGGATGCATCCTTAGGTAGTGTAAATTCAAAGTTGTGAAAATCATGGCCCTCGGGGGGTAGGGTGGGGCTACAATGGAGGGTCGATTTTTTACAATGGAATATATAGAGTATATCTTTAAAAATCTTCTTCTCAAGAATCATTTGACCAGAAAAGCGGACACTTATGCAGATTCAGAGTTGTGAAAATCATGACTCCAGAGAGTAGGGCAGGGTCACAATGGAGGGATCGACTTTTTGCATAGGAATATTTAGATTAAATCTTTAAAAATCTTCTTCTAAGAAACCATTTGGCTAGGAAAGCTGAAACTTGTGTGGAAGCATCCCCAGGCAGTGAAGATTCAAAATTGTAAAAATCATGACCCCCGGGAGTAGTGTGGAGCCACAATGAGGGGGGGGGGGTCGACTTTTAACAATGGAATATATAGAGTAAATCTTTTAAAATCTTCTTCTCAGAAACTAATCAGCCAGGAAAGCTGAAACTTGTGTGGAAGCATTCTCAGGTAGTGTATATTTAAAGTTGTGAAAATCATTACCCCCAGGGGTAGAATGGGGCTACAATTGGCGATCGAATTTCTACATAGGAATATATAGAGTAAATCTTCAAAAATCGTCTTCTCAGAACCTAATAAGCCAGGAAAGCGGAATCTTGTTTGGAAGAATCCTCACGCAGTGTAAATTCAAAGTTGTAAAAATCATGATTCCTGGGGGTAGAATTTTTACATAGGAATATTAAGAGTAAATCTTTAAAAATCTTCTTCTCAGAAACAAATCAGCCAGGTGATTATTTAATATTGTTTAGACTTTGGCCTCTAGATGATTCCTGGACGATTTGGTCTCACAAGGGGTTCAGAGTTTGATGTAGGTTTATATCCGATATATAAACAATTGTTTAGGATCTTTTTGAGAGCTGCAATGCTCAACATGTGATATTACTATAAAATCATCCTGTTAGAAAAGGGACTAATGATAATAAACATTAGAATATCCAGTGGAAAAAATAGATTTTTACTGATACAGGATCTACATGTATTATACTACATTGTCCAGATAGTTTGTATTATGACTCCATTAAGCTGATTTTATCATACCTATTGTTCCTCAGGTGAGCGATGTGGCCCATGGTCCTCTTGTTTACTGATAATATCTTATACATATATTTACTGATATTATACTGTTATTGCTGAGAATAGTTGATATTTACTGATAATTTTACTGTTGTACCTGATAATTGCTGTGAGTTCTAATAGGTACTTAGATTTACTGATGGTACTGAGTATTGCTGATAATTAATGAGAATATTCTTTAAGAGCCAGGGAGTTTTCAAGAGATTAACTTACATGCAAATTGTTACCCTAAGATATTATTTCAATTTAACAAAAAACAAATACGTGGCATTTTCTTAATAGAAAAAAAAAATAAAGATCTCTCTTTTACAACCCCGAACAATTAGGTTTTATTTTTTTTTCTTATAATCTGCTTATTTATTTTAATGTATATATTTTTCTTATATGCAATTGTTTCCATTTGATAAAATTATAATAACAATACATGTATATGTACTTCTATTCTTATAATGATAGATGATTTAACTTTTACATTTTCGTCCAATTACGTTAAATATAACACTATATGAATTGAGGTAAAATTGTCGGTCCCAAGCCAAACGACAGATGATTCAATGGATAATTATAGGATGAAGGGGAAAACTACAGTCATTTGGGGTACTCCGAATCTCTTTTTACATCTTAGTTGCAAATATGTAAAACGCATTTTTATATCTTTGAAGTAGCGACTTTAACCCTAGTTCTAAAGACATCACCGCTTAAGTCTACTGCGGGTCCCTTCCTGGTATTTCAAATCATTAGCTAAACAGGCACACAACATTCTGACAAAAACTATATTCTTAATATTGACTCGATTTACCTCAATGTTAAAAATGCATGAAAAAGTTTTTCATTTAATAGGTTTTGTGAAAAAAAATATTAACAGTTCTTGAAGAATATAAAATTATCGATTTATGATCATACAGTTTGTCAATGTCTTCGATTATTCAAATCACATCATAAATAAAAATTTAGAAGCATTTTCTTTAGACTTTCCCCCATTGATGTCAGCAAAAACATTAATTAAATATTAACGTACGATATCTTCTCTTAAAACTTGTAACAGACTACTTAAGACCGTATGGTAATTTCATCTGATAATGTTTTGAAAATGCATTAATTAAGGTCTTCCGTTTCCAACGGAAGACCTTTATATTATTGTGCAGATTAAGATTATTCTTATTAGGGTCTTCCGTTTCCAACAGAAGACCCTTTTGTTATTCTTCGGTTTCTTTTTAGGGTCTTCCGTTTCCAACGGAAGACCCTTTTGTTATTCTTCGGTTTCTTTTTATTATTATTATACTTTTTCTTTTTTTTCTGACTCCTTTTCGGCTTCATAACTCAAAGAGTCTTCAACGAATTTCAATGAAACTTTCAGCGATTGTTGCAAGTTAGCGTCCCTCAAAGATGTTAAAGCTTCCATGACAACGTCACTTCCGTTTTGACGTTACCTCATTTTTAAAAATTTAAAAAAGTCATTTTGTCCGGGGCATTTCTCAAAAACGCTCAAAGAGAGAGGCTTGAAATTTTTCGTGGTTATGAATTTGTCAATTTACATGTGCAATAAGGCTGGAAATGGAAATCTGTAACTTCCGGTCGAAACCGGAAGTGAATCAAATTTTTCGAAAAAATGAATTTTTTGATCAAATTAAAAAGGTATACGAATTTTGTAGAACACAATCAGTTGATTCTAACACTGAAATCCGTTTTAAAATCAGACCACGCATATCAGAGATATTCGGGTTCAAAAATTGATTTTTCCGGAAATTTTGATTCCTCAGTCAAGATTAAGAAAATAGTGCAAGATTCATACTGAAAGTAACTTCTACTGAAAACAATTCGTACTTGTCATAAAACTATATATAAACACATAAATTTATATGCATATTGTAGAGTTTGTAAAGCTTAATTCAAAACTGAAATTCGTTTTAAAATCGGATGATGCATTGCTGAGATATCGGGGTTTAAATATTGATTTTCCCGGAAATTTTGATTCCGCAGTCAAGATTTAGAAAATAGTGCAATATTCACACTAAAAGTAACTCCTGCTGAAAACAATTCGTACAGGTCATAAAACCGAACTCTGTTTTTTAAATAGTTAATCTGAGTGTTTATTGAAACGATTTCGTTTGATACATTACGTTGAATGTGTAAACTTCGTTTGAAAAAAGAGAAAATTTTGTCAACACGAATCATAAAAAAAACAAAGCACACAGATCCCAATTATAACAGCGAAAAGCGATCGAAAGTCTTTTCTAAAATTTGGTAAAAGTGTTATTTAAATCGCAATATTAAGCCTAGCCTAATCGTCGCAGATCTTTCAGTTGTTGAATAATTGAACAACACGTACAATGTAGATTGGATCACAGAATATAGAATTTTTTTAAAATTTCAAATATGAATATATATTTATTGTAATTATTTACTTGAAAAATAAATGCATTAAAGTAATGCATGCTAATCTGTGCTCTGCATATTAAACACACACTTATTAGTTTTAATCGAAATAATTATCGTACGATTCACCATGTCAACTCGCCATGTTTTGACTGCGAACAACAGCTGATAGCGGTGTGTCAACATTTTTAAAAGAAGCATGGCCTGCAAGACGTCGATAGTGGGAAATTCAGCTCAACTATCGTATGAGAGATTATAAAGGTATGTTTCGATACAGGATATGTCGTGCTGACTTTTTCTTTTCAAAGTATTAGTACTTTTCAATCTAATCCGAGATTCCTCTGACCCTAACCTCCGCTTTTGACGTGCGTCCCAATATTAAAGCAGATGTTAGAGTCAGAGGAATC
>WFKH01011926.1:50580175-50609752 GCA_016163765.1 Magallana hongkongensis | reverse complement strand
GGGCAACTCCATCAAAATTCTATTTTTTATATATAAATTTAAGAAAAATGTTAGTTGCCTGAGTCTACGTGCCTGTAAACTTAATCTTTCCCTATCTCTCTTTTCCTCTCTTTTTTTCTCTCGATATCTCTCCTTCTCTTTGTTTGTTAATAAAATAAAAGAAATAAACTTATTATTATTGAATGCGTATATACTTTAGCAATTTGATGTTACTATACCATCAAAACTATTTTTTGAATAATTATTTAATTTCACATTTCAGTATCGATTTTAACATGAATACAAAAGTGCATACCGCGACCGTCGTAGTTCTTAAACAGTATGGTAACGCTGTATATGTTGTACACTCCACCGAGATCTACTTTCCACCATACGGTCTTGTCTGGAGAGCTGATTCCGATATCGAATGCCCTCATACACGTTGATGTATTTCTATCAACTGCCAAACTAGCATAAAACATGTTCAAACCTGGATATGTGTGTGATTGTGTGGCTTTTTTGTTGTTGGACAAATCATCTGTAAGCATATTATAGATCTAAACAAATCTTAAAACACCACAATGGGATGGTATAACACATACTTTTGTAAAAAAAATTAGAAACGTCGTTCAAACACGTTATACGGTGAAGCAAAAATAAAACGTAAATGTAACAACTCAAAGAATAAGGAAAGGGTTACACACTCTGAAAGATAAACCACATATTTCACAGTGAAACTCGAAGAAGGTAGTAAACATCCCTAAAGTAAAGAAACTGTACATATTTAAGGTTTTCACAATAAACAGCAAAGTTAAGTTTAAGAGCAGGGAAGGCCTAAACACTTAAAATACTATTCTTTGACAATTTGACAATTATTCCTTAACATCATTCAGTTAAATGTAAGCAAATGTGTTCTTTTTACAATAAAAATTAGATTAAGTAAAGTCAATGTTATTATACTATCTAACCTTTTTATCACCCTGCCTTTTTTACATGTATATGTAGTTTTAACGGCAATAAAGCTAAAAATATCAATTCAAAAAGTTTTCGAGAACAATCGATGAAATATTTTTCAAGCATGAACCCGATTAGAAAAAGGTCGCTTAGAATTTATTTTTTCATCAACTTCATCAACTGTTGTTCAATCTTAACAAAAATGATCTATAGTTAATCGTTATAAAGCTACATGACAAGTTTTAAATCAATTCTCCTAACCATAACAACAAAATACCAAAATAGAAAACAAAGTTGGGACAGAATGACCGACAGACAGATGGAAGGACAGATAAAGACTCTAGTCTCCCTCTTCCCGGTTTTACTGGTAAAGTGACTGATAACACAAGATGAAATTCTGATATTCAGTCAACTGAATTATAAACCCTATGTAATTTAACTCAGTAGCATTTAAGACATCTATCAGTTATATTTCAGTCGACTGAATGACACAGTTTCACCTAGTTGTGTAATGGAAACTTTTAAGTAGTAATTTACATACCGTATGAAAATGCTAAAGATAATCCTGCAATATAGGAAAATAAGTTTTTAAACTCCATTGGTATCATTAAACCACATATTATCTGACTGTTAAGTACCAGGAAGATTTTTTTTTAATTATGGAGAACATGTCCGGTCAAAATTTCAATTGGCTAACAAAACATTAAGGTTCTCACCGCATCAAGGCTTTAACGTTTTATGACACAACGGCACAATAAAATGATTTAAATGTTCCGTGAAATTGTTTGTATAGATTGATTTATAGGAATATTATCATATCTCATTTGTTAAAGTATCGAGCTATTGAACCACAGATCTAGTTTATATCCGCATCAGTCTTTTGTTAATATTTACTGAATTAAATTTTAGGAATCATATTTCCCCCCAAAACTGCTTTTTTATCAATTTGATTTGTATATTTCTTATGCGTCATGCTTTTTTTTATAATCAAGTCGATTTCTGATGATTTAAGAAACGATCTCAAGGTATAGTGAGCCACCTTAAATTTAACAACATTTTTTTTAAATATTTAAGCATAAGCAGAGGTTGCATAAACAACTTTCAGACAATGAAAGTTATTTTAAACTTTGTCAAAAATCATTTTAAGATTGTACCTGAATCAACCTCTCTCTAATTGAGGAACTTAGAACGACACAATCAATAAAAAGTGTCAGAATTACAGGACAACCAGTCTTCTCTTTTAAAATACAGTGAATTGAATAAATAAATAAACAAGTTATGCAGCTAAAGCTATTAAGGAAATTTAGAAAAATATATTATAAACATTTATAGATAAAAATTGTTTTATAACATTTAGTACTGTTGGTCATGTGGCCGACATCTAGGACATTTTTAGCACTTCCAAACCAATGTTAATTAACCGAATATAAGCTGTCATTTTTCAAAAAAATTAAGATTTCCTAATGGTCTTTTATTTGGTATGCTATGAATCTTGTACATGTTTTATTCTAAAACGTCGAAAAATAATCAATGACCAGGACAATGTGTCGCTTGTTCTGAAACAAAATTTTAGGAATATATCAGAGATGTGCCCTCTATTAACCTGATATTTCCTCGACACAATAAACCATCTCTTGCCACCTTCTTCTTACGTCCAATTTGTAGTTTGCAGCACACAGTTTTTGCAATCACACAGTCTTTTCTCTAAATCTCAAACATCATATGGAACATAGGTAATGCAGGTATGAAGTCTCAATTTTGACTTTCTAGCATTCCATGGCGTTCGCATAAGTTTCAAGTAAACGTGCATGTCCTCGTCTTTCATGTATAAATTGATATTTAACAGCAAAAAATTCAGTTTGTCAGATGCTTTTAAACAAGTAGTCCACTCAATGCATAGATAAACGTAAATACATAATCTTTATTTTTTTTTTTTTCGGCTGATGTGTTTTTGATATTCGTATTAGCCAGTTTTATGTCAATAAAGCTCTCAAGTTAAGTAAACAATATACCATTCAATTCACACTAAATTTTGAATACGATCAAATTACAGTATTGTAAAAGCACTTTTAGTAAAATTTATTTCTTAAAAGATATTTGAACTTCGTTTAAATGAAATTAACAATTTTAATTTAAAATACGAGGGTGAATCAGAAAATGCGAAGACTTTTGCCATAGCTATGTTACTTAACCGCATATTATTACTAAATTTAGTAGACATTATTCAGCAATAGTTTCAAACAAGTTGAAATCCAAAAAATTAATATATTCCTTTATTTCTTAGAATTATTTAAAATCTAAAATCTAATTTAAAATCTAATGCTGTAAAAATGAGGTAACGGCGCACGGTTAAACTTTGTGTTATGTCAACAATAAATCATATTACGTTGAAAGTAATATCTCTTTAAATTGAACTTAAAGCCCGATAATATTGAAATCTCAAATTAAGAATTGTCATGATATCCTATGTATCAAAAAACAACGGGATATATAGTTTTGTTGAAAAGATATCAGTAACTAAAGACAGATACTCCTCTTTAAAATTTACTCAAAACATTGAGGTCGCCGGAGGTCAAGGCGCAACAAAAAGTATAAACAGTATAGATTTAACTCGGGAAAAAACCGATACAAGCTTTGAAAATCCTCAGTGGTGGAAAAGATGTTAAAAATTAGTTGAACGTTGGTGTTTAACTCTAATACATTTTGTGGAGGTGGTGGTATTTGTATTTTGAACATCAAACAGTCCGAAAGAGAGAAGAACATCTGTAAATATTTGGTCAAAAGAATAAACAACGTCATATGACGTTCAGGGGTTTTCCTACTGTTAACGAAGGGACATGCGATAAAAAAAAAATGAAAACTTCGAAGAACTTACAAATGTACTTATGATTCTCGAACAAATGTCAACAAATTAGATGTCAAGTGATATATAGTGCCGATTTAAATTTTATGATGAAAAGCACAAAAGACTCCGGGTGTTATAAAGATTGGGTATCTCTATTAACTGTGCGTACGTCATATTGATGTCATGTTTGAATGTAACCGTGCGCCGTGGTGACAAAACATGTTGTTTTAAAAATCGCAGAAATGCCTTTTCATTAAATAGAATGAAACTTCGTATATTAATAAAATAAGTGTTGGTCCATAAATTAGTCTGTTAGTTATGAATTTTATGAAAAATATATGATAGACAGCCACATTGTCTTCGTATTTTTTATTGACCCTCGTATATATATACTCTTAACCATCAATAGTATCTAAATCAATACATTGGTTTCATTGTGCTTTTATTGCATTATGTATACTATTCGGATTGTTTTAAAATAAAAATATGAAATTAGTTAATTACCATATATTTGTATTTTACAGGAAATGCTCCCCATACAAGAAAATATTTTAATCCCTTCCTGGCTAAAATTATTGATGTTTGGAGGTAGTTAAAAGTATAAATAAGGATCAATGGACTTAACAAACGTTCTTTATTATCTAGCAGGATTGTTGTTGGCCTATGCATATGGTATGTACACTATATGTATATAATGCAAGTCTTTTTATTTTGAATCAAATTATAAGATTAATTATCTTTAATTTCTACGAACTGTCTTAATCTGGAGAAGGTGTATCCGAACTCGTAAGATATTATAGTCATTAAAAATACATATAATAAGGATTAAATTGGCTGTTTTCCATGTATTCTTTTCACAAATCAAATAGAGATGGGAAGCAGACACATCCTATTTTATCATTGTTAACATTACTAATAAAGAACAACTTTATTTTATTTTTAAGTGCTTTTATACAAACAACGCAATATTCGATGTTGTTCAAAACATTAGCATTGTCATATGTTTGTGATACACTTTAATATGGATGCATTGTTTAATAAATCTTTCTGTCATAAATCTCAAATGATTTTTTCTATGGGCATGAAAGATAGTTCAAACGTTACAACGTTGGTGTGACCAACATAAAACTAAATTATCACTTGTTCTTTAAAAAAGATATATTATCTATTCAATCAGAAATAAAGGTATCAGCACAATCATTTGTATTATTTCCAATATCAATATTTACACATATGTTCTTATGACTGTGTTACATGTATATAAATATTCATAAACTATCCTTACCCTGACACAAATGCATCTGATCTTATTTTGAAATAATACAATAGATAAAAAATAAATCCTGCTATATTTGTTTTGCAGACGATTTATCCTACAAAAAATCTGCTTTCCAGCTACATACACACGTAGGCACTGATTATGCAGCTGGGAACGCAGTTGATAGAAATGCAACATCATGCATGAGGACACAAGCCATAGGCCACAACTCCCCTGACAAGACCGTATGGTGGAAAGTTGATCTTGGAGGAATTTGCAACATTTACAGCATTAATGTGCTGTTTAAGCGCTGGGACGGCTATGGTATATATTGCTTGTTCATATTAAGCAAGATTTGCATGATACTTGCGTTACATGTATAAATACATGTAATAAAGTGAATCTCAAACATTTTAAGGAATGTTGTGCATAAGCAATCTATTTAAAGATATTATATTCTATTTGTTTTAAAGATATAAAAAACCTAAATATCATACCAACTGAACGTCTAAAACTAAAACATTAATGAAGTACATGAAAGAAATCATATAATCTATCTATATTTTCAATTGAAAAAAAATGATTCAAATAAAAAATGACAGTAACAAGTTGCTCATGAAAGAGGAAGTACCAAACGACAAGCATTCTCGGGTGGAAAAGAGATACGTGTTCGGTTGTAAAAATAGAAAATAACATTTTAAATAATAAGCAATCCCTATTTGACTTCTTTGGACTTGATCATTACAGTCGGTACGTGATCAAACCTATCATTAATCCCTTTGGGCTTATTGGGATTTGATCTGGTGCGTGACTGAAATGATCAAAGAATGATTTTTTTATTCCTCGAATAAATAATATTTGTTATCAGGCATACTTGAATATATCTTGATATTTATTTTTCCTTTCCTAGTTTTTTATTTTCCTTATTTTTTTTTAATTATTCAAAAACTTCCCATTTTCAAAGAATTTGGAATGATTCTCAATTTTCGATATCAATTATATGCAAACGGAGATATTTAAAATAGGGAATAGAATGTGCATATTTATTCCCTGAAGTCATTTTCTGTTCATTAAATCTATCATTTACACTCTAACTTGTGATCTAGACTGAGGACATTGTGTTAATTTAAATAACACATATTATTTGTAAAGAAACAAATTATATGTCTAGAATGATCAACAAACACTGACTGACTGAAAAAAGCAAGCATTTTTAAAGTGGTCGTGATATAGAAAAATATATTATCTAGAGAATAGACAACGTGGGCGTTTTGCTGGATTCTCTCTGTATGTATCAAACACTGATGTATCAACCATTAGTGACATAAAGAACTCCACTCTGTGTTACAAGGACGGACCTCAGTTACCTCCTCTAAACTTTACAACCACGTGTACAGAACACGGACGTTACGTCATCTTTTACAACGAACGACTGGACGGAGTAGAATATCCAGTAGGTTACGAACTTAGCAATGTCCTTCCTGAGCTGTGTGAAGTTATTGTAAAAGGTAATATCTTACCCTAAATAAACGACTGTTTAAGGGTTTTACTAAGTTACGTAAAATCAGATTACTAGGTAAAGAAGTTTAGTTTTAAAACGACAACCAGTGCAACCATTTTTATTTTTTGATTTAATAATTCCTTAATAGGTTGTATCAAATAAACTAAGCATCATAAAACTTTATTAAATGTGTCGCCAGTATAGTTTTTTCAATGAAATTAAGTATTGTTCTCTACATAATGTTTTAATTTGTCTGCTTATAAGAAAAAAATATTAAATTATGATATATCTATTTGTATTATTCAGTAAAATCTGGCTGGATCTATGAAATATGAAAACAAACCTACTCAAAATCAGTCGTACCAAGGCGGCTTTATGCGGTGTTTTGAAAGGTTTAATAATGATACAACGACAAATGCTTTAAATCCACCAATATTAAACTTACAATCAAAAGAAAATTTAAAATAAGATATAAGAGTTCAGCATTGACGGAAATATTTTATCAAGTGTATAAAAAGCAATCGTTTTTTTACGCAGTTCGCAGCTTTTTTTTTTAATAAAGATTGCGTTCTGGAATGCAGTTCACATTTAAATTGCGTATAACGAATAGCAAATCGCGTTAAAAAAAAGACATTTTGTATATTTAAATATTATATCAATGACTTGATTTTAAAAAATAACAAAAAAAAACTTAAATACAAAACTTTCACATTCGATTTCTATTATTATTTCTTAAATATCGGCCATATTGGTTACTTTTTAATGCAAAACACTTTTCCCTGAAATCAATACTGATTCAAATCATGAATCTAACAGATTTAATTGCAAATATCCACATAATGTTAAAAACCGGGCATTGAAAATACTCGAGTCTACAATCTTCTGGATTTTATTCCCTTTTATGCATCACCGTTAAATGTTTTAACGGTCATTCATCAGAATATTGCAACTTTCAAAGGTGACAATGGTAATGTTGCTCACACAAACATTCGAAAGACGTCGATACTTAAAAAAATAAGCAATGTACATCCCCTTATATTTTTAGTTTACACAGTTATCGAAAAAATTTCAAAATTGCTTAAAATAAAGATAACGTTACATTAGAAAAAGACAAACAACCAATTATGCTATTTAATATCAGATATCTAAATGTCAATTTTTCTTGAATTTCCAATGCTATTTCAATTTTGACAAAGGGTGTAATAGCCCTAGAATGTATGGCAGTAGATGTGATATCCTTTGTCCCATTAACTGTAAAGACAACACATGTCACATAGAAAGTGGAGCCTGCTTTGGGTGTGAGCCTGGATGGCTAGGGACATCCTGCAACATTGGTATGTATATTTTTCTAAAAAATTAAAGAACATTTTATTCTATAAACCATTTTATTATTAAGTTATGATAAGTTGAAACAATTGAATTGAACAATGAATAATTAGGGTCATTTAAATATCATATTTCAATTCTTTATTCATTTGCAATTCAAATACAGCAGTGCCGCAGATATGTTTAAAAGATTTAGGATGTTGGCTTAATTTCTTACTTGTTTCACTTTTTTAATCATATTTTTTTATGACTTATCTAAATGCTGTTCTTTTAATTGCAATATATGCTTCGATTTTGGAAACGATTTATTTTTAAAAGGTCGAACATGTATCTTTAATTCATTAAGATCTGTCATAGTTATTTTTTAATCATAAATTACAGAATTTTGTCGATATTTGTCATTCTAAAGTGTTATTTGCTTAAAGTCTTTGATCATTATCATGTGTGATGTTCAGTGATCACTAAGACTAACAATAACCGGGATTGGCTTTCCGAATCATTTGCAATATGTTTATTCCCATTTGTATGACAAACGACATCATTCCGTTGTATCATGGATGCGGCATTTTCTCTTTGAAGTTGTGAACTTGATAAATCCAGTTAAAATGAAAGGGGGTGGAGCTTAAGTGTGCGTTAACTTCCATTGCAAAAACTTGTTATCGCACATTTCAAAATAAAAACAAAATGCAAACACAAATTTATTTAAACAAATGGAAAGCAAAATATCATACATATTTAAGTATGTTCAGAAACCAAATTGACTTTAGTGTTCAATTTTCAAAAATGATCATACAAATCATGCATGATTTCGTAATTAAAAATTAAAAGAAATTTTACAGTTTTCAAATTTAAAACCACGGTTTGTCAAGTCTGTCATGGCCCTTATCTCAGCTTTTCCAATGGATTCCAATTTTGTTTCCGACAGATTATCGGCTCACACAATTTTTATTGGACTTGCGTATTTTCTCCACAGGGGGCTGCGGCTTCTGTTTTCAATACTTTCGGTGCGGGAGGATCCAAAATTTTACTCACATTTTCAGACACTTCTGCGCAAGATCACTTGTACTTTCGGACCGCCCGTTCTGACCTATGACCCGTTCTCTCCATAATCGCCTGCTCATCAATCCCAGCGTTGTACAATTGACTGGCACAAGTACGCTTGCCACTGTGGTTAGTAAAGTTTCCAACTAGACCACCCTTTTTACATATGATCTAATTTATTGATCTTCATAAAGCTCTTGATTTTGTTTACACCAACAACTTGCGCACCATATCGAATAGGGTTACCTGCTAACGGGCGCCTGTAAAACTCTCCGTTGTTTCCAAGCGCATCGATATACTGCTGAAAATAATCGGCGATGCATCTCTCTCCTTTAAAAAATAATAAAAAATTGAAAAAAATCACATTAGACTTTGAAAATGAATTTCAACATAATTAAACTCTTTAAAGTTTGTATCAAAATAAAGCATAGTATATTTTGCCAGACCTACCTGGTTTGCAGAAGTGACGAATATCCTTGCTCTGCAGAGTTAAATGAGCTAGTCCTTCCTTAAACGTCTTGTTAGATCCGCCGACAAAATGTACAAATTCACCTCGCCCATCCTCCCCAGTGGTGACGTTTGCGCAAGTCAGGTCTCTAAGCTCATCAAATCCCCTCCGCCCGAAAAGTTTACACATGTAAAAGAACGCAGTGTATCGCAAAGTTTCTGTATCTTGTTTCCTTGTGCTTCTCTCTCCCATAGTAACTCCTCGTCTCCCGGAGTCATTGGGTCAGCTTGTTTTACTTTTGTGCCTAGTACTTTGGATAGGAGAGACTTCATTTTAGCATTCAAGAGTTTTTCAAATGCAAATCTCAAGTCTGAGAAGAAGTTAATGTCGTGTCTCGTGTTTCCCTTAAGTACCTCAATAATCCTCAGACCAGATAATAGACCGACTTGGGAGGATATCCACTTCCGTCCTTTTTTACGAGCGTCACATACAAAGCGCGTACATGAATAGCTCATCGTTGAGACACCCAAGCGCAAAAGTTTGGGTACTGCAAATTCGAGTGACACACTCCTGTTTTTCTCTTGGCGCCAGTTTTCAAAAACACTAAATTCCCAACGAGTGTTTCTCTTTGTATTTTGATTGTTTTGACTAGAAATCAACTTCTCAATTTCGACATTCCTCCAAAACGAGACTTTGATTCAATTTTATTGTTTTTATTTCAAAATCAATAGTGGTACTAGATCTATCTCCGTCCAAATCAAAATCTCCAAACATTTCAAGATCAACATTCTGCATTTCGGCATGTGGCGACACCGGGATATCAATGTTCATATCAAACTCGTTTCCAAAAGTGATTTCATGCATACCGTCAATGAGTTTCTCTTCTTTTTCAATTGCATCACAGATTTGTGAAAGAGTTATGCCGTCCTTGGTAAATTGCAAAAAGTAAAGTTCATCAGAATTGATGGTCTCAATTACGTCGTCCATCTTGTGTTGTCCTGCAGAAAATGTCGTCTGCTCGCCAGTTGCGCTATACCACAATGCTTTGCGATAGTGGGCGGAGTTAACAAAAGAAATTCCTAGACTTTTCTAGAGTTCATTACATGCACTAGCGTAGTTACCGAGGCATTCCAAGCACAATCGGAAGGCCTCGAGAATCAAGCTAGTCCAACACAAATTAGCCATGGTTAACCATGATACAAGTTATTTATAGAACAGTTACTCGTGATAACTGTATTTATCTTACATCCCCATTGGGCGATACTCGTTGCTGCGCAACTCGTCCCACCCCAATGGGGATGTAAGATAAATACAGTTATCACTCGTAAACTGTTCTCTAAATATCACTTGTTTTTTAAAGATAAAGTACAACAAAAATATATCTCAAAAATGGAATTTTCTTTTTTAGAATGTAGAGAAGACTGGTACGGTGTAAATTGTAGTCACCAGTGTGTAGGACATTGCAGAGATAACACTACGTGTAATCACGTGACTGGACAGTGTACACGAGGTTGCACAGCTGGATGGAAAGGATCATTGTGTGAGAAAAGTACGTTTTAATAACTTAGTTCTGCAAAATAAAGATAGATAGAACTTTAAAAAACTGAATTCGATATATTAAAAATAAAACTTTTTTTTTACTATGAGTGATGTTTCTATACAGTTTGCTGTACGATAGACAAGGTCATTCACGATTTCAATTTGATAAATAAAGATACTGACCTAATTACAATTGTCAACGTATTAACAATTTCATATTTATTTTCTATGATAGTTTGTGATGACGGTACCTATGGTTATGACTGTGTCAACAGCTGCAGTGGTCATTGTCTGAACAACTCTCCATGCAACAAACAAACTGGTCACTGTGAACGGGGTTGTAACCCGGGATATACCGACAACGACTGCAGCAAAGGTGCTTACTAATAGGTGCAATAAATGATGAATAATTATTCATAGAAACATAAGAATTGATTATCAAAGCGCTCATTAGCAATATTTTTTTCTAGTTCCAATTCTAGAGCTCTTACTGTCTCTTTTAATAATAATTTGAGAGGATTGGTTTTGTTTATCTTTAGGTATTTTTGTCAAACTTATAAGTAGATTTGAAGATTTGCTCACTTATTAAAAAAACAAGATAAATTTAATTATAAATCGCTAAATATATTTCGTTTCGGTTATTCAGAATGTAGTCCCGGATATTTGGGTTGAATTGCAGTAAGCTATGTAGAAGTTATTGTATAGACCATGAAGATTGCAACCATATCAGTGGAAATTGCCCTAGAGGTTGTATGGACGGATATATTGGACGACATTGTAACAACTGTAAGATTTGTATAGAATTACAAAAGTGATAAAACAATTACCAAAAAAGCTTATAATTGTGAACCTATTTTGTAAAAAAGGTTGGATTATATTGATATTTTAATGTACTCATTTTAATTTTTACAGCTTGCAAACATGGGTATTATGGTAAAAAATGTTCCCTGGTCTGCCCGCCTAACTGTAAGACGTGTCGACACACAGATGGTATGTGTTCTTGTGAGGCAGGTTGGATGGGTCAGGATTGTGCAACAGGTAATTTAAATGATAAAATAAAGTGATTAATTTAAGTGATAGGTTCGCGATAGCATATTGAGCAAAGAAATAGTAGCCTCATTGTGATGACACCTCAGAATAATTATGAAGCAAATTTCATTCGTCTTTGCAACATACTACTATAACTGATACAATCTACCTTTCAGAATGTACTCAGTCCTATGGAGAAAACTGTCAGTATCCGTGCAGTATACACTGCATGAACCGGACCTGTGACAGATTTAACGGAAACTGTTTGTGTGATGACAAACATGGTAAATAGTGTATTAAAAATAGGTGCTAATATGTTGTTTTTAAAATTGGAAATT
Organism: Magallana hongkongensis; assembly: GCA_016163765.1. NCBI lineage: Eukaryota > Metazoa > Mollusca > Bivalvia > Ostreida > Ostreidae > Magallana > Magallana hongkongensis. The sequence continues at coordinate 50,597,494 of WFKH01011926.1, read as the reverse complement.
CAAAAGAAAATATAATGTCACATTTTCTTCTGTTTGTGTAGATAGTCTGTGGAATGTTCAAACGAAGGATGTACCATCTTATATAGTTTGGGTTGTTGTCCTTTCTTTATCACTTCTGATCCACGTTGTGTTCATTTCTGCTACGTTGATTAGTCGACGGTATATGATTTATGTTTTCTGTTACTGTACATTATATCTTTGATATCACCTGTGTTCGTTATGTTAACATCAAAGCCAACCAATACCTGATAATATTTTAATACTGAAGTTTATAAAGTTATTCGTGAATACTTTTTTGATCATTTTGGTACTCAAAAACCTAAACTTTTTTTTCATAGGAAAACATTCTTGAAACAGAAATCCACAACAGATAAAATTAATTTTCCTTGGCGGTTAAAATTAAATACAGATCAGACTGCTACCGCTGATGACCCATCTCACTATCAAGAACTCGGTAATTTAAAGGATGAAAACGCGTACCAAACTCTAAAACAGCAGTGAAAATAAATTAATTTTGTGTAAAGACAATGCACACTGCAAGATGTATATTTTTAAAAAGCACGAATAATAAAACTACAGTTATTTTTAGTTGTTGTGTTATTTTTCTGATATATGTTTGAAAAATGGAAGAAAAAAACGTAATAACTTACCTTATCATTCGTGTTTATAAAACTTAGTGAATTCGTTTTACATAGCATAAATTCGACACAGATCATTATTTTTGACTACCTCAATGATAGCGATAACGTAAAACTAAAAACTAACTCGATTTCAAAGTATTTTATCTATTTTTAATGGTTATTTAAAGGACATAACGCACGTTTCTGAACTACGGGACATTTTACATTTTTTGGCTTCCTTGGGTATATAGTAATCACTTCCGATAGTTTGTTTGCTGTATAAAAGCGTTAATTAGCCATAATATCGATTGAAATCTAAGCCCCGATTGTCAAAACAACCCGCTAATTAGGTAGCGTGTCACGTGGTACTGTGACGTCATATGCGACCTTCTTCAAACAGCTGATTGTCAACACATAGTAGGATTAGCGTTATCTTTGACATTTACTCGCCATGGAGGGAAGTTTATTCTGATGTTGATGAAATTCCCGAGAATCTTAACATCCAGCTGTACATGTTTGAGCCCCCAGTGCAGATAAATAACGACCATATAGCCCAAGAAAGTAGCGAGGAAAGTGACGATGAAGTCCGTAGAAACGATCAGATCGATATACGTGCTAACACAATTTGGTAAGGATATTTAATATAACATCTTTATGAGATGTTGATTTAATAAATAAATATAATAAATTCATTTAGTTTGCGGTTTTTTTTATGAAGAGAATGTTCATTGTTGTAAAATTATAGTCTAAAAATCAGGTACACCCGTTTAACCCCGTAACTTGTAATTTAATTTCAAATGACTACGGTAGTTATTTCAGAACACTCTGCATTAACTACTATTTCCCGTAAAACTAAGATTTTCATGCAACTAATATTAAAAAAACCATTTTATATTTTAACAAAGGTGCGAATGTGGTTCCTGCGAAGTTATGGAGACAACAATGGAGTGCACATGCTGTGCAGAGATTCGTCTCGTTGACCAGATTCGAGAATCAAGTGAGCTCGAATGCATTACAGAGCATGAAACCTTTAGAGACAATTGCTTGAATCCTCGAGTCCTTAAAGTTAGCCTCCATGAGTACATCCAAAGAGAGGGGCCACTGGATGACAACGAACCACGAACCAATCAATGAGTAAGACAATAACCAGTTTTCAACTGTTTAATTTTCATGAATAAACTAGAATGAATCATGAACTCAATTCTTGCTCTCCTTAGTATAACATATATACAATATAGACATGGAATCAGAAACAAATAAATTAAAAACAACAATTCAGCATTAATAAATAATAATAAATTATGAAAATATCCAACAATAAACAATACAAAAACAATATTCAACAACAACAATCTCTTACAACTGATATATTCTGTATCACAAGCAATAATTGACTGTTTATTTACAGGGTATATCGACACATCGCTTATAGGAGATTTGTCCTCTGGATATGGCACCGTCTAGGAAGGGGAAACCGAAAAGTTTTGCCAGCATGTGTTGTGACAGCCATTCGGAGGACATTCCCATCAGAGAACTACACTGGCTTTCAGGAATCTTATCTGGCTTTATAGACTTTATCTGGCAAACCTGGTGCGGCGTGTGGCGACGAGCTGGTCCTTGTTGACTGCAGCGTAGGCTGATGTAAGAGGTGGTGGCTGATATCCAAGAGAGGCTTTTCCATCCTGTGTAGCTGCTGGACATGAGGGTATCTGTCTTCTGCGCTCTACAAGATTCAGTCGCAAGATGTCCACATAATCTGAAAAAAACATTGAACTATGTAAAAAAAAGACAGTAAAAAATACATAATATCATGTATTGAATGTATTACAACTTTCTTGTTATCTTAAATTAGAAAAACTTTGAATAAACATATTACTTAGTTTTTCTTTGTGTCTGTACCTACAAAAAAATGTCAAAATTAGAGGTTTGACAACATACCATAGGTAATAGGTGTCTTGTGTGGCTTGACAACTGCATGTTCACCCTTCTTTCCTTTGGGGAAGCTCAGCTGCCACTGTGGTGCACCTTCTTTTGTTACAGCCTGATGTCGTCGTCCATTTTCATTGAAGTGTACAGTGATACACACAATCTGTAAATAACGGAACATGTTAGATTATTTGGTATAATGTAATGGTCAAAGTCAATCACACTTTAAATTAAAAATTATTGATGATTACCTGGCCATCATTGCAGGGTAGAAGAAATGTGTAGTCTTCGGGGCAAAACTATTTACTACACTGTGGTAGACCTCTAAGCTGTAAGTTTGGTGGAGAGGTGACAGTTTGGATACATCTTTCAGTAGAAATTTGCTTTCCACTACCTCCTTATACAGCTAATGGGCTCTGGATCCTGATAAAGATAAAGCATGTTATTATTTTACCAAAATTTTAATTTAGTTGTACAAATTATACAATTAATACTGCACAGTAGCACAGTAGACATTTAAAGTCATTTTTTTACCTTCTCTCAGCCACTGTCTATCTTCATCCAACTCGCCATGTTGACAGTTGTCATGTTTATTGGCAACATGCTCCACCAAGGATGCCCACTTCTGCTCCTTCATCTCTCCGTTGTCTCCACTGGAGGCAGCAACCCAGTAACAGTGGTTGACATAACTTTTTGTCCAGAGCCTGATATCTCCACAATCCTTTTTCTTGGCATTGGCCTCGAGTTTCTTTGAAATACCTGTATTTATAAAATAACAAATTCAATCAAAAGGGAAATTGACAAGCTATGAAAACCAAGTAGACTTATGTTATTGAAAAATACAATACCTTTAGCCATATGCCAGACATCAAAGTAGTGCTTCTTGTCGTGGTGTTCTGTTCTCATAAATTTCTTCACCATTCCGTGTCTGTCGGTCACAAGGGTCTGGACATGGAGGCCGGCATCTTCCAATCGCTGCAGTCCCCTCTTCAGTCCCTCGAGTTCCATGTGAGTGGACCCAGCCACCTCATTACTCTGTAAAATAAAAATTAGTTGTTATCATTACATTCTTGTTTAAGCTTTTTTGACCAAAAATCAGTTCACCATGTATAGTCCTATCATTTTGAATGAAATTATAAAATCATATTCACCTGAACTAACTGGAGGTCTACCACTTTCCCTGTCTCCAAGTCCATCAAGGTATACGATCCAAACTTGGCAGAGAAGCCGGGGGAGTCACACCTAGCATCACCTCCTAGTGTAAGTGTCCTTCCCTCATACTGGTTGAGCAGCTCGGCCTGATGGAAGTCCCAGGTAAACAAAGCTGCTGGCACAACATAGGCTGACTGGATTCGGTTGAAGGTTGATGCAGAGATTCTGGGCACTCGAAGATGGCGGAATAAACGCAGGCACTTGGCTGTGTTGATTCCACTGAACACCATGCTACCAGCCAGGAGAAGGTTGGACCAGGGCATTCCATGGTGACATTCCTGGCTCTCCCACTGGGTGGTATGTCCATTTGTGCAGGTGGAAACAGTTCCAATCATGGTGCCTCTGGTAAACTGCACAACTGGCTCACATGGCTCTTCACACAAGTCACATTTTCCAAGTATGCTGGCCAAGCAGGACTCAGACACAAGAAACTGTCTTTCTTCTTATGGCGGGGAATCACTCCTCAGGGTATAAGAACCATGATGATAGTCTTCAACATCCTCCGTCTGGTCTAATGGGTCATAATCCGGATCGTGGTCACCACTGTCATCCTCGTCTCTGTCACTGTCATTCTCTTCAGGTTGTGGCGGCACAGGTTGAGGCGCTAATCCGGCAGCAACTCGCAGTGGAACACCGTCAGACAGGCTCGAGCACTGAACTCCAGTCGACACAGTCTTCACAGTCTTCTGATCAGTCATGGAGACTTGAATCCTACGTGTCCTCTGTGGCGGACGGATGTCAACCTGGCATTTCTTCTCCATCTGGGTAGAGGTGGCAGCAACAGTTACTTCATCGACTGGTGGGGGATCTTCCTGTACAGGGGGTGGCACTTCAGGTTCTTCCTGGTTAGCTGTACACTGTCCTTCATTCCTTGTTTCCACCTCTTGAAGAACTTGGCGTAGTATCTACAAGAAAATAAACATTATTAAATAAAATTGTCACAGATATTTATTCATAAACATACATCAAAAATTAATTTTCATTGATATTTTATCACAACAGTTTCAATCCAGGCATAATATTCAAATATCATAAATATTTTATGTAGAATATGGTGCTAAAAAAACAAAACATGAATTTGCTCTTTTTCAAAAGCTTTTATTGGCTTATTAGAGATTTCACTTTTTTCAACAGTGTTCAATGCAGTATACTTATTATATTTCAAACTTTATCAGTTTATATTTCTGATCTATTAAATGCATGAAAATCAGATATCTAAAAAAATAATAAAAACTTACGTCTGCTCTCTGGCGCTTTGCAAACGCTCCTCTAGGCTTCGCTGGGGGCAGATAAATGGCGGCATTCTCGTCCTGGGGTTGCTGAAGAAGAAGGGGTATATCCGGGTGGGCATCACTCTTCAATCGAATTTTCGCTCCATCATACCCATTTTCTCGCAGTTTATCAGGGTCCCTGTCTAACTGGTCCTTAGAAAAGTGCACAGAACACAGACGACTGTTTTTCGTTGGCACAAAATCCTCTCGGCGGCAAAAAATTGTCCAAGTCTTCTTCCTCACACTTTCCTTTGGAAAACTGAAAAAACTCAGTCCACACCCCTTCTTCTGACGGCTTGAACACCCGTAGGCGGCACAAAACACCATAATGTACCGTTATCAGAAATCTGATAAGTGATAACTGGTTTTATGGTCGATTAAACGTAATCCGATTACAATGATGGCTAACAGCTGTTTTCACACCTTCTCGCTCGAGGTCGCATATGACGTCACAAAACATGGCGGGTCGATGGCGAGAAAAAATATGCATATCGCGGGATTTGAATTTCATCGCCTTCAAATCAATAAACTCGGCAGATTATCATGTAAAATAGGCGACGAAATCGTTTTTTAATAAGTATAGAATGATTTTATTTAAAAAAAAAACGAAGTTTAAAAATCATGCGATATGTCCTTAAATGGTTAAATTAACGCTGATGACTTATTCAACACAGCATCAATATTTGAATTAGTTATTATACCTGTGCTTCACGAAAATAAGTGATTTTGCTCGCCCGGTGTGTATTCTTCGACGATATTTGATAACCGAGAGTGCATTCGCATCGATTGTGAGAGAGAGAGAGAGAGAGAGAGAGAGAGAGAGAGATTTAAACGGATGGATAGACACAAACAGGAAGATGGATTTACGAGGGCTGTTCTGAAATTATTGAGACATTTTCTCTTATTCACTTGAAAAAAAGATAAACCCTTAAAATTTCACAAAAACGTAAAACAGGATAGAGTTTATCAATGTAAAAAGTTTCTAGTCCATGGCATGATTAGATCATTCCTGATAAGCTGACCAACGTGCCTTCGTCCAGTGACCCGGAGCAACCGCAAACATATCGCAACGTCATTTTAACGCTTCTCTTTGCTTCTGAGTTATACACACCTTACAAACGAACGGAAAAAAGAATAAATCTTCATTTTTCATCTTTTGTTTTCCTTTCAAGATGTCAACATTTACATATTCTCTCCATTCTTGTTTTTTGGGGGGAAAATTGAGTTATTTTTACCCTGAGTCAAATTACTGTGAAATGTCACTTATAGTCGTTTTTTTTTCTTATTTAAGACCTGTTGACATCAGTTAGTGTGTTAAAAGTACTTGATATTTAGTCCCTTTGTCTTAATTCTAATTAAACAAATTGAAAAATTTAAACAGTGCAAAAAGACGATATACTGAAGCTCTTTATCCCTTGCCATCGTATGGTTTTTATTTAAGCAATTGTGTGGTCTTAAAAGGTCTTCTGAGATTTCCACCAATTTGATGTATATTCGCTGCGCCGCCTTGACGTCAAAATTAAATATGACGCCGTTGTCAGATTTCTATTGCTTGGTAAATATATTTATACCATATTCGTATTTCATCTCGAACATTAGTGAAAACTTGATCAAAAGTTAGTCACAATAAATAGCAAAATGAACATATTCAATTTGATTTCTTTAATTATTAACTCTAAGTCTACGGACACTTAGAAAGTAGATGTTAAAGTTTTTTATTCTCCGTGTTTATGCCTGCGCCGAGTACCCCGACCATCGCCTTTTTTACCTACCGTCGTAAACAAAATATTAAATGTTTTTTTTAATATACTCTGTTTTAATTATTGGATGGGGTTTCTTCAATGTTTATGCCAATTTTCACCAAAATTCATGACTTAGAAAGGGAAATATTCGTGTTGTCTCAATAATTTCGGAACAACCATCGTAACTGAAGGTAACTGTATGCTTCTCGCAAAGTTGCGTTCTAAATTTTAAGGGGGAAGTATGTGGGGCGGGGGGGGGGGGGGGGGGGGGGGGGGGGGGGGGGGGTGAGTCAATTCCAGTAAAGAAAAGCAATGAGGGTGTTAATCTACGATGAACTGTTAGCTTATGAGCATAATATATACACAAATATCACAGAAAATGAAATTGCCATTGAAAGTGTGTGAAAGCTACCTTTGAAGCAAACGTCCATGCACTCCCCACATCACATTAAGTTAAAAAATGTTTTTTTTTATTCGATGTTATCGGTGCAAAATAATATGTGTATATGGCGACAATGTGGTAATTTCGCACCACTCACCCCTTGTAACTTTTCGCCCTGATTGGATTTTATCTGGCTATGAGTTATGTAGAGGTAAAGTAGATCGTTGCAGTGCATGTTTACATCTTAAGAGAGTTATTTATAAAGAACATGTATGATTTAAACGTTGTTGTCAGTTTTGTCAGGAGCTTGGGGGATTGGGAATCTACATAAATGTTTCAAATATCCAATAAGATTTGGTACATACATTCTATTCTTTCTCATTTATAGAATAAATTATATTAAATTAAACGTTCAATTTTGAAGAAAAAAAATTACAAAAATGCAATAAATTTTTAAGGTTTATTTGTGTTATTCACCTGAACTTATTTGACCAATAAAAAAATCGTCAACCCATCACCCATAACTTTGTTCGTATAGAATACAAATTAATTTATACTGAAAGCAATGTCATAAACTAGACTTAAAAGGCGTTTCTTTAGGAAAAGGAATCTTAAAATTTTCGTAAAAAATACCTTCTTTTTTCAAATCAAATGTAATAATATTATTCACCTTTTGTCTACAAAAATCATAAATAAATGTTTAGATTCATAGCTGCGACCAGACTTGATTTTTGTTTAGATTAAAACATATTCTTTTAAAAATCTAATACCTCTTCACAAATCGCATTTTTACACAATCGGGATGAATACACCCCAGGGTTAAACGTAATAAGGGTGAAAACACCCGGGGTTAAAAACGTATCAGAGGGGAATACACATAGGGAGAGCAAAAAGCACGCAGAATTCCTACTATTTTGATCCTTTAGTCTGTGTGAAATATTTCAGGTGTTATTTAACAAGAGATAAAATAACATATATCTGTAGGTAAAAGGATGTACAAATGATCTTTATTTAGAACACGTTACTGTCGCTAGAATAGAGGTTATCATATTTACAATTTGATTGGTCAGTTTTGATATTGAATCTCGAATCTCGTATTTCAAATTTCGTATTTCGAATTTCGTATTTCGAATCTCGAATTAGCCTTCTAGGCTTTCTTACGATATTGAAGTGTTATTTAAAATGCACAAGATGAGTTGTCCATCCTTAAAGAGCCATCATTTATATTGTCTCGTTCCTCACATTTATGCAATATATAATTAGGCATCTTGATACAAGCAGGAAAAGTGTATATTGCTTAGGAGTGTGGAAGACATCTGTTTTGATATGAGCCCATGTACAAGGCTAGGGATAACGCTAAGACACTTATCTTTTAAAACTGCCTTGACGATAGCATTCAAAAACAAATGATTAATGGCGATGTTAATGGGGATGTATTATCAAGCTGTATGGTTAATTATTGGATAAAGGGGCGATTGTGACATTGTGCGGTTACACTACTGTAATGAAAAAACCATGAGACTATAAAAAAAACCCTTAGGAAACCCTGAGTGGCACTGAGAAAACCCTGAGAGACCCTGAGGTTGGCACTGAGGGTACTGAGGAAGCCCTGAGAGACCCTGAGGTTGGCACTGAGGGTACTGAGGGAGCCCTGAGAGACCCTTAGGTCACTTTTAGTAGAAAAACGAATAAATTTTGTGATTAAAATAAAATCATAAAAGCTAATGTAATTAATATTTATAATAATTGTTTTGATTTTGATTTGTCTAAATTTCATTTTGGTAACTTTGAGCATTAAGTAAGAAAAAGAAAGTATGTTCGGGTATGAACCAGATTATATTGCCTGGATATATTAAAGTTTTATTTTCAAATAATCGCTTAATTTTTTGTGAAAACTAAAACAAAGATTTTTTTTTCTTTTACAATAAACATAAGGGACTTGTTGATGAAAAAAATATCTGATTTGAACAATGACAATTAAACAAGTATTTCCACTGTACTTTTTTTCTTGAACGCTGCATATTACCTTCTACTAAAACTTCCGTTGTGTATATCAATTGGCAATTCTTTTGTTTGCCCATAAACAGAAAAAAAAACACTGGAACTAATACAAATATACAAGATATACACACGCGAGCCAGTATTGAAAATATATTACAGTTGTAAAATTGTCACGAATTGCTTCAACTGAAAACGTCCGTTGTGTATTATTATGTAGAAATTTCATTGTAGAAAAACTAGAAAGTAGCAAACAATATCAAAGATTTTAACACAACAGGTTGCTGCATATGGTGTAACAGGCACCCGAGACAATGTTTGAACTATTTTACAATTTTGAAAATAGATATAGTTAATCATTAATATGCATTAATATGCATTTATCCACATGTATTAAAAATACAAATTTAATTAAGGTAATTCGCTGAAATGTTTTTGTTATACATGTATTAGGATTATCTAGCTTCAAAAAGTAGATTAGCGATGGGGTTACTTTATAATGATATATTTTGTACATCGGTATCTCTATATTAAAATTTAAGGTGTGAAATGTAAGTTTAAGAGTTATTTTTATTGACAGATTTAAACCAATTTAAAAAAAAAAAAAAATACCGGTATTTTGATGATTTTTAAGGTACCGTTCTTTGGTTTGACAAGTAACCAAAGAACATGCCTCGTCTATATCACATCACAGAAATAAAAACTGAATCTTACAGACGAAATAACTACCTACTACAAGAGTGTATATGTGTCAATTTCAGTCTAAGAAAGATGTCTGTGTAGTGCAATGTAAGAGAAAATTTATTGTTAGCTTGTTAGCAAATTTAAAACACTGCTTCATACTACAAACCAAAGTTTTCGAGTTTTTTCTTTAATCTTAACCATTAACAAAGGCTACAAATTTCTATTATTCATTCCTATACATGCCCCAACACGTACACCTGAGGCATAAGGCCGGGGGGGGGGGGGGGGGAAAATTGAATTTATGGGTAAAAACGCCCCCCCCCCCCCCCGTTTTTCTTTGCTTGTAAAGCTATTTTGAAGAGTCTGCCCCCACCACCACACTTTCCATAACAATGCCACGTCCCTGGACCCTTGTTCCTATTGAATAAGATAAACAGCCTTTCTCTACATTACATTATTAAAATCGGCAATGCTTTTAAGATCCATGCGGTTAGAAATTCAGAAGGTTTTTTTTAAATGTTGAACTTCCCGAATTTAGAAATATTTTCCACTCGATTAAATTTTAATATTTCTTGTCACCGGACATGCCAAGAAAGGGTGAGGGGAATTCCGAGGTCTGTGTAAAATTGTATTATTTTAATAAACGGTCACAGTTAAAGAATTACATCTGTAACTTCTTTTTGCCCTTTGTTAATTGACAAGAACAAAACTTCACATGAAATATTAAATTAAAAGGGAACAGCGAATTCTTGCTTGAATAATGTAACCGATGAATTTCTTTATGTAAAAAAAAAAATCAAATGAAGCAAATTATTTTTCACAATTTTATTTCTTTTAAACTCCAAAAGATAAATAATATCTAAACACGAAATTCATTTTTTTTTCTCTTTTCCTTGCTCTCTCACATGTACAGATACTTTATATGCGTTTAGAAATACTAGTATGCGGTAATAAGGCCAGTGTTAAAATGATGTATTTATTTCTAATTTCGAAAAAAAAGTCTCTCTCTCTCTCTCTCTCTCTCTCTCCCACATATACATATACTTTATACTTGTTTAAAACTACTAGTATGCGGTGATATGGCCAGTGTTTAAAATCATGTGTTTTATTTCTAATTTTGAAAAGAGTTCACACATTTCAATTTCCTTTTACCATTGATTGTCTTCATTCTGATTCGAAGAAAATTGTTAAATAAGTAATGTGTATGATAGAAGATCTACTGTCTCCTTTGTGTACAAGTACAGAACACATTTTTTTGTTTGTCTGGTATCAAGAAAAACTTCGGAACTAACAGACAAGGCTCAGACTATACACGCGACATAGTGATCCAGGCAAGATGTGAAAATTGGCCAGCTATGTATATGTCTTGTAGCATCAAAATAAAAAGCTGCAAACGGCGGGGCAATACATCGTAAAACAAGAGTTTGACTTTTTTATTTTAATAAAAAAAAGTGATTACGTCCAGGTCTGCATGGAAATTACTATAATAAAACATATTAAAGTTTATGATTATTTAACACACATACATAAAGTGATTGTTCAAAATCGGGATTTAGCAATTATGTAAAGAGATCAAAATCGAATGATTTCATTTATTCAGGGCTATAAAATGATTTTTTTTTAATAATGTTCTGTTCCATTTCCTTTACATACGAAGATAGAGAGAGAGAAAGAGAGAAAGAAAGAAGAAGAGAGAGAGAGAGAGAGCACATGGAGTTTTATAACTAACATCGTTTCATTGTCTAAGCATTCAACTAGTTTACCGATCTATGTGTGCACAAGACATGATTATTTATATGGGCAATACAAGTATAGCTTTTCAAAAAAGCTTACCGTCTTTAGACCAAACTCTAAACAGCAACAAGTTATCATATAAAATTCAATTCAATTTTATATAAATGTCGCCTTCCTTTAAATTGCCTGGGGATTTTTTTATATGTGCTTTTTAATCAAGCCTAAAGTTGAAACATCGTAATGGTATGCATATACCACATGCTTGTTGTTGAGATCGACTATAGAAGGGATGTAGATATCTTAAAAAAGATCGAATCATTTCATAAAATCAAAGTTAATACCACTGCATTCTACAACTTGTTTAACTGATATTAGATATTCAGCTTGTTTTACTGCTATTAGCGTTATCGTATCAAATTTTCACATTAATAGTATTAACATAAAAATACAAAATGAAAAGAACAAACATTTTCAATAGATATTATAGAAAGTTGCTTTCAACTAGTTGTACTGAAAAACTAAAGCTTGAATTCATTCATAGCAATTTTGTTATTTTTTCGTTTTCTCTCTTTTTAAGATTGGGAATGTTCGAAAATTGTTAAGTCGTACGTAAATTAAATCATCAGAAAATTGTCTCCCTTGCGCCGAACAGTATTTTGACCAATGAAATAAATGTAAATTTTCACATCATGTATTTTCTACCAATCACGAAGAGGAAGTGCACAACCCGGAGACTGTAAATTATTTCAACTCCTTATACCGTCTTCCAAGGAAGACGGTAATTATCAATTGGTTGAAATTACCATGCTTGTGCTTAAATAGATTGTCACAATGTTATTTGGGTTTTTTTCATACGGTAGAACAATATGATAATTGATAAATCAAAAATAGATTTACACTTGTTTAAAATTAGAAATAATTGAAATTTATGAATACCCAATAATCAAATATGTCTTATTAGTGCAACTAAAATGATATGAACTTGATTATGTGTTTTAAAACATTACATTTTACGACTGACTTTTATTATTTCATTTCGGAAGAATACTTAAAAATCAATGTTAACAGCTCATGGTGAATTTTGAAAAATGAATTTAGTAAAACATGTGGCCCTCGCTTGTCGCATGTAAAACGAGTATACAATGTACATGTAAGTACAGGATATATACTTATTATCTGTCTTTCTGTATTTTAACTTAATACAGATTATTAAAGATGCGATTAAAATGAGCACAAGTCTAATCATATCCAATTGCATCAATAAAATAAATTTATACCAATGCATTAATATATATATTAATCATGTTTATATTTAATGAAGATGACGCCAATTATTAGATACTTGAAGTATTTTTAATTTATCTTATTAAAAGTCGACCTCAGGGTCTCTCAGGGTTTTCTCAGTACCCTCAGTGCCGACCTTAGGGTCTCTCAGGGATTTCTCAGTACCCTCAGGGCCGACCTCAGGGCCACTCAGGGTTTTCTCAGTACCCTCAGTGCCGACCTCAGGGTCTCTCAGGGTTTCCTCATTACTCTCAGTGCCGACCTCAGGGTCTCTCAGGGTTTTCTAAGTGCCACTCAGGGTTTCCGCAGGGCTTTTTGATAGTCTCAGTTTTTCATTACAGTAGTGTTATTAACCAACCAACCTCTAAATGTAAATGTAACTTCACCTAAGTAGTAAGAAAATAATATTGTTTCCGTTTAGTTGCCCATTTTTAACTTATGAAACAATGGTTCCTTTACCGAATAGATGATATGTACGCTAAGTTGTATTTAAAAAGTGAAACAAAATATTATTTCCGCATATCTGACGCCAACAGACGAAGACTGGTCGGAATAGTGCAATTTCATAACTCTGGCGACCCAAAGATTTGTTTTTTCATACAACACAATAACCAATTATTTCACTGCATTAAAGGAAATAAACTTTAAAAAAAAATTAAGTTAAATTGAAAGGAAATAGTTTCGTGGTCGGTATTTGACAAACCAATATTTATTGACAAGTTTACATCCTGTTTTAGTTTGAAATAAATATTAAACTTATTTACTTCGGTAAAATTTCTCTTAACAAAGTCAGTTTTAAAACAGAGTGAATGGTATTTAATAGATCAGATTAAACAGAGTACTTTTCTTTCCTAAATCAATGACCCAACAGATTTACTTTCTTAGCTGTTTACTACGCAATATCAATATTTAAAAAACATATTTAAACGTTGTAATATACATAAGCGCACTGCAGTATGCATTGCAATATATAAATTTTCTTCAATCATATGGCTATTTGTGTTATAAGTACTAAATCTTATTACCTTAAATTCATTTAAAAAGATCAGAATTTATCATAAAATATGTTTCATTCAAATTCGAAAAAAAAGTTCCCATTAAATTCATAGTAATTGGAATACTTAAAGTATCAAGGTGTTATTCAATAACTGTTTGAATTATATTTGCATGCAAATGATATTTGATTTTTAATGTATTATGTTATACATATTTACACCCAACTGGCAGAAGTACTCTTTATTTTTTATTGTATCAAAAATGTTTATTGTTGCATAAGTTAAAAGGATCTCTAATAATTTGTGGTTGTATAAGTTTTATTCTACGAGTTTTGTGTTATCTATTCCAAAGCCTAATTGGCAAAGGAAAAGAAAACAACGAGTTGTATAAAAGTCAGAAACTATTACAAATTTTGGGAACTTCTTCTAATCACGTTTTATCCTGTTTTGTGTGTAAATTACCATCTTATAGGCTTTTAATACTAAATATCACAACATCAATTTATTTACGTAAAAGTAAGTTGTGACATCATCACAGTTATGTCAAATAGTTTACATGATTGTATTACATGGGTGATATCAATAATATATTGGATTAGACATGCAGCTTAAAGATTAGTAAGTATTTTATATAAAACAATTCATGCATTTAAAAAAAACGTACTTGTATGATGATGATAAAGTAAAATCTAAGGTAATCATTTAAACAACTTAATGACAATGAATGTCATCAACATACTTATATAAACAGAAAAGGAAACTCTAAATATCAAAATAAGAAGGCGACTTTGTCTAATATATGATAAACTGCCCACATGTGTTTGATTTAAGTGCGGAAGTATCATACCATATACACACATAAAGCAAACTGTCTAATATCACAGTGTTGTGTTTTGATATTGATTATCCTCAACACACGGTAGTTTCAGTTCTTGGTAGTTTGCACTGGCGTTTTGTTCCTGAAAGTTGGTGTTAGGGTTAAGTTCTTGGTAGTTGGTGTTAGGGATTGGTTCTGTGCAGTCGATAGTTCTCTTGGTTGAAGTTGTTATTTTTGTGTTTGTGCAGAACAAAGATTTCCAACAAAAGTGTATATCACCGTGAACGAGTCTTTTATAAAGTAAGCTGAAAAGTAAATTTATTGATTAAATTAATCTTAAATGATATCAATAAAATTTTTGTACAATAAAATCGTTATCACCCATTGTATTTGATTTTCTTTTTAATTAATTGCAGTTAATTTATTATGATTATGATTTATGAAATAACCATTACCAGAAACATACAAAGCTGCCCGTGATAAGTAGCACAACAATAAACATGATAATCAAAAATGAAACCATCCAGGGTGTTACATATTCTGTACATTTATTT
The DNA here is from genome assembly GCA_016163765.1 of Magallana hongkongensis. NCBI lineage: Eukaryota > Metazoa > Mollusca > Bivalvia > Ostreida > Ostreidae > Magallana > Magallana hongkongensis. The sequence continues at coordinate 50,582,275 of WFKH01011926.1, read as the reverse complement.
CTCCATTGACTTTCTACAACGATATTTGTTTACAAACTATTAAACTTCATTATAAAAATTAATAAATAATTAATTAATTACAATTAATTAAAAATTAATAATAAAAATTCCAACGAATAATCTAAGACAAAGCTAAAATATCATGAAAAGAAAATATATCGGTGAATAGAAGAGCATTTCTTGATATGTTTTACGGGGAAACCTTTGAGGTGGTCGCAGCTGAAACTACACAGTCCTAGCATCATTTTCAGATACATTTAAATCAAAATCGCTTCCTTTCAGATACTTTTACTCCAACCCACAACCTGAAGTTAGCGACTCAAATCTTTAATGCAAATTGTCCCGACAGGAGCTATTTTATAACAACTTTTCCCAAAATGTAAAACCAAAAAAAAAAAATGATCAATACAATGTCGGTTGTGCTGGTGCATAATTATTTTATTAAATTTGGAGAAAATATAATCTGTGAAATTTGTAAACGATAAATTTCCTTTATGTATTACGTGTACTTTTATTTTGTTCCATGTTATTAATTCTTTTTATTTTGTTTTAATTTTTTCACCTGTAACATAAATGTTTCTGTACTTTTTCATTTTTGTTTGCTAAATATACATTTTAGGCATGTATCCCCCCCCCCCCCCTTTGTCCACGTGTCAGTATGTATTTCCTCATTTAACAATTTGACCATATGCAACTTATTTATAGATTTTTAACTGTTATTTTTTCCCGTTTTATTGTTGTATGAGGTGGCTGTAATTCCAACAATAGTTCTTTTTAAATTCATTCCCACGATACTTTACCTACATTATAAAAAATTAACATCTAATATCTATATGTATATGACAATAAGCAAGAAAAGTGTGTGTAACCTCCCTTTATCTCAAGCCATAAAAGAATTTATAAAAAAAAACTAATCAGCAAAGCAATCGCAGTTTATATCAAAATAGCGAAAACTTGTTAATCGTAATACAGATGTTTGATCCACTTGTGAATTTACGTTGGAAATATACCGCGAGATCACTGCGAAGTCACACATCAACTTTCTTTTGCTTTGTTTACTTTTTTCGACAGAATACAAACAATGGAGGTGTGGTATTTCTTTTGGCTCTCACCAAAGCTTTTGTGATACTCAAAATTTGTCTTCAAACCTCACGGAACCGGAAATTAAGAGATAAATGTCAGCCATTTTGGTATAGTACTAGTAGATCTAGAAAGCATGCTGGAATACTGCCCATTTTTTTTTATAAATCTGTAGGTTTATCTCGTTATTTTTCCCGCGCACTGTTTCTTAAAGCTTGCATCGATCACCCGCGCGCAGCGCCGGAGAGCTTTGCTCGCCATTATTACTTATAAGGTTTATTTCTGACTGTCTATGTAAATATATCGGGTTGATCAATCTCAAATATGGCGAGCCTCGTCGCTATGAAATTGATTACCCATATATATATATATATATATATATATATATATATATATATATATATATATATATATATATATATATATATTTAAACTACATAAAATCTAACCTTGATCACACTTTTCGCCAAAGAAGCCATCCCGACACCAAGATAAACATTTTCCATTAAATCGGTCACATGTCTGGTTAATACAATGTTGACTACATGGATACTGGCAGTTTTCTCCATACGATTTGAGACATTCTAAATTATTAAGATATCATTCATCAAAATATTCCAGGTTTATTTTACTCTTGCTTTTAAAATATATAACCAAATTATTCAGTCATATGGATTTCTTTTAATTATCACATTCACTAATATAATATATTAAAAAATGTTAAAGAAACCGGAACTTAGCCATACCTTCGCTACAGTCGTTATTGGTGTACCCCGGGTTACACCCTCTGTCACAGTATCCAGTCTGCTTGTTACATATAGAACCATTCAGACAGTGACCACTACAGTTGTGTGCACAACCATAACCATAGGAACCGTCAGCACACTCTAAAATCATATTTACGTAAAAGTAAGCGTACAAAACAATAAAGAATAGTGTTATTTAATTATATTTATTTTAAAAGCAATTAAATTTGCTTTGTTTATGGTATATATGATTTTTTTATACATATCTAATGAA
>WFKH01011926.1:50539081-50580075 GCA_016163765.1 Magallana hongkongensis | reverse complement strand
ATATATATATATATATATATATATATATATATATATATATATATAAATATCCTACTTGGTATGCATTAATGTTATTGTAAATAATATTACTCAAATATTATTTGAACTTGTACAGTAGTTTTTAAAGTAAAAGTTCCTTAGTTTAAAGAAAATAGTCAACCTTTGTCACACATATATCCTGTCCATCCAGAAGCGCATCCATTGTCACACAGACCAGTTACGTGATTACATAGATTATTGTCTATACAATATCCTACACACTCTCCGCTGCAGTTGACACCATAACTTCCTTTCGTACATTCTGTTGATATGGTAATTTTTTTCTGATTATCTATATGTTATATGTTTGCTTAAAATAATGTAGGGTACTGAAGTAAAAAAAAAATATAAAGTTTTCTTAATAAAGTTAAGAAAATAATGATTCCATTCAATGACTTGAGGATTGAGGATTATAACACACATGTATTTATGATATCCAATATTACGTCACCGGCAGGCAGGTAAAACTGTAGCTATTCGACCTAAAGAAGTGGAATTGCTCAAAATAATTATCAATAAACGTGACAAGAAAAAAAGGATGGTTAATAAAGAAATATCTGATGACAACAACTTAGCTAAAGTAATTTCATATACTTTCCTGTGTATTCTACTTTTAATCTAAAGTTTAAGCAGGGATTCAAAACACTCCAAAACTACAAAACTAATGTTGTTTATTATCTTAAAGTCTGCTACAATTCAAATTTCTCAATTCTAATGTCATATCAATTATATTATCAACAGTGATTCACTCTAATAGGTGCTAAATTTGAAAAATACCTCTCAACGTAGAGGAACACAACCTAACATTAAATGTTCTTTATTCTGCTAGAAGTAGGTAGAAACAATGCCTAACTCTAACTGGGTTTGGATTTCTTTTAAGATAAAGCCAAGCATTAAATCAGCTTTTTGTCTTACCATTATTTGAGTAATACATCAATTGTTTAAAAAAAGGCCCATGATCCACAACGCTCAACTGAACAACAGTTCTTGATATCATTATTATCCAGTTTTTTTTAAACATTTTCCCTATACATTTCTATATTAAATTTAGAACCCCTCTTGGACACAAGTATTAGTCCAGGGGTCACGATTTGAACAATTTAGAATCGACATCATTTGAGAATGCTTGAATAATACTATTGTGCTTCTTCATCAGATTTTTTAACGTTTTCCCTACATATTCCTGTGTTTAAATTTGTACCCCTCTTTGGGCCCCAGTATTAGTCCGGGGGCCACGATTTTAAAAATTTAGAATCTACATCATTTGAGAATGCTTGCATAGTAATCTAAAAAAATTTAGCATTGTAGGTTTTGAGAAGAAAATTTTTAAACCTTTTCCTTATATATTAATACGTTAAACTTTGAAACCCTCTTGGGTCCCCATCATTGATTCGGTGATCACCTTTTTAAACAATTCAATATCTTCACTTTTTTAAATACAATCGTCGGTGTAACTAATGACATTTTTGTTGTAGTCGTTCTTGTGAAGAAGATTTTTTATGACACACATTCTTTTTTCACCGTTTTGTAATTATCGTCCTTTTAAAAACGCGTTCACCCTTTATTTTAACAATTTTGAACCTGTCAAATAAGGATGTGTTGTACGAAGTTTGGATAAACTTGGCCAAGTGGTTCTAGAGAAGAAGTTAAAAATGTGAAAAAGTTCACAGATAGACGTACAGACAAATAGACGGACGACAGACGATCAGAAACTTCACTTTAACCTTCGGTTCAGGTGAGCTAAAATACAATGAGAAGTTACCTATAAATAAGACTTTTTACCTGACACCTAGACAGGATTTTAGCTCAAAACTTTCAAATATTATTTATCTGTTTTTAATGTCTAAAACGGATGTTATAGGTACTTTTGAAGCTTCATAAAAATTAAATATCGAGATACAAACAAGATACAGAGTTTGAATTTTTTTCTTTTGTTAACAAAGTTCGAGTCTTGTTATTGCTTAAATACATGTATGTGTTGTATTGCTATAAGTTTCAATGAACTGATGCTTTTTTGTTGATTAATGATAGTATTTATGAACACATTAAATTAGTTTACATTGTTCGCAACGAGTCATTTTGATAAACAATTGGTAATTACTTACTTTATATTATTTCTGAACAAGTATGAAACCCGATTTTTGTTTACATAACAATGGATCCTGAATCTGGTTTGTAACTTGACTTTTAGCATTCAAATTTTGTTTAATCATTCAAAATTCAAAAGTTAACCATTTAATACATAAGATATAAAACAAGTGAAAAGCTGTCCACGTGATAGCAAACTGGGCTTTTTAGCTCACCTGAGCCGAAGGCTCAAGTGAGCTTTTCTGATCAAAATTTGTCCGTTGTCTGTCGTCGTTGTCGTAATCTTTTCAAATTATCATCTTCTACTCCAAAACCACTAGGCCAATTTCAACCAAACTTGGACAAAGTTTCACAAAGATTCAAGTTTGTTCAAATGAAGGGTCACGCCCTCTTTAAAAGGGAGATAATTTAGAATTATTGAAAATTTATTGGTATTTTTCAAAAAACTTCTTTTCATAAACCATTTGGCCAGAAAAGCTGAAACTTGTGTAGAAGTGTCTTCAGGTAGTGTAATTTCAAGTTTGTTCAAATCATGGTCCCCGGGGGCAAGAAGGGACCACAATGGGGGATGAATTTTTACAAAGGATTATATTAAGAAAATCTTTAAAAATCTTCTTCTCAAAAACCATTCGGCCAGAAAAGCTGTAACTGTTTGGAAACATCTTCATGTAGTGTAGATTTAAGTTTGTTCAAATAATAATCCCCGGGAGGTAGGATGGGGCCACAATTAGGGGTATGAATTTTACATAGGAAATTACAGAGAAAAAATCTTAAAAATTCTTATTTGCAAAAACCAACTGGCCAGACAAGCTGTAATTTGTGTGGAAACATCCTCAGGTAGTGTAGATTCAAGATTGTATAAATCATGGTCCCGGGGGGTAGGGTTGGGCCACAATGAGAGAATGAATTTTAACATAGGATTATATGGAAAAAACATTTTAAAATCTTCTTCTCTAAAACCAGTTAGCCAGAAAAGCTGTAACTTGTGGGAAGCATCCTCAGGCAGTGTAGATTCAAGTTTGTTCAAATCATGATCCCGGGAGATAGGGTTGAGCCACAATGGGGGGGGGGGGTGGATCGATTTTTTTTTTCAAATATATTTAGAGAAAAACCTCTAAAAATCTTCTGGAAAAGCATTCAGCCCAAAAAAGCTGAAACTTGTGTGCAAACACAGGTAGTGCAGATTAAAGTTTGATCAAATCACGGTTCCCTGAAGAAGGATTGGTCCACACAAGGTGGGATTTTTAAATAGGAATAGAGAAAAATCTTCTCACAAATACTGAAATAACAAAAGAGGCTTGAATTTTAACATAAAAAATATGTGGATAAAATAGGAAGATTTTTAACCTTTTTTTGTGCAAGATCTACTCTAATTAATTGTCAAGATGTTTTGAATTAGATACTGTAATGCTGATTTGATCAGAGTTATGGCTATTGTTGCTCAGGTGAACTGTATCCATAATCCATATGTCAGCCCTGAATTGATTAACACTTCCAATCCAGAGAAATCAAGAAAATGACTAAGTTGTACAGCTGGTATTTTTTTAAATAAGTTATCAAAAATCCAAATCCAAATAATATGCATATTTCAGATATATTTACAATTGATCTGCAAAACAACTTCCTATCTTGAAATCTGTAGGAGGAGTTATCCTTAGAATAGGGATACCCTATATGCAATATTCTGCGGGACAATGACTAAGTTCAACATCTGATATTTTTTTTATTCATAAATTATCAAGAATCAAAATCCAAGTAATATGCACATTCATGATATATGCACAATTGATCTGCAAAACATCAGCTTCCTATCTTAAAAAGTGTAGGAAAAGTTACCGTACAATAGGGAAACCCTTTTCGAAGCCGCCCGCCCGCCATTTTCACCATTTCAATATCCGGATTTTTCCTTTGGAAAACCCGGTTAAAAAATTAATCTTAAATCGTGTATACATGTAGGTCTCTTAAATTCTTTTGAAACATAATTATCGTAGAAAGAATGTAAACATAATGTAAACAATAAATGTTTTTCTCTACCTAACCAAGCCTTGTCCAAAACTGGCACCTATCATACAAGGTCTATTTGAGCACTTTTATACCAGAGTCATTGTTCTTTGGACAAAAATTTAAAAAAAAAAAAACGTTGTAAGATACTCCCTTGTTAATCATATCAGTGCTTTTGTTTGTATTTATATTTTAAATATCACATTGTTTTATGATTTTTAAATCTGTTTCTGGTCAATGAGGCTTGGGATCTGAAAATTTACAATACAAGTTTCTATATGTCTACATAGCTTGAGAGAGGACTTTAACTTAACATAATAAAATATTAAACACGACGATTTAAAAAAAAAAAAACATCCTGAGTGACTACAATAACTAAAACATTTTTCATAATAGTATAATCCAAACAATCTATTAAGATGCGAATGTCACTCAGTTTCTTTTACTTACAACTGATTAAATAAATAAGAATAGTCCGAAATGTCTTTTCTTAAAAATATTGCGATTGATTTCTTATGGGGTTTTTTTTTATTCTAGTTACCTTTTAGAAAAAAATACCAACGAATTAGGACAATTCTGTACCATTCTTATATATGTAAAGAATACAATCGATGATTTGAAATGACATATACTGTGGAATCATCATTGTTCATGGGGGATCAATGTTCTTGGTTTTCTTGGGTAACCCTTGTCCACGAATTTACATCCCCACGAACGTACAGTCATTGGAGAAAAGTATTCGTCGGTGACGTCAAAATGGCGGTGATCTGTTTACATTAATTACTCAATAAAAAGTACTATCCTAATTCTAATATTCGTTATATTACCTTAATTTTTTTGTGATATTGCCCTTCATTTTATTATTTCATGTAGACGAGTTGGAATTGTGGCATTCAGTTGCCGAAAATAATCTACCGATAGGTTTTGCCAAAACGCGTCACTTCCAAGATTAGCTGATCTCTAGAATCGATGGTGTTTCTTGTACACTGCAGGTGTCTTTTAAGTTTTCACCAAATATTTTCAATGATATTAATATCGGGAGATTAAGCTGGGCATGATATAGTGTTTATTATTTTCTTCCATATAGAACTGAGAGATCGCGACCTATAAACGAGCGCATTGTAATCTTGAAATACATATAATTTCCAAGAGGAAAATGCCGAACAATAACGGGCCACAAATTGTTTTCTACTTTTCAGAGTTAATATTACTGTTAACACTAGTCAATGTTCCAACACCTTCGTAACAAATACAAACCCAGACCATAACAGACAGTTTGCTCTTCGATGGCGAGCACACGTGATGGGGGTTCTCAACTTCGTCGGACTTTCCCCAGATATATACGCAGTTGTTGTTACCTATTTCTATTTGACACTCATCACTAAATATCCAGTTCTTCCAGTGATCATTAACAGTCCAGTTTTTTGTTTCTTTTTCTGAACCAAGAAAAGCGCTTTTTCCTGTTACATACTCTGACGATCATGTTCTTTTTCTGCACCCGTCTATTGCATTCCTTTTCAAATGATTTTTTCCTGAGAGTTTTTTTTTAAGAAAAAGTAGAATCCCTTGCTTCATTTATTTCTTTGTTATATCATCCAGTGTCCCCCTCCTTGTACTTTTCATGATTCTTGAAAGTTGTCTTCGTCGTGCACGGTGAATTTCGGCTTCCGCCCGGTTCGACGTTTGATGTTCACACTTTCATGAGCTTCAATTCTTTTTAATAATGCTTACAATAGTTGTTCCAGATATTCCCAACAGCCTCCCAATTTCTGCCTTATTCTTCTCTGTCTTGTAAGCTTCTATAACTTTCATTCTCACGGCCTTTGGTATTTCCTCTAACTTATGAGGTGACATTTTCCCGAGCTTTGTTTATAAGATATTTTAACAGCCGACAAAAATTAAAAGCAATGAGGTATTCTAAAAACTATGATGTATTTATGGGAGGAAACTCCGAACCCGACATGCTTTATATAAATAGCGCAAAAGAAAAATAGCCGCAAGGAATTTACAACGTCAAAGGCATTTTGACGCCAGCGACAAATACTTTTGTCCAGTTCCTGTAAAAACAAGCATTTGTTTAATATTTATTTATGAAGTAGAACTTGCTACCAACGAAACTACGTCCTCACCAATCAGGAAATGTTTGGCTACCCACGAAATTGACTCCCACCAAAAAATTATTTCACAGTAGTATGGGGCAACATACAAACTCAGTAAGAATTATTGTTTACATTTGCCATACATGCCTTATAAAATTGGCAATACTATTAAGTCGCTGATAAAAAAAATAGTTCCGCAAAGGAAACAAAAATATTAATGTGAAAATAATATATGATTTATTTCAACCATAGTCGTCAACTAAAACAACAAGCCCATATTATCAAACATACTGCTACTAATTTAAAGAAAACGCCATTAAAACACTTTTATATTGCATATAGACAAAATAACCATACTTAAGTTACAGTACGGCCCTGTCCACCCAAGTTTACAGGCAAAACAGGATCCATTTAGTATGTGACATATATTGTCTTTACAGTTGGTCGGGCATGGAATGTCACAACTATTGCCATACACGCTTCGTTCATAACAGCCTATATGAAATATATATCAAATGAAAGAAACATTGAGTAATGTAAACAACAAACTATTTATTTCATATATCTAATTAGATATATGTCATCTACCGCGACTGCTTGATGTATTCTTGAAATAAAGCAGATATACATTAATAAGTTGTTATTGTCTTTACATGGAGAAGATATACTTATTTTTTTCAAAAATTTGCAGACATGATGTGTTATTGTTGTCTTTGTTATACCAAAGTAAAACGTAATCTCTTAGTTTACCTTTTTTAGGATAGGGTTGGAAATCGAAGTCAAAGTTAGCATATGATAACATTTAAATGTACCAGTCCTCACCTTATTTTCCTTATATGCAGAAACATATTAATTTAATTCCATCTGTTTGCAAAGAGGAATTTTAATTGCCATCTATTTTTAAGGAGTTTGGGTGGGATGTTACAACCACTGGTGAAATGAAACCACTATTGAAATAAATTATTTCAATAGTGGTTCGGAAAGTATTTCATTAGAAGAATCCCTTTTCTACCACTATTAAAATAAAACCACTATTGAAATAAATTATAGCGGTTGGGGATGTATTTCATTAGAAGAATCACTTTTCAACCACTATTCAAATACAACCACTATTGAACTAATTATTTCAGTAGTGGTTGGGGATGTTTTTCGTTATATAAATAACTTTACAGCCACTATTAAAATACAACTACTATTAATTTTTTTTTTCAATCGTAGTTGGGAATCAATTTCTTTATAGATATACTTTGCAATCACTATTGAAGCACATTTGGAAATAAAGAAGTTGTATATCATTTTTGCAAACTATTTTCAAATGCAAGAAACACTTTATCTAACAAACAATTCCTAATTGAAAATTTATGTATTTATGTCTTATAGACTAGCATATTTTACGAAAATAATAACCGAAACTATGAAATAAATGTACTAATGTTAGGATTTTGACTGCTGTTCAGAAATAAATAACAGATTCTCGCAGATTTTCATATATATATATTTTTTTTCATATCTTTTCTTTACCTTTCTCTTTCTATAGATATATAATGTTTTATGAAAATTGTTCATTATTAGTACAAGGGTGGACACCTTGTAAGTTGCCAGAAGTTCTATTCAAAACCCCTGTATATTAAATATGCAATAAAGTATGTTAAAACCAATTAAACACGACTACTATAGAAATAAATATTGTCGTTTACTTTTAATCAGAGTGGGGGATATTAAATTGTGTTTGAGAATCCGTCTGACCGTCTTCCGTCTATTATTCTGCTTGTGTGTAACACTCTCGTTAATCACAACCGAAACAAGTTATTCCAATAGTAGTTGGGGTGTATTTCATTATGAGAATCACTTTGTGACCACTATTGAAAGAAAAATAAATTCTTTAAATAGTGGTTCGGGATGTATTTCATTACGACCATTTTTGAAATGAATTTTTCAATAGTTGTTGGTGATGAATTTTACAATGTACTACGACCACTATTGAAATAAATTATTTCGATAGTGGTTGGTTGTGAATTTCATTATAAGAAATTATTTGCAACCACTATTGAAATACAAACACTATTAAAATAATTTATAATGTATTTCATTATAATCATCATTGTAGAAATAGATTATTTCAATAGTGGTTAAAGAGGTATTTTTTACTAGAATCACTTTGCAACCACAATTGAAATACAACTAGCATAGAAATAAATAATTTCAATAGTGGTTTGGGATGCGTTTAATTACAACCACTATTGAAATAATTATTTCAATAGTGGTTAAGGAGTGGTCGAGTACATATTAAATCATAACTACTATTGAAATAAATCATTTCAATAATGGTTGCTGATGCGTTTCATTACAACCACTACTGAAAGAAAAGTACCTCAATAGTGGTTGGGATACATGTCATTGTTATGTTTATTATTCCGTCTGTGTGTAACACTTTCGTTTCCGGATGACAGGTGGTATGGGAAACATGACGATATACAGGTGAATCAAAGTACATCATAATTAAGAATGAATTGGTCCTCTTATAAGACAAACTTCTTATATTAAGAATTTCCCCTACCACCTATCATCCGGAAAGGAAAGTGTTTGCACATAGACGGAATAATAGACATAAAAATGACTTGTATCCCAGCCACTATTGAAATACTTTATTTCAATAGTGATTATATTGAAACGCATCCCAAACCACTTTTGAAATAATTTATTTCAATAGTGGTTGTATTTCAATAATGGTTGCAAAGTGATTCTAATAATGAAATACACCCTCAACCACTATTGAAATAATTTATCTCAATAGTGATATTTATAATAACATTTATGCTTAAATAATATTGAACAATTAATTGCAAATTAAAACTTATAATAAAATACATCCACGACCTATATGGAAATAATTTAACATATAAGTGATATAAATATTAAAATTTATTCCTAGCTACTATTGAATAAAAATATTGCTGAAATTAAATAGTGGCTTCACAGTGATTCTTATAATGAAATACATCCCTCACCACCATTGAAATAATCTATTTCAATAATGATTATTATAATGAAATAATCTTTTTCATTAATGATAATTATAATGAAATACATAATAAATTCTTTTAATAGTGTTTGTATTTCAATAGTGGTTGCAAATTACTTCTTATAATGAAATTCAAAACCAACCACTATTGAAATAATTTATTTCAATAGTGGTCGTAATAAAATTTATCGCCAACAACTATTGAAAAATTCATTTCAATAATGGTCGTATTGAAATACATCCCGAACCACTATTGAAAGAATTTATTTGTATTTCAATAGTGGTTGCAAAGTGATTCTCATAATGAAATACACCCCAACTACTATTGGAATAACTTGTTTCGGTTGTAATTAACGAAAGTGTTACACACAAGCAGAATAATAGACGGAAGACGGTCAGACGGACTGTTAAACCCAATTTAATGTCCCCCACTCTGATTGAAAGTAAACGACAATATTTATTTCTATAGTAATCGTGTTTAATTGGTTTGAACATACTTTATTGTATATTTAATATACAGGGGTTTTGAATACAACTTCTGGCAACTTACAAGGTGTTCACTCTTGTAGAAATAATTTACAATTTTCATAAAACATGATGTATCTATGGAAACAGAAAGGTAAAGAAAAAATATGAAAACAATCTTTTATGTATGTAAATCTGCGAGAATTGGTTATTTCTGCAAGGTAGTGCAAATCCTAACCTTAGTACAGTAAGTTCATAGTATCGATTATTATTACCGTAAAATATGCAAGTCTATAATACCTAAAGTGTATATTAGGAATTGTTCGTTAGATAAATTTGCATTTAAAATAGTTTGCAAAAATGATATACAACTTCTTTACTTCCAAACGTGTTTCAATAGTGATTACAAAGTAATACTTATAAATAAATTTATTCCCAACTACGATTACAAATATAATTTTAATAGAAGTTGTATATCAAAAGTGGCTGTAAAGTTATTTTTATAATGAAATACATCCCCAACAACTACTGGGATAATTAGTTCAAAAGTGGTTGTATTTCAGTAGTGGTTGCAAAGTGATTCTTGTAATGAAATATATCCCCAACCACTATTGAAATTTTTTTCAATAGTGGTTTTATTTCAATAGTGGTTGCAATGTGATTCTTCTAATGAAATGCGTTCCCAACCACTATTGAAATAATTTATTTCAAATGTGGTTTTATTTCAATAGTGGTTGCAACAGTTGGGGATGAAGATGGAGAGTAGTTTGAAAATCGAATGATAGTAAATATAGTATCACATTAAAAAAACCCAGTCTGTACCTTGCACGATGACTTCACATAGTTCAGTATAAACATTTACAACTTCGTAACCTTCTGGGTATATCACTCCATCTCGGCGTTCATTGTAAAAGATGACGTAACGTCCATTTTCTGTGCAGGTGGTTGTAAAGTTCAAGGGCGGTAACTGGGGTCCGTCCTTGTAACAAAGAGTGGAGTCATCAATATGACCAGTGTTTGAAACATAGAGAGAAAACCCGGCAAAACGGCCTTGCTGTCTTTTCTCTACAATAAAATATTAACGTCATTTCATTGCAGAGTTATTTCTTAACAGCACACTAAATCTGGTTTTGTTTCTTTTAGATATTTTTTGTTTGTAAAGCTGATGCTTTGATATACAAAAACGCTATCGCAATCTTATCACAGCTTCCATTTTTATCACAATTTAACATACAAATTAGTATCGTTCTGTCGCTTAAGACTATTTTGAGTTTAGTTTTATTTACTCAATTAAATCACGCACTCATCTTTTGTTGAATATCAGAGTTTTGTAGCTCAAAAATTTTAAATATTTATAAATGATGATAAAATAAAATATTCTTTTTACTTCTTGTGACTGACTCCAATTTTCAATATCATTTAATGTGCTTAATCATTATTGAAGATACTTGACTGACACCTATCTTTTGATTGTGTAGAAAAGAATATTGATCCACTTATTTGACTTTTATCATTTAAGACTATTGTTGTTTTGAAAAAGATTTACAAATGAATTTCAGACAAGCGCTTGTAATACATTATCTACACATGCAGACAGATAGTGTATTTATGAAAGATAAATTCTGCTTTTCAGTGTGAATTTTTAAAGAAATATATAACAGAAAAGACGTCCCTGGTAACTTATATAGTTAGTGGGAATTTCGGGAACTGTTCCTCCAAGAAATGACAAATACCGCATACAGACTATGCTACTCTTTGAGAAACACCAACGCCTGAAACCAGTAAATTCTATTATCATCGCAAATAATAAATAATTTCATACCCGCAAAATACCGCAGGAAATAAACAACCGCAGAGCTTACCCGTTATACGGTATTTAGAAAATGATATTGATACGCCAAATCCATTTAACAGTGTTACTTATCTGTTGGGATCCCATGTGTCCTAAGCTCTCAAAGACAGAATTTGAAATGACGAATTGTTTCATTTAAATAAGGTGTTGCTTAAAGAGCCTTGCACAGAAATTTAAAATCAAATTGTTTATGACGGGGAGGGGGGGGGCTGTTTTTCAGGTTAAACCAAAACATAAAGAAACACAAATTACAAACTTCTCCCAGTAGATGGCTGCATTTCGTATATATGCTTCTATTCACTTAGAAAAAACAGTAAATTGATTTAATGAAAAGGCATTCAAAAATCAATAAAAACATTACAAACTTTTCTAGTTACTCACTGTAAAGAATGTAACAAACCGGAATATTCGTAGTTCTTAAACAGGATGCTAATTCTGTAAATGTTGTACACTCTACCCAGATCCACTCTCCACCAAACGGATTTATCTACAGAACTTTGTCCTATGTCTCGTGTCCTCATACACGTTTCTGTGTTATCATCAACCGCGTTACTAGCGTAATAAATCGAGGATGGCCCTGACTCTGTGCATGACTGTGATGCTATCTTTTTGTAAGATAAATCATCTGTAACAAAGCACTTAAATTTTCATCTCAATTATATTAACACTGAAATGAATGGGGAAAAAACCCACATAAGTATAAAAATACTTGTGAAGGCATATGATGAAATGCCACATACCGTAGGAAACTGTTAAAGAGATCCCAGTGAGATAGAGAAAAAAGATGTAATAGTCCATTCTTCTGATAAGTTATAAAACACCTCTATACGTAAGATAACCGGAAGATCTGAAACATTATCAACTAAGGTGTATATGAAAAAATATCGTTTTTATTACTGTATTTTGTGTACTTAATTGAAGTGTAATTGATCGATTTTTTATGTTTAACGACTCGTCTATTTTTCTAACCAGGTCCCTTTGAAAGGCTTCATATTTTCAACCGATTAGTCACACGGTAATAAACGAAAAGGAAATGTCATAAATACCAGTACTAAGCTCATATAACAATTTTATTTACACAAAATCAAAATTACTGAAAGCGGAAATTAACAATGCTTGTTATCATGTTTATATTTAATTTCTGTTCTCTAAAATTGACATCCGGCAATTGCTGTAAGGTTATCAATCGATAGAATTTGCATATACTGCCAAATAAAGATTTTACGTTATTCTAAATAACTTTTTTAATATTAGTTTATGTTTAAATCAGTAAAACAAAAAGAACTATTCGCACTTTATATTTTTTACTGAACATCTTATACTGTGGAATGAAGAAGGCTGGTTTGGAAAAAACTGTAGTCAGCAGTGTATATACCACTGCAGAGACAGTGTGACCTGTAATCACGTAGTTGGTCAAAGTGACGAAAGTTGTGCTCCTGGATGGATATGATCTCAGTGTGACAAAGGTATTAATGATAGAATAACATGGATTAATTAGTCTAGATCGGGTTATATAAGTATCAGTGATACTAAGTGTCTAATATTTTATTAATACATAATTTCTTTACTAAAGAGTGGGATAACGGTACATATGGATATATGTACCACTGTGCCAAAAACTGCAGTGGTCATTGTCTAAACAACTTTCCGTGTAACTACCAGACTGGTCACTGACAGAGGCTGTGACCCTGGATATATCTACATATCGACAACGACTGCATCAATGGTGTGTTTTTGCAGGTGTCGTTTATTTTAGCAATATTCAAGACAGATTTCTTGAAAAAAGTACTAGTTTCTATCCTTTTGTTTGTTTGTTTGTTTTGTTTGTTTCTTTGTTTAGGTTTTTTTTGGTTTCTTTGTTTAAAAATGTCTTAGGTGACTACGTTTTTTTGAGATTTTAGGAAAGTGTGTGGCGTTAATTTAATGTCTGAAGAACCAGATTGCAGGTATATTGGACGACATTGTAACATTTGTTATATTTTTAAAGAGACACAAAAAATGATGAATACTTTATAAATCATATCTAATAATTGTGAACGCATTTTTAAATTTAACTGCGCATATGACTAATTCATATACCAATGTTTGACTTAAATAGCTTGCCAATCTGGGTATTACGGTACAAACTGTTCCCTGGAATGTGCGCCAAATTGTAAAACATGTAGACACACGAATAATCTGTGTTCCTGTAAGGCGGGTTGGATGGGTCATAAATGTTCAATAGGTATTTGAAGTAATACCTTTTTCTTGGATCAGTGATAGAATTTAATATTTATCTGTGATGCTACAAAGGTATGAATCAGTTTGTATTTACCATGTCACAAAATCATCAACCCGTTTAAAACAATCGATATAATTTATCTTTTAGAAAGTTCGCAGTCCTGTGAAGAGAATTGTCAGTATCCGTGCAGTATACACTGCATGAACCAGACATGTGACAGATTCAACGGAAACTGTTTGTGTGATGACAAACATGGTACATAGTGGAATAAAATAGGTGTATTACTATTTTGTTGTTTAGATTCATGAAGAATTCAAAAGATAAAAACATTGCAACATTTTTTGTACAGATAGTATACGGAGTGTTGAGACAACGGTTATACCATTTAATACAATATGGATTGTTGCCTTCTCTATTTCAATGGCCATCCACATGATATTTATTTCTGTTACCTTCATTGGTCGACGGTATGATAATTATGATTTTGGTATTCTTTTACTGTAATTTACATAATTTATATTGACTGTGTTTGGCAAGTCAAGCAACCCCTATTTATTTTTTGATGATAAAAAAATACAATGTTGGTCATTTTGGTACTTATTTTTTTCATAAGAAAACATTATTGAAACAGAAATCTACAACTGATTAAGTTAATTTTCCTGGACTGAATACAGATCATACTGATACCACTGATGACCCATCTCATTATCAAGACCTCCATGATATAAAATAAGATAACGCGTTACAAACACTAAAACAGCAGTCAAAATGAAATAATTCTGTGTAAAGACAATGCGCACTGCACCATGTATATTTAAATTAGTACGAACAATAAGATTAGAACTATTTTTTTTTAGTATATGTGTTATTTTTTGATAAATGTTTGAAAAAATTGAAAAAAAAAAAATACCTTTCATTTGTGTCCATAAAACTTTATGGAATTCAATTTAATTAGGATCAATCCGACACAAGTCAATATCTTTGACTTTTATAATGAAGGCGAACACGTAAAATTAAGAATACTCCAGTTCCAACGTATATCATGTCTGTTTAATTGTTTTTGATAATTAAATTACTTTGGTGAGTTATTCCACACATTTTAAATAATAAAATTAGTAAAAATACCGCATGCCTTGCTAATCTATGTGTTTTCATCGCCCTTTGTGTTATTCCGATATTTAATGACACAATCAGGGCGCTTAATCATTTAACATCCGAAGATTGCCGGAGAGGGGTGTGATATAAATCTTATATCACACCATAGGGTATATATCACACGGGTAGGCGAATTTTCTGTTTATATCGCACAGGGCGGAAATGGGTATATTTTCTATAAGTATACGATATAATAATTAATCAATGCATTGGTCGAGATAACATAAAGAGAGAGAATGCAGTCCAACTCTTTAAAGACTTAAATGTGTGCAGTGGAATGAGCCGTCTAGGCTTTCGTATGATATTGAAATGTCAGAAAGCATATGATCACTTTTCCATTTTTAAAAATGCCCTTTACACTTATTTATTATTTATTTATTTATATTGTTTCTTTCCTCATATTAATGCAGCTAGAAAACATAATGAGGCATTTTGACACGAGTAGGAACAGTATATATGGCTTGGGATTATGGAAAACATCTGCTTTGATTTGTGGTCATTTACAAACTGTGGCTAGGGATAACACTGAGACAATTGCCTTAAAAAGGAAATGGTTAAAGAAACGCTAGCATTGAAGAGTAAACTATTAAGGGGTAGTATTCTCAACCGTTTTCAACCTATATGGTTAAATAAGACTCCATAATGCAATATAAGTTTTAATTTTACTATCACATTAATGCTGTTATCAAAGGCTAAGTACATATTTTGTTTTAAGAATTAATGCCAGTTTTCATTTCAAACAATGTATACATTACAGATTTCTGTAATCCCGTGAAAAACTAGTAATCTTTATCACTATGCGGTTATGGACTAATCAACCTCTAAATATAGATGTTAACTTGACCCTAGTAGTAAAAAAAATATATTTTTTCCGTTTGGTCGCCAATTTTAAATACCATTGGGCATTCATGAAACTATGGTTACTTCCTGTATATGATATATATACTACGTTGTATTTGAATTGGTAAAGCAAAAGAAAATTTCGGCCAACAGATGGAGATTGCACTTCTGTAACTCCGGCGATTTGAAGATATTCTGCATATAATACATATATTACTGCGTCAATGAATACAAATATTACAAAATGATTTTAAATGAGTTGAATTGTAGGGAAATAGTATCGCGGTCGGTATTTGAAGATCCAATAACAAATGACGCTATTACTTCCCTATTTAGTTTAAATAAACACCTAAAATATTTACCTGCGGTAACATTATTTTTGTCAACAATCCAGTTCAAAAACTGTATAAATGATATTTGATAAATCCGTGTAAAACACAGAGTTTATTATCCTTCTATGTAAAAGTCAATAATCGGAGAGCTTTATTACCATAAAATCAATTAAAGACCCTACATAACTTTTGTATTCAACATAATTGTACTGCAAATGATTTGTAGTAAAAAAAAAAATGTTCAACCAAATGATCCCTCACTATTTGTTTTAAAGGCATCAGATATTATTATACATTTGTTTTTATGTCAAATAAAAAAGAAATACTTTAAATTAAGCTTCATTGAAACGGGAATACTCAAAACAAGAAGGTATGTTACTGAATAACTGTTTTAAGTGATTTTTCAATATCAATGTATTACAAATGTGTACTAACACCCAACTAACATTCCTCTTCTTTCCCTTTATTTTTCAAAATATCAAATGTGTATTTTGTTGTATGATATATATAAAATTTGGTTATTTGTTTCCTATCCACTCGCCAAGGCTGGGGAATAGAAAATTCAGTACTCGTAGGATAAGAAACCGTATACCATCACAAATCAAGATATATTCTTCTAATCATATGTTTTAATCCCGTTTTATCTGTAAATTACCATGATCTTGTATGATATTCGATACGATACATATGACTATTTCAAAAGTAAAAAAGGAAACATGCATTGTGATGTCATCAGTGTCATATCAACAATTTATTACATATGTGATATTTGTACTAACCCCATGATAAGCTCGATATGTGATAAAAAATAAAATGTATCAGTTTAGCCTAAATCTCTCATTAAGTATTCATACATCTCATATTAATGCATGTATAGTGGTGATAAAAAAAAATAACATGTCATATAATCATTTTTAAAAGGGAATGACTATCGATGACAAACATGTTTCTATAGCAACATAATTAGCCTCTGAATATCAAGATAAGCAGTCGATTTTGTCAGATATCAATGTGTTTACATGCATTTAATTTGTGTGCGGCAGGTTTATCCAATCATTAAATTACCAAATTTTTACACACAAGGTATATTTTTGTTGTCATGGTGTTGCGTTTTGATACTCATTTTCGTCAACATACGGTTGTTTGAGTTCTTGGTAGTTGGTATTTGCGTTTAGTTCTTGATAAATGGTATAAGAGTCTAGTTCTTGGTAGTTGGGGTTGGTATTAGGGCTTGGATCTTCGAAGTCCATAGCTTTGTCAGTTGTAGTTGAAGTTACTGTGTTTGATCGGAACAAAGATTTCCAACATAAGCGTATATCACCATAGAACAGTCTTTGATAAAGTATCCTGAAAAAGTAGGTTTTTAAGTATATTCAACTAATGTGATATGGCATATTTGATTTCAATAATATCATTTACACTCATTACATTTTAAATCAAACGTATGTATTACATGTATTTGACGTATTAAGAAATTATTACCAAAAGAATACAAAGCCGCCAGTGATGAGGAGCACTACAATGAAGAGGACTATGGAAAATGCTGCTATCCAGGGTGTAACATGTTCTGCATATTGATTCGTCTGTTGATTCCCTACAAAGATTTTAGTTTACAAACAATCCAACTTCATTATAAATAATAAAGGTTCATGCAAATAATTCAGAGTAAAGCAAAATTCTGATACAAATTTAACCTTCATCACATTGTTGTCCATAAAAGCCCCAAAACACCAAGAAAAACATTTTCCGGTAAATCTATCGCATGTCTGGTTAATACATTGCTGATTGCAGGGATATTTGCATTTTTTCTCCATAGGATTTTACACATTCTGAAATACCCGGTACTTTTGCCTTAAAAGTATATTCAACAATGATTTTATTTTAAAAAATATTTGTCTAAGTACAAATCTTTCAGGCATATATTTGTCATATTTTTATTTTATGGAACAAAAAAATATTTACTTTATCAAACTTGTTTACTTACAGTAAATAGTCATAGGGTTTTTTGGTTTTTTTTTTTTTTTTTGGGGGGGGGGGGGGGTTATCAAGAACACACCTTTGCTGGAGTCATTGTCGGTGTATCCCGGGTTACATCCCATATCACACTGACCAGTTTGTTTGTTACACGGAGAGTCATTCAGACAGTGACCACTGCAGTTGTTGACACAGGCATAACCATAGGTACCGTCGACACATTCGAAAACAGGTACGCATAAGGAATAAAACGATAAAGAATAGTTTTTGATTCAGAAAAGCAATTATTCTTACAAAGATTACAATATAATATTTCTGTTTTCTGATATAGTTCTACTAAACAACGTTCAAATAAAAAATTTCAATTTTATAAAGTTTAATCTTATTAAAGATAAAATATAGGTGTAATCAGTAGTAATTAAGACTAGGGTTTTTTTTCTTTTTCTTCTATTTAAAGCAAAAGCATTAAACAGTACGTTAAATAATGTCAGAAACACTTTATTAACAAATTTTGCATAATCATATGATTTGGATATCCATATTCAAAAGAAAACCAAGGTTTTCCTCTTTTTACTGGTTTTGTTTGCAATAAAATTATATTTTACTTTACAGAAAAATGAAGAAGAAAAATATATTTATGATGAACTTGGAAAAACTTAATTAATTTACAAACATACATTTATCACAATTAAATGCTGTCCATCCAGCAGCACAGCCTACGTCACACTGTCCAGTCACGTGATTACAGGTCACACCGTCTCTACAGTGTCCTATACACTGCTGACTACAGTTAACACCGTACCAGCCTTCTCTGCATGCTATTCATAAGTGAACGGTATTCAAGTAGGATATACTGGGGACTTAAATGTATGCTATTTTAAAACAATATCCGATGTGAATGACCTGTTATTTATAACAACGGAAGAGCGAAGTTTACATTCTTTTAATACCTTTTTTGCATTTCCTCATTTTACCATTTAAATTTTTAGTTTATCATTTGATTATGGTAAGACTTTCGAATATTTAGTACTATTATTAAATAAATAGAGTAAAGATCATAAATAAATAGAGTAAAGATCATAAATATGATATTTTTGTTCATTTACGGTTTGATTTTTTTAAGGGCGTCAAATGAACTAACTAATAGATTGCAAATATTTTTGTAAGTGTATGTCATCCCTAACCTTATATGCGACCCTTAGCCGCATCATGAAAGAGAGAAAGCTAACAATTTTGAGCTAAATTATTTTGTCTAATGTCTAAGATTGTTTACCCGTATTGCAAAATTTCCCCATCCATCCAGCCATGCAGACAAAACATTCTCCATACTGTATTTGGCACATGTTGTCTTTACAATTGATGGGACATGATTTGTTACAACTACTGCCATATACACGTGGATCACAACCTTGACATAAATTAAAAATGAAATAGATACTACTTGGCATTAACATTGGCTGCTTTTGAGGTAAAGTTTTACGTGGGTTTTTTTTTGTGTGTGGTTTTTTTTTTTCCTTTTTTTTTTTAATAAATATCGGTACATAACAAAAGATTTCTTTTTTTTTAAATAAAAAAAATCTTATATTAGATCTAGTTTGACAGCATATGTGATAATGTTTATGTTCTTTACCCCTAAAGCACGCAGACTTATTACCCTAAACGGTACATTAGATATTTAATTTTGATCGTAAGACGATTGAATGAAATTTACGAAAAATATCATGACATTAACATTTTTAAAAATAATTTCATTTCGACAATCGCTAACAGTACGAAATCAAACTGAATTTCAATTTTAGAAGTCTTTTTGGTAAACTTTTCTGAAAAACATTGATGTGGTTAACACAAACATTCCCTTTAAAGGAATCACATGATGTGATATCAGTTGTCAGCATATATATTTTTTTATGTTATTTATGTTATGACAAGATTACAACATGCATTAAATAGGATAAACCGCGCTGTTTTGTTGCTTTCCAAAATAGCAAGGGACGAATTAGTTATACGTTTAGTAGGTAAAGTGTACTTTCGAACAAAATTATTACGCATGTAAAGAAAACTAATTAATTTAAGATTTACATAAATATGTCACTGCATAGTTTCAAAAGTAATGCGAAGCGTAATATGTGCCCAATGAGGGTAGTTTATCAGATGCCTCATACAGACAATACTGTGATCGGCCGAAGCCGATCAAAATAAAGTAGTCAATATTAAAGCTGAACACCGCTCGTAAATAGGCACTGTCCGCCATATTTCTCTTTCATCACCGCTATCCCTACAACCCCTATATAAGCCGCAGACCTTCTTAACAGTTCAAAGTATTTCGCTGTAGAGGTCTCACCTGTGTGGACGTACGTATTGCCTCGCCGTTTTACTCAGTCGCGATGAAATTTTCAAGTTTTACGCACTTTTTTCAAGCCAGGAGAATACTATCATCAAATAAACTAGTCATTGCATTATTTACAAACAGAATTTGCACATAAAATAAGAATAAAATGCATAAAATCCAAAAACAACGAAATGAATACTACACGTCGGCCACGAGTTTCAGGTGTGCAATCGGGTGTAACGAAATCGAAAGGTTTATATACCAGGTATCTGTGTGACGGTGCCTACTTACGAGCGGTGTTCAGCTTTAAACCGCGCTGGTTTGTTGCTTTGCGAAAAAGCAAGGAACGAATTAGTTAAACGGTTAGTATGTGAAATGTACTTTCAAACGAAATTCCTACGCATGTATAGAAAACCAAAATATGATTTCAATCATTATGTAACTGTATTAATGTTTAATTTTCAAGTGAAATACATCAAAATAATATTCCTTTGTTAAAATACTATTTATTAAAGGTGTACATGAAGATGCCAGTGCAGAGTTAAAAAAAGTAATGCAAGGCGTAATATGTGCGCAATGAGTGTAGTTTACCAGATGCCTCATACAGACAAAACTGTGATCGGCCGAAGCCGATCACCAAAAAAAAAAATTAAAAATTAAAAAAATACTATACCTTTAACGATTACTTCACACAGTTCAGTAAAAACATTAATAACTTCATATTCCTTAGAGTAAGTAACTCCGTCTAATCTTTCGTTGTAAAAGATAACGTAACGTCCATATTCAGGACACGTTGTTGTGAAGTTAAGAGGCGGTAACTGAGATCCGTCCTTGTAACATTGAGGGGAACCCTGTATAACACCAGTGGTTGATACATAAAGGGAAAATCCAGCAAAACGTCCTCGCTGTCTGTTTTCTACAGAAATTATTAACAACTTTTTTTAAATAAAATGTTATTGAAATTTTAGCATGGCATAATCTACTGTCATTGCAGACGATGAATGCATTAGCTCTGATCGCTTTATTTTCTGATTACTGCACAGACTGGAAAAAGGTAATGTAATATTGGAATAAATATTCTACTTTTTGTTGCAGATTTTACAAAGAATAAATTTTAAAAAATGTATAAAAGCATGTTTTTCTGCATCTAAACCGTTTGTTTTATCCATAATTTTCATTCTTTTTTTCAACTGCTAATTGTTATTTTATGAAAACATAGTTATGTCAACAATGTTTACTGTTATAAACATATTTCATTATACCTATGATTTCACTGCATTGTTAAACTAATAAGTACATTAAATCGTATTTTATATTAAGGACGTTACATTCTCCGCGCTCTTTGTCGATAATTAAAATATCAATTAAAAGACTTGTAAGAAGTGGCACTATATAATTGCCTTGAATAATCGATGGTGAATTTATACCTGAATCCATGTGTTAGGACAATGTCTATGAAAAAAAAGCAAATTGACATTGCCTTTATCTACCCTTTTTTTTCATTTTAATCTAGACGTGATGAATTGTAACCTTGTTTGGATTATGAAGTACTTACAGTGTAGTATCTATTACAATTAAGACATTGACTGTAACTGTTGTATAGATAATAAATAAAAAGCGTATTGATGTAATTTCATGTAAAATATAAAAGTTTAATGGTATTGCATTTTATCGAAGTCAGATTACCTTGTCGTTTGGAACACTTAACCCCTTCACTCTAAAACACTTTGAATTACGATTTATTTCTTCCAAAAAAAAGTATATTTTGATCCTTACATATAATGCATAATCTTCAAACAATTGAGTTTCCTTTTATGTTACAAGTTTGAAAATTTCAGTTTTAAAGACATCTTCAAAACTCAAAACAAACCAGATAATAATAATAATATTTGATTTGATTAAACACTTGTGATTGTAAAGCATTTTAAATTAAGTTTTATTACTGAAATTATTTAGACATCTGTTGAAATCATTTTTAAATATTTCCATTTCTAATTACTTCCTATCTCCCCTTCTCTCTTTTTCACCCCATTCCTCCTTATCCTTGTTGGTTGATAAAATTAGAGGTTGTTTTAATTACAGACTATCAAATTAAGCAACAAATTTATATGTTTATGTAATTGTTTCTTCAAAACTAATTAGCAATATTTTTTTTTTCATTTTCATTTCAGTATCAATGGTTACATGTTTATGTCAACATAAAGTACATACCGTAACCGTCGTAATTCTTAAATAATATGTTAATGCTGTAAATATTGTACACCCCACCAAGATCCACTTTCCACCTCACAGTCTTGTAAGGAGAGCTAAGTCCGATATCTTCAGTCCTCATACACGTTGCTGTGTTTCTATCAACTACAGAACTTGCATAAAATATGCCACCTGGATATGTGTGTGATTGTGTGGCGACTTTGTTGTAGGATAAATCATCTAAAATTAAATCTTAAATCCTGATAAATCAGTATCTTTAAAAGCATGTCGCCAAATCAATGAAATGATACGGCGTTTGTTTCCTTTTATATTCTGATTTAGCCGTATACAATAGTGTAAAGAGCTTCTAGGTTTGGAAAACCAGAGGTGTAGTTCTTTGTTATTCGTCTTTAAAGGTATCTCTAATTGTATCTAAAAACCTTATTGGTGTTGTTTAAGTTGTTTATACATTAGATTTAAAACTTCAATTTGCTGGTGCAATATACTACAAACTTTTTTTATATTTAAAACAATGCCTTTGTTCTATAGCAGCTTTTCCCCCATATTAGTCATTCCCCCGTAAAATTGGCTATATTAATCTTTCTACCCGTAAAACTTGCTGTATAGAAGTTCCCCCAAGGAGGAAAAACTACTATATAGTAGACTTTCCCACATAATAGGATTTCTACCCTACGGTTTGGGTTCAGATTATAGGAATACATTTAAGGAAAGCTAATACGGATTAAACTTTGAATCAATGTTTTGTGCATCCAAAGGTTGCATAAACCTCCATACATAAGTTCACATGCTTGTCGATTAATAATTTATTAAAAAACAATGTTTTATATTGGTTTATAAGGAATACAGAGAACTTTTTTGATTATTATATAAGACTTGGCATGTTATGTTTTCGCAAGCAAATTTTTTTTTCTGAATTTGTTAGTAAGAATATTAATAGAATTATAATTGATTTTTTTAAATCAACAAATCACGTCGATTTTCTGTCCGTCCGTCTGTTCATGCAACCTTGTCCAGGCAATATATCTCTGAAAAATAAAAGGAAGTACAAATACCTACGTCATACAAAAATCACTCGTGGGTAATTTTTTCTCTCATGTGTTAACGTCATAATAATCTGTGAGGTCTAAAATTACATTTTTTTATTATTTAAAAAATTGTTGTCTCTTAATCGTTGTATAGTTAGGCATCTTATGAAATTATTTTGGTTTGTTAGAAACCGAGCTTGCATATGAATTTTTTTTTCTTTCTATTGTATAAAAGACTGCATTTTGTGTAAATTTCTACTGATACCAAAAAAAAAAAATACGAAAATGTTTTATTTCAAAAAAGTTGTAAACATGTAAAACATTTTAAAGAAAAATATAATACTCCTTGTAAAATGCCCTTCCATTTGCTTACAAATTGTTTATATTGCACTTGCGGGTTTTTAAAATCTAATTTGCTTTTAAAAAGCGTGTAAATAAGAATAATTATTTTCATATGTAAATCATTGAAATCTTATTTTTAATTTGTTGTATTACATAATCAATAGTACTCATTACCATCGCTTTTAAACCGTTTATTATCATCTTATCATTGCACCAAGTCGAGAGATATCAAAAATAAGAGAGGATTTTCTCTTACAGATCTCTTTTTTTTTTCAAAGGTTACACATTGTAGTTTTTGAGAGGAGCTAAACATTTACTAATTTTCATAATAATCAATCAATCTCATCTAAGATAATGCAAAATATTGCCATGGATTTCCCGCCCAAGGGGGAAAGGGGAACTCTTCTATATAGTAGGCTTTCCGTGGGGGTAATCTAACTATAAGAATTGGGAATACCACTATATAATCATTTTTTTCGAGGAACTGATATATAGCAATCTATTGGGGGGGGGGGGGGGGGTAACTAGAAAATAGGGCACTATATAACACCGTATCAGATCATAAATATGTATAATTGTAAAAGAATGGAATAATTAGTAACAAAACCGTAAAACACTCTCTAAAAGTGTGAAACTCTAGCCACCTTTCATTTTGAATTTCCAAGCCCACAACTACAACTTTGTAGTGAAGGTAAACCACTCTCTGTTTATGACGATCGCCAATTCAAGGAAGCAAACGATACCGTTTGAGTTACTGAGACTTATTTCACGCTGGGTATATTTCCTGTCAAAATTATTGGACCAAGAGAGCGACATTGAGTATCAGACCCTATGACGACTTTTACCTAGCATCCGATATAAACCTATCGTGCCTGACCAATGTGCATGTAAACAAATCGAACTGAAGTATCTGATCAGTCAAAGCCGTTTATGGCTCAAAACCACGTGTAGACTGCTGGTGTGCACTCTCTTGCTACTCCTAAAATAATTATTCTTCAAACATAAATACATAATATATTACAGAATATATTACTACGTAATTTTAGTATTTGCATGAAGATGCTGCACAGTTTAGAGTACGACAGTTATACGCGTCCTTGTATTCTTCATGAACATTATCATGGTCGACAAAGCAGCATTTTATTTGATGCAAACTAAACAAGCCAATATATAATTTTAGTTTTTACAATCTAAGGACAACAAAAGATTTGAAACATTTAATGGACAAGTCACATGAACAATATAACAGGAACACTGAGCTTGATTACTTTCTAATGGTTGAATCTGCTGCTGCTGCATTTAGCACGCGTTAAAATCATGCATCTCAGTCGCTTGAAGGCTATCATCGAACAATTCTTGAAAACGATAGGCGTCTTGGGGAATTGGAAAGAACGTTGTTCTTTCAGTTCATTACAAAACCACATATACTATATTTGTGTAATAAAATTATAAAGATTGTTGTGTTAATCTCAATCTAAAAAAATACGCAGTTTACTGTCAAACACCGAGTAAGAACAATGATATTGTAATGCAAATAAGCCAAACTTTCATGGATTGTTGGAAGAAAAGAGAAGATAACGCGTATTTATGAACAAATGACACAATTGTTTTAAAGGAACATTATTATGAAATGCTGTAAAGGCTAAATATTTTTAATTTACTCCCCTTATCAATCCAAAAAATGCATAATTGGGGGTTTTTTTTTCAAAAGTGAATCAAATATTTATATGCAAGCTATGACGTTTATGATATATTCATAGCTGCAAATCTATACTCAACGTGAAAAATGAGTGGTGCATGCCGTAAAAAATCTTGCTACTTACGGCGCAGGAAAAATGTGCTTGCCTTTTGACTGATTTTCCTCTTTCCTAATACATTCTGTCCGCTAAGTAGTTTTGTTTGTTTACATGAAAAATAGCGAATTTCAATATGCACAGAGACATAACATACATCATTTCCTAGGTTGCTTAGCCTACTTAAGAGAAAGTATGAGGCAAGAAAAGCGACAATATCAGTAGTAAACTATCTAAGAATTTAATGAAATTAGGTATTTTTGCAGAAAACGTTGCAATTTTAGCGACTGATTCAAAAATCCAGGAAGTGATCCGCAATTTAATACACTAAAGTGGTATCATAATAACACTGTCATAGTACATTTAGCTATGAAGACGATGCAACTTTTAACATGACGCAATTTTAAACACTAATACATCCTGGCAATAGATAGACTTATGAAGAGCTATGTTAACGTCTCAGTTTTTAATGATTTTAGAGAAAATGAAACACATCGGGTTTACACAATAAGGAAAATAATTGGCTAGTTATAACCAGGACCGGCAAAATGTTGGTTAAAATCCCATCCTAGGAACACAGTAGAGATGCGCCCTCTTTTAACGTGATACTTTATCGACACAATAAACCATTCTTTGCCACCTTCCTCTTTCGACAACTTTGCAGGTTGCAGCACAAACTCTTTGCAATTAACCATTTGTCTCCTAATATCACACATCTAATGGAATAGTCATTGTTCCGACCAGAAAACTCATAAAAATAATGCCATCTCAGAAATGTTTGCATGAAGTTTTAGTATTGATTTTATTATACATGTATTTGATGGTGTTCACTTTAGTTGTATATACATTTGTTGCGGCAAAAGGCGGACGCACACTTACGTATGTTCATACACAAACAAGAGGCACATGCACTATAAGTAATATGAACAGACCGTTAAAAAGCAGTTTTGTGGCTATATATCGCATTT
Organism: Magallana hongkongensis; assembly: GCA_016163765.1. Lineage (NCBI taxonomy): Eukaryota > Metazoa > Mollusca > Bivalvia > Ostreida > Ostreidae > Magallana > Magallana hongkongensis. The sequence goes on along the minus strand of WFKH01011926.1, from coordinate 50,553,319 downwards.
TGTGGTATGTTAGATGATGAAAATAACATGTACAAATACAACTATCGAATTGTAATAAATTATTTATTTCAAAATCGATCGACATTGATTAAACAATACAATATCAGCATAGTCTGATGTTCAATACGAGATTTGTAAAGATATCGCGAGATTTGATGTTATTTAGCCAAAAAAAATAATTAGTAACAAGAAAAAATATTTCATTAAATATCAGTAGTCCATCCAAGGCATTGATAACTTAACATACACTGTAACAAAATTTTTTCTTTTTTTTTCAGTGTATGTGTTCTTGTTATTCGTTTTTGCAAGTGTATGTGTTAATGATGCAAGAAAAACAAATATAAAAAAGCCAAGCATTATAACTTAAATTAATAGAGGAAATATAAAAATAAATTTCTACTGCATTTTGATGAGATTGGTTCTATAGTATACAAAATAATATAATTGTTTTCCTTATAATCAATTTGATTACTACTATGTTCAGAAAGTTTGAAAAAAATTACGTTAAATTTTAAATATCATGTCAAGGTGATTAATACGTTGTGCACGCGCATCGTATTGTGACATCGTAAGTTATATATGTCATACAATGTTGATGAAATTATTAAGTAAATAAAATGGTGCATTATAATCAAAATTATTATTTATTTTTTTTTACTTTTGCGGTTGGCTGCTGTGTACGATTGCGTTGATGATACAATTAAATAAAGTCAATCATGCTCTCAAGTTAAAGTTAACAAGTACTTGAATTTACTAAAAAAAAATCCATTTAATTATAGTATCATAAAATACTGTAACTAAAATTTTATTATTTAAGTGATATTTGAACATCGTTTGAATAAATTTACCATTTAAAAAAAAAACAAAACAACTTCATAATCACTATTAACAATCAGTTGTATGTAAATCAATATATTGGTGTCATTTGCATTATGTACACTATAAAGGTCGTTAAAAAAAACATGAAATTCGTTAATCACCATAAACATGTATTTGTATTCTGTCAGGAAAGACCCACCATACAATAAAATATTTTTCTAACACTTCCTGCTTAAAAATATTGAGGTTTGGAGGTAGTTAATAGTATGAACTAGGATCAATGGACTTAACACACTTTTTTTATTACCTAGCAGGATTGTTGTTAGCATATGCATATGGTATGTTCAATATACATTGCAAGTCTCTTTATTTTAAATCATGTTATAAAATTATTGATTATCTTTAATTTTTACGATTCTTTTAATATGGAAAAAGTGTATCCGAACTCGCAAGGCTTTATAGTCGTTAAAAATACATATTATTTGGACTACAATTGACTTTTTCAAATAGAGAGTTAGGCAGCAGACAGACCCTACTTTAACCATTTCCGGTTGTCAATTTGGAATTGTCATTTTTCATCCCAAATGTCTCACAATAAATAAAGAAGTCGTAAAAAAATAAGTGTCTATATACAAACAACGCAATACTTTATGTTGTTCACAACATGAGCCATTTTTTCTAAAGTCGCATGATAGTGATGCACTTAAATATTATTGCAATGTTTAATATGTTATTCATTGTGTCATAAATCTTAAATCAAGAGAAAGGTGTATGTAATTAATGAAAAGGACACGCATACCGGTTTTAAAGATTGGCAAATAGAAATGTTATGGAAAGTATATTTTTACTAAAATAAAACAAATCTGTTTAAGTAGATAATAATAAAACTTAAGATATATATATACATACATTGCTTACATTATATGCCGAACTGCGTTGATAAAGTTCACGCCATCGCTATCTTGATGTATATTGTGACGTCTTAATGAACTTAAAACCACGACGTCATTGACAACGTTACAAACATACAAACAACGTTTTTAATTTTGTATAACCGTCTGAAGAGCCAACATGGCTGAAAGCGCTAACAGTAAACTATTTATTTAATTATGACTGTCGCATTCTTTTTTATTTATTTTTGCTGTACCAAGGCTTTATTTATCTATGTTATGTTAGGCATTATTAATCACAGAATTGTCTACGAATTTTTCCGTTTTCCCGATTACGACAAAGAGCACATGACAGGTATGGCCGGTCAGCAGAAGATGCTCACTCATGGCATCTGATCCTACCTCTAAGTTTTTTAGAGGTCCGTGTTTGCTCTATTTGTTTTGTATTTTTCATTTGGATTTTTGATTTTGAACACTGTTCGTTACTACCACATCTCATATATTCGGAAACTAACTACCAAATCATAAGTGCATTTAATCTTCTTTTGAAATGTTGCATTTGATATTGAGTATGTCATGCTACATTTGTTTTGCAGAAGATTTATCCTACGATAAATTGGCTTCCCAGCTACACACAGATATGGGCATTGATAAAGAAGCTGATTACGCAGTTGATAGAAATACAGCAACATGCATGAGGACACGTCCCATAGGGAGAAACTCCCCTGACAAGACCGTGTGGTGGAAGGTGGATCTTGGTGGAGTGTACAACATTTACAGAATTAATGTGTTGTTTAAGCTCTGGGACGACTATGGTATACATTTTTGATGATGTTGAGCCTAGTTTGCACCATACTGGCTTTACTTGTACAATTAGATGCATTAAGGGGAAACAGGACGTTCCAATGTAAAATTATTTGTCAATAAATATTTTTGTTTGTTTTAAACCATCTTCATAAAGATGTCATCTGCTACATATATTATATTTGTGGCCATGTTCTTGCCTTGCAAGGGCGATATTGTGGTAGGAATTAAACCCAATTTCTGGCACAATGAGATATTGGAACAATATCAATTTTCTGCAATAATTATTATATTTGATAGAATTTATTTGCAAATTTTATTCAATAATTTAAAAAACAAAATTTTTCCACATTAGCTTTTTTACATAGAAATATCCTAATTTTACGAATTTATTGATAAAATCAACTATGGCATGTCAAACGTTGCAATATTTGAATTTTTCATTTATATTGAAATAATTTATATTTTTATTGTATAATTTTCCATTTGCATTGTATGATTTTGGTTTATATTCTGTAATTTTCCAAATTATGTAAGTACAAATCAATTAGTTTACAACAGATATGATTTTTTTTTCAATACAAATAGAATTCAAACAATACAAATGAAAAAGATTTTTCATTACAAAAGAAATCTATACAATACAAATGGAAAAATATAAAATACAAATCAAATTTATCCAATGCAAATGGGAAATTATACAACACTAATTAAAAGTTATAGAAAACAAATGAAAATTATACAATACTATGCAAAATTATACAGAACAAATGCAAAATTATACAATATAAATAGAAAACTATACAAAAAAAAGAAAGTTTATAAAATACAAATGAAAAAGATTATTCATTGCAACGTTTGACATGTCATAATCAACACTTCAAATTTTTGAATTTTTTATTCTAAATTTGAACAGAAAGTAATGGCACTTAAAACATACCCATTGGAATTTTCTTGAAAATTTTATATATCGACTTAAGCATGTAATTTAAATTTCATTGCAACTTTCTTGGCATTCAACAGAGATTTCAAAAATTAAAAATGTTACATTTCCCACAATTTTGTACTTTTAATTAGGAAATTTTACATTATACAGTTGATTAAAATATGTCACTCTAATAAGAAAGAACCGAATATTTTGGATTTTCGGGACATAAATCAAATTGGAGGTGTCTTCTTTACATAACTATAGACTATATAAAGACTTAAAAAAACTTGACGTTCACAATGTTTATAACCTATTACTATATTTTCAATATAACTGCCATGTGAGCAATAAAAGTCACGTGATCAACGTCCTGTATAAAGTGAATCTCATACATTTTTAGCCGGGCTCTGCTGAAAGCAGAGTCCTGGCTGTAGGCAGGCAAATCGCCAATATTACTATAAATAGCACAACTTCAGAAGTAAACAAAAAACCGAACAGCGTCAAAGTAAAAGCTTCCGCTGTACCAAATAGTTACACAAAGAGCCACGTTTTGTCAAAAGTGTTGGGGTTTTTTTGTTTGTTTTATTTTTAATTTCGAGAGAATTGTCTATCTTTTTAGTTTTCTTTACAATTACGTGTTTTAAAAACAAGACTATGCATTTCGGACACATACAACGCGCATGAATTTCCATGAACTACTTTGATGCGCATTGAAGAAATGGGGATTGAATTTATAATGCTTGTTGCAAAATTCAAGGCAGTAACTGTCGAATTTTTTCTACTAGACAGACATATTTTTGTTTATAGCCGCTTACAAAATTTGGTCGCTCTCTGACGCTTTGCCGACATTAAAAGCATGAGAGAGAGAGAGAGAGAGAGAGAGAGAGAGAGAGAGAGAGAGAAATGTTCAGTCTTTACTACACAATATGCATAAAGACACATCAAAAGAGCCCGGCTTTCAGTACTTCAGTACTTTGATTAGCGATGTTGTCCATAAGAAACCTAAATAAAGATATTGCATTATATTCTTTTGTTGGAGAACATTTCTATTTAAATATCTTATAAAACGAACATGTACATGTAGACTATTTATGACGACAGACGTTTTTCAAAATGCTAAGACATATTCTATTTACAAAGTATTTGGATTAAGACAACTAAACAAACGAAGATATTAAAGATATAAAATAAATAGTGCATATTTTACAATTTTTTAAAAAAAAATCTTTAGAAAAAACAATTGTTTTGTAGAGACCAGACAACGTGGACGTTTTGCTGGATTTTCTTTGTATGTTTCAATCACTGGGGATATAAAAGGTTCTACTCTGTGCTACAAAGACGGACCTCAGTTACCGCCCCTAAACTTTACAACAACATGTACAGAGTACGGACGTTATGTCATCTTTTACAATGAACGACTGGACGGAGTGCTCTATCCAAAAGATTACGAAATTGACAATGTCTTCACTGATTTGTGTGAAGTTATTGTAAAAGGTATAGATTTATCCTGATGAATACGAATATATGTTACTGTGTTTACTAGTAATGTAAAGTTAAAATAATAGGCAAGTAGTCGAAAGGTGGGTAAGATTAAAACAAATGGTTACAAAAAAATGTTTTATTTTTATTAAAAAAATATGATAATTATGAAACATTATATCATTACATGTTTAATCTTTTTAAGGATATTTAGTAATATGCAGTAATTTTCCTAGACTATACCTCACATTCTATTGACTCTAACAACCAGACATATTTCAGTAGACAGACAGATGTTTTAAGTAAAAGTGTGCTTCACTTTCTAATTTAAGAATTTAAAGTATTTATTATCAAAAAATATGTTTCACCTCAAAATGATTATTAAGATACTTTAGGACAATTCGTTCTTCAATGTTAATTTAATCTGAACAAGTCCAATTGCAAAATCATCGGATCAGGTTTATTCTTAGCATTGACTTTTTTATCATAAAAAAGAAATAATTGCAACTAAGATTATATTTTCAAAAAGTTAGAATGATGATTTATGATATATTGTTTAGAGTTTGAACGCAATGTTTAAACATAAGGTTATTGAAAAATCAACGAAAAAGACAAAATCAACCTCAAAAGAAGATAAAGAGCTAAATTGTCCTGATGGTCCTGATCTACATTTACAAGGAAAAGAACGGCTTCGAACCCGTTTCTTTTTTGTAAACAAAAATATTTGAAATTAATAAAATAGCGTTTTTGCATTGCATGAAAAATCTACTCCCATAAAGACACTTTTATTAAATCCATGATTATCACTAAATACGTAACGCAAACAAGAGAGAAAAAGAACTATATATGACATAAGGCCTGTCCAATTGATAGTCCCCAAAAATTTGCAATTTTTTAAAGTGTTTCAAGTACATTGAATCTTTATGTTATTTTAAAACTGGCTGATACATGTATTATATATGTTTTCTACCTATTCATTTCATTTATTTGCACTCACTGGTAGTATATGACGTCAGAGGTGACGCTATTTTTGTAATTCAATCAAAATCAGACAAAAATCAGACAAAAAATGACATTTTTCACATATTTTTTGAATGGAAAAAAATAGTGGTGCTTTGATCATGAACACACTTTTTGTGACTTAAAACATGTATTAGTCTTGGATAGATATATCTGAAAAAAGTTTGTTTGTTCAAGCAATCGTTCAGTGTTTTTCTTAAAGAAAATATGCGTAGGAACAAACCGTTTTATACAAAAAATGCAGAAAAGGCGGGAAAGAGTTTTTTTTTGTTTTTTTTTTTATGTGATATTTTAAATATTTAAAATTGTGGGCATTTGAATCGAAATGAAAAAAAATCACGTTTGTCCATAGAAAAGAGGCAAATAATTACAGCAAATTAATGCTAATTTTAGGGGGCCATTTAAGACCCATATCGTAAATAGTAGTTTCCTTTTCTAGTAGAATTTTGGTTTTCTTTATATTTTCTATATATATTTTTGATGGTCACTCATTCATAGCACCTGATCCTTCACAGCTATTTGTGCCACGTACGTTTCACATATGTTGGAACTTAACATATGTACAACATACGATAAACATACGTAACACACACGTGAAGTCAAACCGTACGTTACACATACGTTGAGAAATGCATGGTTAACATACGTGTGATAACATACGTTCAACATCACATACGTTTAACATACGTTAGATTTTATATATGTTAAACGTATGTGAACCACATGTTTTACATATGTAGATGTGAACCACATGTTTGACATATGTTAATAAACAAACGATTAACATGAGTTCTAACAACCGTATGTTACACGTGCGTTAATAATATATGTTTTACGTATTTGAATAACATTAAAATTATTTGCATGTACATGTGTTACATTAAAAGCTTGAAATCGAAGATTTCTAAACTTATCTATAACAATCTTCGTGAGATTGTTATAGATAAGTTTAGAAATATTCGATTTTAAGCTTTTAATGTAACAGGTTATCGATTACAAGCTGCTATGAGAACTTAAGTTTATTTTTCTCTCTCAGATTAATTACGCAATAAAGTTTGTAACCAAAAAAAAAAAATAACCAAACTAACAAACGGAGATGCTGGTAAGTGGCAAAATTGTTAATCCCATTGACACTAGTCTTTGATATCTTCTTAACTTAATCTCCCGGCAAATGAAATAATTGCTGGACAATAGAAGTGTGAAATTATCGTAACTGCTATATGTGTGAATGTTTATTTTTCTGGCATGTCATTGCCATCTAATTGTCATCGAAAAAAAGCAATGCTTGTCAAAAAATAAGTGTAAGAGAGAATGGATTAAGATCTGGAACCCCGCACATTAGCATAGAGTGTGTTATGTTGGGCTAACTATGCTGGAACCCCGCACGTTGGTGGAATGTGTATCAAATCGGACTGTGCTGGATTTCCGCACGTTAGTGTCGATTTTGTGTAAGAATTATATCGGACTGTCCCTGCTGGAATCTCCGCACGTTATTAAGTTGTTCTCTCGGAACTCCGAGAATCGGTTTTCATTGGAATACCATGTACCGTTATTTCATCAACGTAAATACAACTTTGTTTTGGAGTTTTTATTCAGCGTAAACTTGAGCGAGTGTAACGAGTGGAGCTTTCCCCTGAATTCACTATATGGATTTTAAGAACTTTTAAGTTACAACCTCCAGTTTACAATACAAATCAAATACAAGATACGTTCGTGAAAGTTGGGTAGTATTTTAGTAGAAAGCCGAGTGGCATCCTACCGGGCTAACCGCAACTTCACGTTAAACTACACAAAAAGGAACTTTACACTTAAAAATTCATTGGTGAAACATGTGTACATGACTGATGATGCTGTATCACTCTTGTCTTTCAAATGAATGCAGGTGAACCATACACAGCAAAGTGTGCCACAAATGTTTCACATCTCTCTCTCTCTCTCTCTCTCTCTCTCTCTCTCTCTCTCTGAGAGCTTGCAAACAAAAGACAAAATTATTAAAAATTGTAAGATGATGAAAAAACTTTCAAAACTTTCTTCATGTTGTATTTGCAATATAATCATTTGGAGGAATTAAATTCATTTTTCTTCTCGAAACTATCATTTTTCTATAACTCTTATTTTAGATTAACAAGTAGCTGGAAATGCAAAATAAATGCAATGTTTCCAAAGATCCACTGAAGTTACTGAGTAATCTATTGAAGAGAATCAAGCAGCAAGATGAAGTGTATCAAGAATAAACTGAAAAATTGAAAAAAATACTCAAGTAATTTGATTTTAAGCAATATGTACATGTGATACGTATGTAATACATATGAAAAACGTACGTTGGATCCACATACGTTAAACGTATGGAATGTATAACGTATGTTCAACACACGTGTAACATACGTTTCACATATGTTCATTAACCTACGTTAAACATATATGGTACTTAAATAACGTTAAACGTACGTGAGGTCACATACGTATCACACATGTTTAACGTATGTGAAACATATGTGCTGTGTTTTGCTGTGTACCTCTATTTTTAAAAGGTCCGTGTTTGCTCTGCTCCTGTTTTGTAATTTTTCTTTGGACTTTCGATTTTGAATAATATTCGTTATCACCACAGGTCTTATATAATAAAAATGCAAAGAAAACAATGTCGTTTATTCTACTAACACATTTTACTTTTTTTTTAATTTTTAAAGTAACGTTTTTATAACCGACTTTTTCAACCAAATGTTAACTCTGAGCGAAGTTGTGTTGCTTAGACAAAGCGTTTTGTTGAACAAGATTTTCGTAATAAGTCTGCATTAACGCAGAACTTCTTTTACTTTCTTTTTTTTATAACTGCCTGCCTTCTGCTGGTAAGTAATAAATATATATATATATATATATAGATATATCCATGAAAGGATGTTATGGATCTGTTTATGGCAGTAACTGTGACATACAGTGCCCCATTAACTGTAAATACAGCACATGTCACATTCAGAGTGGAACTTGCTTTGGGTGTAAACCTGGATGGACCGGAACAGCTTGCAACATAAGTATGTTATTAAATGATTATTTTTTATAGATTACCATAATCAAACGTGTTATATATAATCTAGATGTGCACTGTAACACTTTGACTTTCCCGCTTTGCAATGAAATAGAGCGATCATAAATATCTTTAAACGTTTTGCCGTTTTAACTGTATTGCGTAATTGTCTCATTAATTTATTAAAACATGAACATAAATGTGTATTTTATGTATTGCCAAATGTTCCATTGCGCTAGGCATTTTTTATCTGTGATAAATTTAAATAATCATCTTGCAATTGTCTGTTATTGTGATACTAAATCATTTTAACATTTCTGTTTATGACGTTTCGTCAATAAATGTGTAATGTTCATCAATTGTCAGTACTTTTACGTAGCAGAAGTCATATTTGAAATCATTGTCAATATTAACCTCAACCTGAAGGGCACTCTGGATTCTTTGTGTTCTAACGTTATCTTTATGACTTAGATTTATTCTTCTTTAGAATGTATGAAAAGCTGGTACGGTGTGAATTGTAGTCGTCCTTGTGTAGGACACTGTAGAGACGGTGCTATCTGTAATCACGTGACCGGTCTCTGTGACGGAGGGTGTGATACTGGATGGACTGGAACATTTTGTGATAATGGTATTTTATATCAATCGATTTAACGATTAATATATACAAAAGAAGGTATGATTATATCTATAAGTTTAACATGTATTCAGTTACATTTGTATAGATATGTATGTTGAAATTTTGAATACATTTGATGCACAGGTACAGTCTAAAATAACCATACATTCATAGAGAATTGAATGAACACAAATAAAATATAATAAATGTAAGAAGCCTACAAACAGAACATAAAAAAGTACAAAGAAAAAATTGCACAGTTTGTTGCTGCTTTTTTCAATGTATCAAAACTAAAAACGGTTATAGAGTGTGCTGACGGTACATACGGATATGCCTGTGTCAACAACTGTAGTGGTCACTGTCTGATTGACTCTCCGTGTAACAAACAAACTGGTCACTGTGACACGGGATGTAACCCGGGATATATCAACAACGACTGCAGCAGAGGTACTAATAGTTATAAGATAAACAGTTATGTTCAAAAGTGTAATTTTAAAGAATTGTTCATATAAATAGTGTTGACTTTTAAGGCACCATAGGCTCTTAATACACATTTTTAAAATTAATTAAATAAGATGGTATTTGTTTGTCTACTCCTAATATAATCACAATTACTAGTTAGTATGAACACCCTAAGACAAACTAAACAAACACACAAGCAAAAAAGGAGGTAGTATCTAATTATAAATCACTACTTATTTTCACTTTTGTTCATGTAGAATGCAGTTCTGGATATTTTGGATTGGATTGCATAAATAAATGCAGCGGAAACTGTGTAAATAATGAAGGATGTAACCATGTCAGTGGATTTTGTCCCCGAGGTTGTATTGACGGATATATTGGGCGACATTGCAACATCTGTAAGATATGTACAAATGTGTACAGTTACATAAATGATAAAACATATACTAAAAAGTTAGCAATAATTGTGAACCTGTTTTTAAAAAAAGAGTTGTGCATATCAATTTTTTATATAATCATATTGAGGAGGTTAAACTGTCAACAAATTAACCATTTGATCTTCCCTTAAAATTAAATTCTTTTAGATATAGTTTGTTTTGCTATAAACTATCATTCAGTAAAGAAAAAAATCGTGTATTTTAGCGTTGAAGTTGGGTTTTTTGATATCTGTATACAGAACTTTTCTTCCTGGTTTATATAGTCTAAAAAGGAAACGATTATCAAACCCTTTTAATTTTTACAGCTTGCCAACATGGGTATTATGGTAAAAACTGTTCCCTGGCCTGCTCGCCAAGCTGTAAGACTTGTCGACACACAGATGGTACATGTATGTGTTCCTGTAAGGCGGGTTGGATGGGTCAGAATTGCTCAATAGGTAAATAATTGACAGATTTTTTTGTAAGATTTGCGACTGCATTTTAGCTGAAGAGAAATTAACACTTATTAGGATAGGTAGGTAGCAGATTCCATTAACTCTACTCTAATTATATATAATACAATATACCTTCAGAATGCACTCAGTCCTATGGAGAAAACTGTCAGTATCCGTGCAGTAAACAATGTATTAATCAGACATGTAACAGTTTCAACGGAAACTGTTTGTGCGATTGTAAACATGGTAAATAATGTAAACAACCGGTACACCTACTTGGTTTTTATCATCGATAAAAGAATGAAATAGAAGATACAGTGTTACATGATTTTATCCGTACAGATAGCCTGCAGAATGTTGAGACTAATGCTGACACGGATGTAGCTTCTTGTATATTATGGATTGTTGCCTTCTCGATATCACTGGTCATCCACATTATATTCATTTCTGCTACGCTGATTAGTCGACGGTATGATATGATTTAGCACAGTGATTTATATCATTGATATCAAGAGTGTTTGGTTAATCAATATCAAAGTCAAATAATATATCTTTATGTTTTGATATTGAAGTTTAAAAGGTTAAACATAAAAATACTTTTTCAGTCATTTTTGATAATTCAATGATAATTTGTTTAATAGGAACATATTCTTCAAACAGAAATCCACGATAGAAAAAGTAAACTTTTCTCGGCAGCCTGGATTAAATACAAAACCGACACTCTCTACCGATACCGCCTCTCGCTATCAAGTTACCTCTGATGATGCATCTAATTATCAAGAACTCCGTGTATCAAAGGACGAAAACACATACCAAACTCTACATTAGGAGTAATTTTCATTGCTTGAATTTGTGCTTTTCAGTGAAATGAATGTTAACTGAAAGGCCTGTAAAGGTTACTGCTTTGCTGAGTAATATCTTTGTTTCCCACTCACTCTTAGTTGACTGTCACTGAATAGTGTTTAAAACCAATTTGTGATAAAATCAAAGGCAAATAATGGTTTACTTTAAATGGTGAATATATATAGAGACCAAGATTTGTAAAATGGATTTTTACTAAAATGCTCTTCTTGTAAAATTCAAACGTGTAACATATAACGTAAAATAAGTGTAAATATACAATGATGTATCACACACTATTAGAAGGTACAAATCAGTGTTTATCGTTTGAAATGACGAAAGGATGACTTCAATCAAGACTATTGATAGTCCTGTTTTATCAACTTGTTTGTCAGTAGGCTGCTTGTGTGATGGATTTGTGATGTAACTGTGACATGAATATATGGATATTACGAAGATGTCGCTTATGTTCATATCATATTGTTGTTACATAATTGTATTATGTTTGTCATAAGAAATTTTTATTAATGAATATGTAAGAATTACTGGGTGTTATGTGACTAATAAACATTACACAAAATGCAAATATTTGATAGTCTAATACTTCAAATACTCATTCAACGAAAAACGTGTTTAGTGTTAGGAACTTAACATTGTGTTATATTTACATCTACCGAGTATGATTCCCTCTATTTCTTTTGGAAACTTATCGTTAATTCATAGTTCTATAGAAACTGGCAAGACTGAAATCAACACGCCCCATTTATCGATAAGTCGAAACCTACAGCGACTGAAACTGACAGGAAACAGACACGAATGAAATCTACAGGCCCCGTTTATCGATTATTCAAAACCTACATTGACCTAAGAAAAATCACTTACTGCAGGAAATAATCATGATGATGTCAGACTCAAATTCCCATAGGAGATGATTTGGTTGTTTCTTTTAGCTAACGTACTGATGTACATTAACAGTAATTTAGTTTATTTAACTCACATTTTACTATCAATTTATTATTTTGTTAAAAGAAAAATGTAAATAGAAACAATAGAATGTTGTTTTTTTTTTTATGATTCAAGCGGGTAGTGAAGATGGCGATCATTGCAAAGAAAAATTACAAAATCCGCTAACGCGGTTATGGTTTTTTTCTGCAATATCGGCATCTTCTTATCCCGCATGAATCACCTAAGAAAACATTTTATTGTTTAAATATTAAAGGAGCATGTGCATCAACATGATATTTGGTTTTTTTTTTATATAAAATTCAATGAAGTAATGCCTATTATTATATTCTTGAAAAAACTGTCCGAAAAACCTACATCTTAATTTGCATACTAAAAATATGACTATAATTAATGGCTTAGTAGAGCTTTTGCTATATAGAGTTTAACAATTGTTGTTGAAATTAATTTGACTTCTTTTTATTAAGTTCTTTGTGAAAAACAGCTTCAAATACGATTTTCTAATTGAAAATCAATGATAAGCGTGGCAATCCTATCATATTGTACGGAGTCTTAAAAATACTGTTAAAGTCATTATTCCTTTGTGATAACAAAAAATAAAGTGCAAAACGTTTTTTTTACTAACATCAATGCAAAGTGATATATGTATTTTTGTTCATGGAAATCGAAAAGTTTTTTAGTTTTAAGGCATACAATAAAAGCGACTATACTTACTTCTTGATTATGTCAATGTTTTGCATACTTGTAATTACTATTCATGTACAGTACAACATTTGACATGAATAATTTTTTGTATTCCATACCTTTTCATCTTTATTAGGTCTTTCCACCTTTCAGGTGAAAGACCTCTTGTTAGGTTTTTCCACCTTTCAGGTGAAAGACCTCTTGTTTTCTTTATGTTTTTTATTCTTCTTCTTTTTTTCTATTTAGCTCGGAGTGACTTTTTTGTTATTAGGGTTATCCAAACAAATTAAACTTTATGTAATTGTTCATTAAAAGTTATGGTACCAACTGACCCTGTGCCAAAAAACTCCCAGAACTTACAGAGTTTTTGCCCTTTGAGAAGGAAATGCTTGTTATCACTACTCCTCTAAAACCATAAGAGATAGATACTTGGAACTTTTACCAATGTCTTTAGTACACTTAAAGGGTTATTCAATCTATTCATACCGAAAGGATCTGAGGCCCCCTTCTAGCAGTTATTGCCCCTGAAAGTATTTACATTTCCATTAAATCACTTCCAACTGTTTTATTATTTATCATAAAGACGTCGGACCACTTGGGATAGAAGCGTCTACCTTGGCCGAACAAAATGACATAAAGGTCAAAGGTCAAGGTCATTTGGAAATATGTTAATTAATGATTTTTTAGATCTCTTTTGTTTAGGGTGGTAGAAAAAAAACTTTTGCATGGATGTAGTAGGACATCTAAAGACATTTTAAAATATAGCCCCTTGGCTCATACCTTTGAATAATTACAGAGTTATTGCCCCTATTGTACGAAATGCTTGTTATCGCTACTTCT